>QAOA01001679.1:0-89677 GCA_003255065.1 Cercis canadensis
TGCTATTCTGATTATTGGTTTTGAGATTATGTGTTGTTGTTATTCAGCAAGAGGGGGGCAGCCGAAATTCATTATCAAGTTTTAGATATTTTAGACAGCTTTCTAGTCTTTCCTTAGTCTCTAAGTTTCCTCTTAGATATTTTGTAAGAGCTCAGCTCTTCTTATTCATGGAGGGCTAATCCATCATATCAATCCAGGTTTTGCTATTCTGATTATTGGTTTTGAGATTATGTGTTGTTGTTATTCATTCAATGATTAATCTGTTTCTTGCTTCCTCTGGACTATTCTGTTTGGATTGTTAAAATTCGAATTTGGATCTTCATGTGTGATTGCTTAATTGCATGTGATAAAAGAGGATTGTATGGTTGATTAATGTTTCTGAGCTTTTGGATGGATTAATCACCTTGGCTGGATCATGGACTTAGGTAAAACTAGACTTGAATGTTTGCTTAATTCATTTGGTCTTAGTTAAAACCGAATTCTGGTTGCTTAACCAGTGGAATCCATAGAACATTGAGAGGCTTCTTGATATGTTTTAAAGGCCAAGAACATGGTTAATAGTTGAATGGATCATTAGAAATCAAAGATGAACTAAAATCAGAATCAGTTAAGGCTTGGATTGGTTGCTTTCTCTTAAACTTCACCACTTTCAATTAATTTCTGTCAAGCACTTAAACCAACAAAACCCCCCTGTTTACATGCTTCTTAATATGATTCACCAAATAGAACAATCCTTAGGTTCGACTTAGGGCTACCCCTTGCTGCAAAAAGCTAGGTAACCGACCTAAAACATTAAGTAATTTGAGGAGCCTCGGCAGCTCATCATTCAACCCTTCATTTTATAATTTGATTTTGATTGGCTTGTTTCTTTATACTATATTTGACAACTCTTACCCTGTATATATTTGTCTCATGGTTAACATTTCATAAATGCACAATCAAGAGTTGAAATGAGGAATGACCATTTTTCTTATAACTTGATTAATTTATTTGTTTTCCCTTGTTGTTCTTGTTGAGCTTGGAAGTTTTTTTTTTTTTAAGAAACCTTGGACAGGGATCACCTCTACACTAGGGGCTGAATAATTTGTCTCATAATTTTTAAGGTTTTAGAAATAAGCAGTCAAGAATTGAAACGAGGAATGACCATTTTTTTGCTACCGTTTTACTTGTTTTCCCTTACTGTCCCTATTGAGCTTGGAATCTTTTGTTCAAAAGAAACCCTGGACAAGGATCACCCTTACACTGGGGGTTGGGTTGTATTGAATTTTTTTTACTATGGTTCCTGATATTGTGCCAAAAAAAAAAAAGAAGTAGAAAGAAAGAAAAATGCAAAAAGATATTTTGAAAAAAAGAAAGAAAAAAGGAGAAAAAAAAGGAAAACAAGAAGAAAAGAAAANAAAAAAAAAAAAAAAAAAAAAAAAAAAAAGGAATGAAGTAGAAAGTTGGATCTCATATTGAAATGATCATTGATCCCTCTTGACCTATAAACACATATTTGAGCCTCTTATACCGTTCTTTTATAGCCTTTTAACCTTGGCCTACATTACATGCTTTTGAAAGTCCATTTTGATCAATGATTGGCTGCTCTCATCTTGAAATTTTTTATCTTGGGACAAGCGAAGAAGTTATGTTAGTTTTTGTTGCTTATTTCAAAAGAATGAGAATAGAAAGATGAATCTCAGTGGTGATTCATATACTAAAATGATCCTTGATCATTCTTGATCCATAAACACATGTTTGAGCCTTTTATACCGTTCTTTCATAGTCATTAAACCTTGGCCTACATTACGTGCTTTTAGAAGTCCATTATGATTAATGATTGGTTGTTTTCATTTTGAAGTTTTAATCTTGTGAAAAATGAGTCTTGAATTAATTTTCATTTTGAAATAGATTTCTTTCTTCAACATCTTCTTGTTTCTTGAACTAGTTGAAAACCCATTATCCATCCATAAATAATGCCTACTATAGTATCTTGTTTCTTGAGCCAATTGGAAACCCATTATCCATCTATAAATAATGCATACCATATTTGACTTGATTGTGTGATGTATGTGATGAGCTGCCGAGGCTCCTCAAATTACTTAATGTTTTAGGTCGACTAAGTATGAGGAATAACTATTGTATAAAAAGTGTGTTCATCAGTATATCATTTCTTTAAGTCCCAATAATTTCCTTTGCTATTACCATTAGCCATTACTGTTGCATTCCTTGAATTTTATTATCTTGAAGCCTTTATTCGTCACTCATTGCGATATAATCTCTTTTCCAATACCACCATGGTGAAAGCAAGATCTTTAAGTGAGACATTGACAGATTAAAGACAAGAATCAATGGACATTTGGGTTTAAAATGGGAGTACCTTTTCATTTGAAACAATACCCAGTTATGACTTAAATTTCCTCTGATGCTTGGGGGCTTGTGTGATAGTTTTTGTTTAATTCTATTTGACATTTTCCATTATCCTTTGAAAACTTGCATTCTTGCACTTACAAACTGATTTGGGTCTTTTTAAAGTTTTGATTTTGAAATGGTGCATTGGCTTAGAATGTAATGTTATAAAAAAAAATTATTTATTTTGTTGTGAAGATTGAAAAGAAAAAATCACATTGATTTATTCCTTTGCACTCTTTTCTAGTTTTTTTATATTTGAAAATTGCTTGATAAAAATGGTTATCTTGGAAGTTTTTGTGATATTTGTTTATTGATTTTGGTGAAGCATTTTGCTTTTAAATTTGGTGATTGTTAAACATGCTTCTTTATCTTGTAATATATGATGGTATGAACTCTTGGGAGATCCTTGAGTGTATATCCAGTTGTGAATTTATAATGGCACGCTTCTTAAATTTGAGTGTAAATCCTCCGTACTTATTTCTATAACATTTTGTATGTAGGTTTTTTGAATGTGCTTTGTGCTGCATTTTTGTTTAAATTACTGTTCCTATTTCTAAGTTTTGTTTATAATGGTTGACCATATGTAATTTCTGATCTTAGTGTGTTTGGACTAGTCATTTTTAATTTTTTCTACACTTTGGTCAGTTTTGTCCTTGTCTTATTTTTATCATATCATGTTTATCTAGAGGTTGAAATTTGGAATTGTTGAGTACATTTTAGGGGCTGACTTATGAGATTATTTACATTCATTTAGGATTGTCTTATGCTGTTATTTTGCGGCATAAGCCTTTGGAACTTTTTTGATGGTGCTGGTTGGTTTAGAATGCTTCTTGTTATAGAGTGTTATTATACTCCTGCCACGTTAGGTTCAATTGATTTTGCTGGTATTGCTTCAGTTTTCTTGGTTCAGATTTATATCACGGATTGATCATTATACAAGGACAAAATTTAGGCTTTATCTTTATCATGTTACAAATAGCAATTTGAATGTATGCAAGTTGTTTAGTTAGTGGCAGCTATTTTTCTGTCTAATTTGGTAGCCATGGAGTAACTACTGGTCAAGCTTGCATTAATGTTGCTTTTTGGTTCATGCTTTAAATGCCCTCATTGATTTGGATAATGACATGTATTTCCTGTCTCATCTAGTCTATATTCTGGTGGATGTAGGTTGTTGATTTATTTTAGGATATGGAGGGTCTGGTTATGGTGCTAAAGCAAGTTCATCTAAAACTGACAGTGTTCATATTTTGGCTATAAAGTGAGCTTGACAGCTCGGATTGAGGAGCCGTTTGTTTTGTTAGAACTGGGAGACATATAGATCTTTCTTGTGTGAAAATTTCAGATTCAAATTCTTATCCATTGTATATTTGACATGAGCTTAAATTTATGCATTGGTCTGGATAATTATCAAATTATGAATTTTTTATCTTGCCTTGATGAATTTTTTTCTTTGCCATACGAATTTTGTTAGAAATGTATTAATTTCATGTTTGATGTTGAAAACATGTCATGGCTAGTCTTTAGACAGCTCACACATAGAGAGTATAGAAGGAAAAGAAGCTACGAGACTTTAATATGGAATGGTGCTCAGACTTAAAGCTTGGGTTGCTGAGTTGTTTTTCATAGATGTTAGCCTATCTGCTTGGAGCCTACTGTAAGTATCCTTGCCCATTTCCTGTAAGTGATGAGACTCCAATCATTCCTTCTAGGTGGCAGGTGGTCACTTATTTTATTTTCCTGTTTAGAAAGAAGGCAGATGGGCTAGGTCTGAATATAAGTGGAGGTATTGAAAGCCCCATTCCGTGATGTCTAATTGCTTGCATGTTGTGGAGTTAGGGGGTGCTGCTTGATGTGAGCTTGACTTGGATTATATATTTTATTGCTTCTACTTAGCTTAGTTTATCTACCTAATCATTTTATTGTCTTAAAATGCATGCTTTGTTAGGGTGTGTGAGTCAATATGGCTACATGGCCTTGATGCTTTGTTTGACTTGCAAGAATTTGGGCTAAGATGAGTCACTTCCTTTTATGAACTCCTTGTCTTTATCTTTTATTTCATTTCAATTTAAACAAAAGAAAAAAACTCAAAAGTTCTCTTTCTCTTCTAAAAATTCTTTCAAAAGCGAACTACAAGGACTTTGATCCCATCTACTAATGGATATGTAAGCATTCGAGGGGAAGCGAATCAAGTCCACCTTTTAAATAACTTCCCTAATTTTATTTTAATTTCTCATTTTCATGAAGGAAACAAAATAAAATGCTCTTAGCCACTTTTTCCTACTTTGGCTCTATGCCACTCTTCTTCCATAATTTCATGTCACCTAGGCTCTATATAGGTCTTTTCTTTCACTTGTTTTTGGATTTATCCCATGTGGTTAAGTTTTCTTTTTATTTGCTTTCAAACATTTTTTAAGAACTACAAGGGCTAGGGCAAACCCACTATTAATATATAATATTAAATTGTATAAAATTTAATTTATTATTTTTTAATATATAACATTAATTATATAATTATAATTAATTTATAATCTATTTCTACTGAGAATGTTAATGTTCTAACATATTGATTAGTTAATTCCTTTTCAGCAAGATAGATCTTAATTCTGATCAGTTAATTTTTATGCATGTACTATAACATCTATTTTTTCTATACTTGACTATTAATCAATATATTTTGCTGGACCACTATTGAGAATGAGTATGGTTTGACATTTTGCCATTTAATGATATTTTCTTGGTGTATATATATTTGATATTACCTATTTAGTATTTGTGTTTAAACTCTTATGAGTTTTTTATGAGTTTACTTACAAGTTGAAAAAATGGAGCTACAATATGTTTTCTGTTACATTGACTTGACTTCACTTTTGATTATTGGTATGAGACTCAACTTTTTCCTTTTCTCACTTCACTCTTTATCTTCTTTATGTTTGCTTACTATGCTTCTCTTTTTTCTGTCATTTGCTTACTAGCTTTGTTGCTAGAATTGCAAGCTGATTTCAGTGAATTGGAGGGGAATGTTTTAGAGGTCCACATGACTACATTGAATAACTGGGAAAATATTTGCAAAAAGGTAAGTGTTCTAGTTAAAGAATTTCTCTTCTGCTCTTTTATTTAATATAAATGAGAGTTGTTATGCTCTAGTTTTGTTTGTCCAATAAATGTTTTCCTACCAGTGAAGAATTAGGGAAACCATTTTAGTTTATTGAATGAAGAGGTCTGCTTGTATAGCAGTAGCTACAAGAGTCACATCATGACTTAAACACTATGTAAGACCCTAGACAAAAATATATACCAATGCAAACTCTATCTCATGTACAAGATAAACCCTCATCATAGAACTTTATCTAATATACATATCAATTAGCTAGTATCTCCTTGATTTAATTACTAACCTATGATTATTATTTTTTTGTGGGGAAATGACTAAAATTGATAGCTCATGAGAAATATTTACTCGGAATGAAGCATTGACCAATTCTTCGCATGATTAACTAGATCAAATGTGGTTAATCAAGTCAAGAATTGGTTAATGCTTCCCTTGTGATAAATATTTATTAAAGACTATCATATTTCAGTTATTTCCCATTTCTTTGTTCCTTGATGAACTTGCAACTCAATGGAGGGTTATAGCGGCAGTAAAATGGGCGTATCAGTGACCTGCTATGCATACTTCAACTTATCTAGTATGCTGTTTGTTTCAACTTTAATTTTGATTTTTATTCAAAATGAACAAAGGTTCAATTAATTTGATTGTTTCGAATTTGTTCCTCCTATGCCGCCATGCTCGGGGCAGAGTCACAGGAAATGGAGTGGCCGGCAAAGCGCATCAGGGACATGTACATCAAATTCTTTGAGAAGAGTCATGTGAACTGGAAATCAAGCTTTGATAAAGCGCATCAGGGACATGTACATCAAATTCTTTGAGAAGAGTCATGTGAACTGGAAATCAAGCTTTGATGTGCCCCACAATGACCCTATTCTTCTCTTTGCCAATGCTGGTATGGTTCTCTTCTTTTATGCCTCTTTGGATTCATAGCTTCTATTAACTAAAGATGCAAATTTCGTTAATTTTTTCTGAAGTTCATATCAATTTTATCGCCAACCTATGTTGCTATATTAGTTAAAATTTAAATTTGTGATCATTTTGTTTTTGTGTTGCATGGAACCAGCCTATGTTAATAATTTTAGCTTGTAACTTTGTAGCTTGGTGAAGTTTTGGTGGCTAAAGAATAGTTTGGCTTACTCATTTTATATATTGTTTCAAATGTTTTTCTCATTAGATTTTTTGAGTGAAGCTGCATTCAAAATTTTCACACCTTAGAAGCTTGTAGTCAAACAACCAAGCTTACTTTACGTATTCGAACTTTAGTTTGGATTTGTTTATGTTCTAATACTTTTCTCACTCTCACTCACTCACCAGGACTCACATTTTTCTTTTTAATTGATATTTTTTCAGAAAAAAAAAAAACCATTGAATGTTATTATCATGGCTTCACCATTTTGTTTAGATGAAAATTATAAATGCCAACGTGGTAATAGTTATTGTAGAGCAAGAGAACAAAAATAGAATAATGTGAACCATCGTTTTTTATGTTGTTGCACAAAATTCCTTGTCTACTAATTACAAGAAATTTCACCTAATTTTCCTTTATATTGATAATGTTGTTTTCGTAGGTTTTGTTGTTTGTGGGTTCATGTTGGCTGTAGCATTTGTATTATGTTGGAAGGGGAATTATTTGAATAAGGTAGGAAGATAGAAAGTGTGGAGAATGGTGCCTGGCTGTATAAATTGGGGCATTTAGTTAGAAAAGGATGGGAGACTTTCAAAGGATATAAATGTGTACCAAAGGGTCTCAACCTTGATAATTGTGTTTAAGTGCTTTTGTCTTTTGGGTTGAGAGGTTATTTTATAGAGTCTTCTCTGGTATTTTTATTTTCTCCTTGGTTTTTGTTGTGCCTTGAAGCTTGGTTTATGTACACTTTTGGAGTACCTGGTTATGCTACCTGGTTATTCTTCTTCTAAGTGTTTATGACTTAGAGTTACGAGTCTTGAGTTTATGGGTTTAGGTGAATGGACTATGATTTAAGGTTTGGGGTTTAGGGCTTAATGTTTAGGATTTGGAGTTCATGAATTAGGTTAAGGATTTAGGATTTAGCCTTTAGGGTCTAGGATTACGAGTCAAGAGTGTAGGATCTAGGGTTAAGCAAGGTTTAAATTCTAGACTTTTGGATTTAGGATCTTGGTTTTAAGTGTCTAGGGTTGAAGTTAAGGATCTAGGGCTTATGATTTCAGGTTTAAGGTCTAAGGTTAAAGACTGAGTGATGTGGATCCACTTGAAGAAACCAAGCAAATCCAATCCAAATTAGCCAAAGATCCCAAGAAGATTGAATAACAGAAAAATCAAGCAAAGATGAATGGAAACTATGTGAAGACCTTTGAAAATAAAGCAAGACAACCTAGTTTCAACAATGCTTAACTAACCCTCCTTAACTTGAATAATCAACAATCAACATAAACAAGATGTAGAAGTGAATAAACCGCCACACTCTAGAGTAGGGAAGAAGGAGAGTGATAAGGTTCAGAAACACCATGCTAGGAATCCACCTAGATGGCTTGAGTTTTCCATGGAGAGAACAAGAGAGAAAACTTCTCAATTCTATTAAAATGTTAATTGGTTGAATGTTGAAGACAAAAGCTTCATCTCCTTTTATAGTTTAAAGGAAAATTCAACTTGGCCTAAACACAAATGGTCAGAAAAGAGAGCAAAACTCGTAGAACTAAACTAGGATGGCACGGCCTAGCAACATGGCCGTGTTCTTGCCTGTGTTCCCACCTCCAGTAAGTCTATTGCCAGGACATGGTCGATGACATGCCTGTGTTCATGCTCGTGTTCTACCTCTATTGACTAAGTGGTCTCGGCTGTCTTGACACGGTCATAGACACGCCCGTGTCGCATCTCGGGTAACATGACACGGCCCGTGTTGCATCTCGGCTAACATGACACGGCCCGTGTTCCTCTGTAGTTAGGCCGTGTTTCTTCTCTGTAAGCATGACACGGCTAGGATCTGGGAGAACACGGCCGTGTTCCCCTTTCCTTGCAGCTATTCATGTGAACCACTTTATTTGGTTTGTCTTGGTGTCTTTTGGAGTCAAGTCCTCTTCCTTGCATACTTGTTTTAGCAGTAATCCCACATGCATCTTAAGGTGCTTTGCCCTAGACCTAGTGATAGGACATTCAAGTTCTTCCTTGGTTTCAGCCATGCTTCCTTGATCCCCATCATTTCCTCTTTCTTCAAAAGGATTTGACCTCAAATCCAAAGTACCTGTATCATAATAAGGAGATAAGTCAGCCACATTAAAAATAGAATGGATAAAAGGACTACCTGGAAGCTCTATCTTGTAAGCATTGTCACCAAGTCTTTTCAAGACTTTAAATTGGCCATCACCTCTAGGTAGGAGCTTAGATTTTCTTTGTGTAAGAAACCTCTAATTATGCATATGAACTCAAACCATGTCATCTGGTTGAAAAATTATTTTCTTTCGATTTTTATTAACCCTAGATGCATAGGTTTTGTTCATCTTTTCAATATGTGCTCTAACCTTAGCATGCAAATGCTTAAAATATTCATCTCTTTTTTTTTCATTTAAATGAACTCTTTGATGCATGGGTAAAACAAGCAAATCTAGAGGAGTCAAAGGATTAAAACCATAAGCGCATTCAAAAGGAGGTACTCTAGTGGTAGTGTGGACAACTCTATTATAAGCAAACTCTACATGAGGAAGACACTCCTCTCAAGCTCTTAAATTTTTATTAAGAATGACCCTTAAGAGATTAGTTAGAGTCCTATTAGTCACCTCAGTTTGTCCATCCGTTTGAGGATGACAAGTAGTAGAATGCAGAAGTTTAGTCTAGCCCAAAGTGTCCTCCAAAAATAGCTTAAAAATTTAGTATCTCTATTGAATACTATACTCTTAGGCATGCCATGCAACCTAACAATGTTTTAGAAAAACAAACTAGCTATGTAGGAAGCATCATCAATTTTCTTGCATGCTACAAAATGAGCTATCTTAGAAAATCTATCTACTATAACAAAGATGGAGTCATGACCATGTTTAGTCATTGGCAGTCCTAGGATAAAGTCCATAGAAAGGTCTATCCAAAGAGAATCGGGGACAGACAATGGTATGTAAAGACCATGAGGTTTAGTGGTAGACTTATCTTGTCTACATGTTGTGCACCTAAAAATTGTCAACATTTTTCCTCCTATTCGGCCAAAAGAAATGCTCATGCAATGTGTCATGCATTTTATGCTTACCAAAATGCCATATGAGACCCTTCTTATGTGCTTCCCTAATGAGCAACTCTCTTAAAGATCCTCTAGACACACATAACTTGTTATCCTTAAACAAATACCCCTCATGTTTATACATTTCCTCAACAGCCCCTTTATCACAAGCATGAAAGTAAGAAGTAAAATCATCATTATTGGCATATATATCCTTAACTTGATCAAATCCAAGTAATTTGCAAGAAAACATAGAGATAAGTGCATACATTCTTGAGAATGCATCAGCCACTACATTCTCAGCCCCTTTCTTATACTTGATCATATAAGGAAAAAATTCAATAAATTCCAATCAACGTGCATACCTTTTGTTAAGCCTCAATTGCCTTTTCAAATGCTTAAGAGTTTCATGATCCGAATGAATCACAAATTCTTTAGGTATTAGATTGTGCTGTCATGTTTTTAAAACTCTAACTAAAGCATACAACTCTTTATCATAAGTAGAATAATTAAGAGAAGCACCGTTTAACTTTTTACTAAAGTATGCAATAGGATGCCCTTGCTACATTAAAATAGCCTCAATACCTACCCCTACCCCTGATGCATCACATTCAATTTCAAAATAACTCTCAAAGTTAGGTAATTGAAGTAAAAGAACATTGCACAACCTATCCTTCAATGTTTGAAAAGCTTTCTCTTTTGTACTATCCCACTTAAACCCAACATTCTTCTTCACAATTTCAGTTAAGGGAGCAGCAATAGAGCTAAAATTAGGAACAAATCGATGGTAAAATCTGGCTAAACTTTGGAAGCTCCTCACCTCACTCAAAGACTTAGGTGTTGGTCATTCCTCAATAGCCTTTACCTTCTCTCTATCTACTTTTATCCCTCTAGAGCTTACAACAAACCCTAAGAATATCAAGTGATCAATACAAAAGATACATTTCGTTAAATTGGCATACAATTCTTGTTTTTTTAACACTTGCATCACACATCTTAAATGGATAGCATGCTTATCAATTGACTTACTATACACAAGTATGTCATCAAAGTAAACTACAACAAATCTACCAATGAATTCACGAAAGACATGGTTCATAAGACGCATAAAGGTGCTTGGTGCATTGGTCAAGCCAAATGGCATAACCAACCACTCATACAAACCAAACTTGGTCTTAAAAGTCGTTTTTCACTCATCCCCTTCATGAATTCTAATTTGGTGATAACCACTTTTTAAATCCAATTTAGAAAACACACATGGCCTAAACAATTCATCAAACATATCATTTAACCTAGGGATAGGATGACGATATTTTACTGTTATCTTGTTGATGGCGCGACAATCCACACACATGCTTCAAGTTCTATCTTTTTTTGGCACCAACAAGATCGGTATAGCACATGGGCTTATGCTCTCTCTAATATGGCCTTTGGACAACAGCTCTTCCACTTGCTTTTGGAGTTCCTTTGTCTCTTTCGGATTGGCTCTATAGGCGGGTCTATTAGGCAACACTGAACGCGGGATGAAATTCATCTGGTGTTCGATTCTTCTCATAGGTGACAGTCCTATAGGAGTCTCTTCCGGGAACACCTCTTCAAACTCCCTAAGCAACGATTTCACAACACTAGGAAGAGAATTATCAGCATTAGATAAATTCAAATAAGCATTTTTAATTTCACTTGCACTTGCAAAGAAATTTCTTTTCTTCCCTCCACTCATGGTTTCACTCACTTTACTTGTGTTGTCTTCTTTTTCTCTTCTTTGACTCTTAGCCTCTTCTCTATTTTTACTGTTCTCTACACTTTTTCCCTCTCCACTTTTCATCTTTTGTCTCTCAAGCTCGCTAGTTCTCTTGATTTTCTTTTGGTCTTCAAGAACCTGTTTTGGAGTCATGGGAATCAAAGTGATAGGCTTTTTGTGGAACACAAATGAATATTTGTTGGAGAAGCCATCATGAGTCACCTTGCGATCAAATTATCAAGGTCTTCCAAAAAGTAAATGGCTAGCTTACATTGGGACAACATCACACAACACTTGGTCCTCATATTTTTCAATAGAAAATGCAACTAGCATTTGCTTTATCACTTTCACTTCACTTCCTTCATTCAGCCATTGAAGGAGATAAGATTTAGGGTGCTTTGAAGTGGGTAGGTCCAACTTATCCAGTAAAGTCTTACTAGCAACATTGGTACAGGTCCTCCCATCAATGATCACTTCACACACCTTCCCTTTGACTGAGCACCTAGTATGAAAAATGTTTTCCCTTTGTGCCTCATCAATTTCCTCTATTTGAGCACTCAAAGCTCTTCTAACTACCATTAAATAGTGACCCTCTTCAGCTGTCATGCTCTCATCATGCTCTTCCTCACCATTTTTTTCCTCTTCATGCTCACTTTCAATTACATACTCCTCTCCTTTAAGGATCATTGCTCTCTTGTTAGAGCATTGAGAGGCAATGTGCCCTACTCCATAACATCTAAAATATAGGTTCTTTGACATGAAACTTTGGTAATTCTGTTTTGAGTTTAGAAGTCACCATTTCTTTGTCTTTCTTCCATGTAGATTTTCATGTTGAAGTAGTGTTTGGCCCAAATCTTGAAGAACCCATTATCTTAAGTTGTCTTTTTACTTGAGTAGCTATATGAAGAAGGTCTTCCATATCACTAAAATGATGAAGCTCCACCACATTGGTTATTTCCCTATTCAACCCATGAAAAAATTTAGCCATGGTTGCTTTAACATCCTCTTCAATGTTAGCCCGGATCATTGCCACTTCCATCTCCTTATGATATTCCTTTACACTCTTAGAGTCTTGCACCAAACTTAAAAATTTTTGGTACAATTCTCTTTGATAGTAGCTTGAAACAAATCTCTTTCTCATCAAGATCTTCATGTCTTTCCAAGAGGTGACTGACCTTTTTTTATTCCTTCTTACATTTGTCATTAGTTGATCCCACCATGTCAAGGCATAGCCTACAAATTCTATGGTAGCCAACTTAATCTTTTTGTCTTCGGAATAGTTGTGGCAACTGAATACAAGCTCCACATTCTTCTCTCATTCTAGATACACCTCCGGATCATTCTTTCCTTAGAAGGAAGGAATACTCATTTTAATGGAGCTGAAGTCAGCATCCATCCTCCTCTCCCTTTTTTCTTCTCGCTCGCGATATGGTCTTCTTGGAGGAATAATCTCAGCAGAACTGTCACTTGAACCACTAGCCTCACTGCCCCATCTCCTCTGTCTATCCCTTGCATTAGGATTGTGGATTGGGTTCCCATGCAATCGATTTTTCATCCTCTTCATTTGGTCATTCATAGCCTCAAATATGATATTCATGTGTGCAAACTGTTGTTGTGTAGCTCGCATGTGTAATTGGGGGTCAATTGGCTCATATTGGTTCTCCATGTTGTAGTGATTTACCTGCACAAAATGTTAGTAGAAAAATTGAAGTCCTTACCTCTCTCTACTCATGTGTTTGCACTTTAAGTATATCACTCTTGACACACGTGTATGACTTCTCTAATGACTTTTATCAAGATGATCTTACCCTTTCTTGCCTTTTACCACTCAATTCTCTCTTGATAATCTCAATAGAAAGCAAAGACACAGTTGGGTAGTCACTAACACAAGTGTTCCCAAACCAAATCAATCACCAAAATAATGCAAGATTGTGCAAGAAAAACAAGAATGCACAAAAAGTGTGGTATGCACAAAATAGAATCAAAACAAGGTATGAAGAACAAATTCCAATTTCATTCCAAATAGAAAATAAACCAAGTTACTAAGAAATATACCTTAGTGGCCAAAAACAGGGTAGCTAGTCTTTTACCTAAACTTAGACAAATTTGGGTAATTCTAGCATGCTTTACTTAGGCCATTTGTCCATTGGTACATTTTATTTTTATTTTTTTACTTCCAGTAGGTACAACATGGTGGGGACACGGCTCATGTTCAAACCTCCTCCTTTCTACCTTCAGAACACAATCCTGTGTTCTCACTTGTTCTTCTCTGTCTATCTAACACGGCAATGACACGACCATCAATTTAATGAACACGACCGTGTTTGTCGTTACCAGTTCTGACTTCCACCCAGAATTCGAACTAAGCTTAAGGAAATGCGACTTTACCCCAAGGTTAAAGATTTTAGCCACACTTCAGGGTATTTTCAAAGCAACTTAGCAATTTCCTTTAGATTAGAAGTAAGATTAATCAATTAATCCAAAATAAATGAAAGGAAAAGTTGCCAAACTAAGCCTTAGTGGTAGTTGACAGGGATACAATGGAAAATATTTAAGAAGAATAACTAACTCAGATTTAGAAGCATTCAACCATGGACATTCGTGAATGATTCATTCATTCAAGAAAGATGCAAGAGCCTACAACCAGATTTTTTGAGAGAATTCTAACAAGGAATTAATTAAAATCAAAGTAATGCTCAAACATCTAACTCAAATTGAAATCAAGGAATCCATCAACTCATTCACCCATGAATCCGAAATTAAACACAAACAAACTAGATTCATTTCTCAAGACATAAAAGATGAACAATGGCAAAAAAAACTAGAACAATGCAGAAATCCCAGAAATGTAAATCTGCCCAAATTTGATTCAGGCCAATGAATTTCAAATGATCCAAGCTCAATTAACTTAGATCAAGCTCATAAACACCATGGATGGTACAAATTCAAAGATGAATTTTTTTGTGATTTTCCAGATTTGTTTTTAAAAGAACAAAGATTAACAAGATAATTTTTAAGATAGATGCCAATATTTCTTGGAGCCTAAGCTCTGATACCAATTGATATCCAAATTAGCCAAGGGTCTCAAGAAGATTGAATAACAGAAAAATCAAGCAAAGATGGATGGAAACTATATGAAGACCTTTGAAAATCAAGCAAGACAACCTAGTTTCAACAATGCTTAACTAACCCTCCTTAATCCGAATAATCAACAATCAACATGAACAAGATGTAGAAGTAAATAAACCGCCATACTCTAGAGTAGGGAAGAAGGAGAGTGATAAGGTTCAAAAATACGATGCTAAGAATTCACCTAGATGGCTTGAGCTCTCCATAGAGAGAACAAGAGAGAAAACTTCTCAATTCTATTAAAATATTAATTGGTTGAATGTTGAAGACATAGGCTTCAGCTCCTTTTATAGTTCAAAGGAAAATTCAACTTGGCCTAAACAAAAATGGCTAGAAAAGAAAATAAAACTCGTAGAACTAAATTAGGGTGGCACGACTTAGCAATATGGTCGTGTTCCTGCCCGTGTTTTCACCTCCAGTAAGTTTGTTGCTAGGACACGGTTGACGACACACCCGTGTTCTACCTCCAGTGACTAAGTGGTCTTGGGTGTCTCGACACGATCAGACACACCCGTGTTGCATCTCTGGTAACATGACACGGCTTGTGTTCCTCTCTAGTTAGGCCGTGTTTCTTCTTTGTAAGCATGACACGGCCAGGATCTGGGAGAACACGGCCGTGTTCCCATTCCCTTGCAGCTATGCATGTGAACCACTTCATTTGGTTTGTCTTGGTGTTCTCTGGAGTCAAGTCCTCTTCCTTGCATACTTGTTTCAGCAGCAATCCCACATGCATCTTAAGGTGCTTTGCCCTAGACCTAGTGATAGGACCTTCAAGTTCTTCCTTGGTCTCGACTATACTTCCTTAATCCCCATCACCGAGGATTCATGTTAAAAGTGTAGGAGTATAGAAGTGTAGGAGTACAGAGACTATGATTTAGGGTTTAAGGTTTAAGATTTATAATTAAGAGTCATGAGTTTAGGGTATACGATTAAGGGGTTAAGCTTAAGCATCTAGTGTTTAGGTTAAGGGTATAGGGTTTTGTAGGGTATAGGGATTAAGGTTAAGTGTTTAGGGTGTAAGATTTAGGTTTTAGGGTTTAGTTTCTAAGGTAAGGAGTACAAGGTTTACAATGTAGGGTCTATGGTTTTGGGTTTAGGTGGTTTAGGGTCTACAATTTAGGTTTTAGTATCTAGAGTTTAAGGTTAAGGACTTAGGTTTTAACGCTATTGGATTTAGGACTCAGGATCTAGGGTTTAGGGTTAAGAGCTTAGGGTTTAGATTAAAGGTGTAGGATTTATGATTTAAGGTTAAAGGCTATTTATATTAAGGGTCTAGGTTCTAGGATTTAGGGTTTAGTATCTATTTAGAATTTAGGTCTTAAACACTAAGCATTTAAGGTTTAGAGTGTTGATTTTAAGGTGTCCTATTTTGTGTTAAACATCAAGTTTAGGGTTTAAGGGCTTATGTGTTTATGGTTTAGTATCTTGGATGTAATGTTTAGGGCCTAGGGTTAATTGGTCATGGCTTTAAGGTTAATGCTCCAAGGTTGAAAGTAAGGGTTTTAAAGTTAAGCTTAAGGGTAGGTTAAGGGTTTTGGGATTTAAATTAAGCATCTAAGGTTTATGTTAAGAGTCTAGGATTTCCAATTTAGGGTGAAAGGTTTAAGGGTTTAGATAAGGGATTTAAGGTTCAAGGTTCTAAGGTAGTGATTTAAGGTTCTAAGGTGTAAGGTATAGGGATTAGGATTTAGGGTGTAATGTCTAAGTTTTACAATTTAAGGGTTTAGGGTGTAGGATATGGAGATTAGAGTTTAGTGTTTAGAATTTATGCATCTAAGGTTCATGGTTTAGGGTGAAAGGACTAGGTTTAGAGTCCAAGTTTAGGGTTAAGAGATTAGGGTTAGGCATTTAGGGTTTAGGTTAAGGATCTAACATTTAGAGTTAAGGGTGAAGGGTTAGTATATGTTAAATGTCTAGTTTTTATAGTTTAGGATATAGGGTGTAGGGTGGTAGGGTGTTGGGTTTAGGGATTAAGGTTAAGCATCTAGGGTTTAGAATTAAGGGTGATTTAGGCTTAGGTTGATGAGATTAAGATTAAGGCTCAAGGGTTTAGGGTTTCTTGTGTTAAGCATCTAGGGTTTAGCGTCTAGACTTTTAGGTTTAGGTGGTGTTTGGTACTAGCTATGTTTTAAGATTCCTAGGAAAGTAAGGTGGGAATAAAACTTTCCCATGTTTGGTGCAAGAGATACAAAATTATTCCTAAGAATAAAAGATTCCCGAGAATGAAATTTGTACACAAAATAGAAATAAAACTTTCCCACCACTTCAGGTGGGAATCCAACTTATCTGGGAAAGGAGGGGCCAGGGCTCAGTGTTGGGTTCGCAGCGCTCAGCGCCGATCGTTCCCGAAGGTAAGGGAAGGAGATATAGTTCAGCTTTATAAACCAATTGCAGAGGAATTATAGAGGAGCATGGACCATTCAAACACTTATCCTCCCCTTCCTATCACACCCCAAATTGCCAACATCGACGACGGCAAAAACTACCCCATCATCAATGCATTGTCAAAACTTCAGGACCTGCACCCATCTACCCCTGCTTCCGTCATCTCTGATTTATTCATCAGAGAACCTTGCGGCTTACCCATCATATGGGTATCCCAAGAATTGTTTTTTACTCCTCTAGTTACTGTATTGGAACTTTGGTTTTCTCTTTCTCCGTTCTGCATCAATTGAAAAAGGAAAATTCTCAAAATTTTTAGTAATAGTTTATTAATTTGGCCATGGCACTAACAGTTGCCCGTAGGTGGCAGCCACTGTGGGTGTCGAATTAATTTTGGCCACCGAGTAGAGAGAGAAAGAGAGAGAGAGAGAGGATACTATTCCCAAGAAAGTTGAGTGCTAACCAAACATGGAAACATCAACTTTTCTAGTAATCTCATTCCTGGGAATCCTATTCCCAAGAAAGTAAGGATTCCTAAGCAAATTTATAGCTGGTACCAAACACCACCTTAGTGTTAAGGGTCAAGGGTTTCTTGTTTAGTGTCTAGTATCTAGGGTTGAGGGTTAAAGTTCTAGGGTTTGAGTTTTATGGTATAGTGTATAAGATTTAGAGTTCAATGTTTATAATTTAAGATTTAGGGTTTAGAGTTAAGCACCTAGGGTTGAGGTTTAGGTTCTAGGATTTATGTTTTAGGGATTAGGGTCTAGAAGGTGGGTTTAAGGATTATAGTGTAAAGTTAAGATTTTAGAGTTTAAAATCTAAGGTTTAGTGCCTAGCATTTAAGGTTGAGAGATTAAGGTTAAACATCTAAGGTTAACACTAAAGTTCTAGGATTTAGGTCTAGGTTATTTCTTAGGGTATAAAGTTAAGCTTATAGGGTTTACAATTAAGCATCTAGGATTAAGATTTAGGGTCTAGGATTTAAGATTTAGAGAATATAAGGGGTTTAGGGTTAAACACCTAGGGTTTAGGATAATGATTTATTGTTTCAAGTTTAGGGTGAAGGGTGAAGAGTATAGGATTTTTTGTTTAGTGCTAAAGGTCCAGGATTTAGAGTTTATGGTCTAGGTTAAGGGTTTAGTGACTAGTGTTTAGTATTTAGGTATTAGGGTTAAGCAACTAAGTTAAGGTTAAAGGTTTAGGATTTAGGGTTAAAGCTCTAGGGTTTGGGGTTTAAGGTAAGCATCTAGAGTTTAGGTTAAGGGTTAGAATTTATGATTTAAAGATAGGGGTTTGGGGTTAAGGTTGAGGGTCAAAGATTTATGGCTTCTTGTTTGAGGTTAAGTGTCAAGGTTTAGAGTATTGTGTTTAGTGTTAAACATCAAGAGTTTAGGATTTAATATCTAGCTTAAAGGTTTAGCATCTATGGTGTATGGTTTAAGGCTTAGGATTAATGGTCATGGGTTTAGGCTCCAATTTAGTGTTTAGGGTTAAGGGGTTAGGGCTTATGATTTAACGGATTGGGTTTAGGGTTTATTATCTAAGGTTTAAGGTCAAGTGTTTAAGTCACTAGGATTTTGGATTTATGGATTAGGGTTAATCATCTACAACTTAGGATTAGGTTAAGGATCTTAGGGCTTGGAGTTTACTGTCTAGGGATTTGATTTTAGGATTGAGTGATGAGTGTAACGTATAGGGTTTAGCATCTAAGATTTAGGGAATAGGTGGGCTTTGTATCCAAGGTTTATCGTTTACAATTTTTGGTTTATGGTTTGGTTCTAAGGTTTAGAATTTGGGTTTTAGGGTAAGCATCTAGGGTTGACACTATGGGTCTAGGATTTAGGGTTTAGGAATTAGGGTTAAACATATAAGATTCAGGTTAAAAGTCAAGGGTGTTGGATTTAGGGTTAATTGTCTAGAGTTTAGTGTTAAGTCTCCAAGGTTTAGGTATTAGAGATTAGGGTTTAAGCTTAGGGTTTAGTGTCTAGAGTTTATGACTTGGGGTCTAGAATTTAGTATTTAGTGTCAAGGATATGGGGTTCATGATTTAGGTTAGGGTTTAGAGCTTAAGATCAAAGGTTATATGGTTAGGGGGTTAAGCTTAAGCATCTAGTGTTTAAGTTAAGGTTAAGGTTATTGGGGTTTTGTAGTGTATAGGAATTAAAGTTAAGTGTTTAGGGTTTAGGGTCTAACGTTTAAAATTTTAGGTAAGGAGTATAGGGTTTATGATGTAAGGTCTATGGTTTATGGTTTAGTATTTTGGTTTTGGTATCTAGAATTTAGGGTTAAAGAACATTATAGGATTTAGGACTTAGGATCTAGTGTTTATGGTTTAGGGAATAGATTCAAGATTCAAGTTTAAGGGCTAGGGTTTAGTGTCTAAGATTTACAATTTAGAGTCTAGTTTTTGGGGTTAGGGGTCTATGATTTAGGGTTAAGAGTCTATGTTTTCAATAAGAGATCTAGGGTTTAAGGTGTAGGATTTATGGTTTACACTTTAAAGGTTTAAGGTCAAAAGTTTATGGTGTTTTGAGTTTAAGGCCTAGGGCTTAAGGTTAAGAGTCAAGGGTTTCGGGTTTTGTGTTTAGTGTTAGACATCAAGAGTTTGGGGTTTAAGGTGTCCTATTTGGTGTTCAACATCGAGTTTAGGTTTAAGGGCTTAGGGGGTTTATGGTTCAATATCTAGGATGTATGGTCATGGGTTTAGGGTTTTGAGTCCAAGAGTTAAGCGTTAAAGGTCTAGGGTTTAGTGGCTATGATTTACGGCTTGTGGTTTATTGTCTTGGGTTATTGGTCATGAGTTTAAGGTACAGGGCCTAGGGATCTAGGGTTTATGAATTAGTTTAAAGGTCTATGGTTTAGGGTTTAGAGATTAGAGCTTTGGATCTAGGGTTTAAGGTTACAAATTTAGTTTCTATAGTAAGGGGTCTAAGGTTTATGATATAGGTTCTATGGTTTTTGGGTTTAAAGTTTAGAGGTTTTGGGTTTAGTGTCTAGAGTTTAGGATTAAGGGCTTAGTGATTACAATAACGATCTAGGGTTTAGGTTTACTGTCTAAGATTTATGATATATGGTTAGAGGTCATGAGTTTTGGATTTAGGGTTAAGTATGTAGGATTTATGTTAAGGGTCTATGGTTTCGACTTTAAGATTAAGCATGAAGAGTTGGGAGTTTTGTGTCTAGGGTTTAGGATTTAGGATCTATGGTATAATTTCTAGGTTCAAGGTTTAGTGTCTAGGAATTAGAGTTCAAGGTTTAGGCTTTAATGTTTAGGGTTTAGTGTCTAGGAATCAGGGTTAAGCATTTAAGGTTGAGGTTAAGGTGGTAACTATAACCCGTGGATTGAAATACAACTACAAAATGCAATTTTTGATGTAGAAACATACCTGATACTCTTTCTTCTGATAGGCTAAAAGTCGAATAAACACTGATAATTTGCGATACTCTTTCCTTTGTTACATTACAAACATCATCAAAATTCTCATATTTGCATAGCCCTAAAATCAAATACTTAAAGTAATTACTAAAACAACAATCAAAATATTTATATGATTAAGTTACCAAACAAGACTAAATATAAAATTAAGGGAAAAGTCTTAAAAACCCCCTTCAACTATGCTCTTGTTGCACTTTACCTCATGCTTTAAAAACGTAGGAAAAACCTCCTTGAACTTTCAAAATGTGCACTTTACCCCCCGATCCCGACGTCCGTCCATTAATGTGCACATAATGTGATTAATCTAGGCCATATTGTAATTTTATAGGGGTATAAATGAAAATAAATTTATAAAAAGTGGGGTCAAAAAGTAATATTTAAAGAGTTTTGGGGTCAAATTATAATTTTTAAATCCCTTCTTCCGTCCATTAATGGACGGACGTTAGGGTCGTGGGGGTAAAGTGCA
The DNA here is from genome assembly GCA_003255065.1 of Cercis canadensis. Classification (NCBI taxonomy): domain Eukaryota; kingdom Viridiplantae; phylum Streptophyta; class Magnoliopsida; order Fabales; family Fabaceae; genus Cercis; species Cercis canadensis. Next base: position 20,836 of record QAOA01001679.1, read on the forward strand.
CATTTTGAAAGTTCAAGGAGGTCTTTCCTACGTTTTTAAAGCATGGCGGGTAAAGTGCAATAAGAGCATAGTTCAAGGGGGTTTTTAGGACTTTTTCCTAAAATTAAAAGAGCAAAAAAACCAAATTAAATCATCAATCTATATGATATATACATGCATTAAATGAAGAAACTCCTGTTGGGTAGAAATGTATAACTAATTGAGCAAGCAAATCATAACCGATCACAAATTACTAAATATTACACTCTGACATGTACATTTCATCATGAATTAAGTTTTTCAAGATTTTTCGTACCAAATTAATATAATTATAGTATTTGATCTATTACTTCAACTAAACATGTTATAAGCTGTAAATATATACGATTGGCAATCCAATACACATCAACAATATTCAAGAATGTTCTACATGTGATAATTCTACGACAAATCAAGAAGTGTCGGAATACAACACTTGCTATGCACACAAAAAGTATCAACATTTTCATCAAATAAGTCATGCAAAATATCACAATTATGTTATCCTTAAACTTCTAATGTAGTACAATTTTGGCCTAAATTTTTTCTTCTTTTCAAAGTCTGGATGATGAGGTTGAAAAATAAAACATAATCTTTCAATAACTGATTTTTGCAAACGAAATATTGTATTAGATAACTTTGAACAACAATAGATATGTTCCTAACATGCTGAAAATTGATGTCACCAATATGAACACAAACACCATAAGTGTACAAACACCACAATGATTCCTTTTCTAAGTCCATGTCCTTTTCTTCTCTATCTTTTTATGTAATGAAAAATATTTACAAAGATCTGCCAAGGTAGCATAACCAGGTACTCCAGAAGTATACATAAAACAAGCTTCAAGGCACAACAAAAACCAAGGAAAAGAATAAAAATACTACAAGAGAAGACTCTATAAAAGAACCTCTCAACCCAAAAGACAAAAACACTTAAACACAATTATTAAGGCTGAGACCCCTTTGGTACACCTTTATATCCTTTGAAACTCTCCCATCCCTTTCTAACTAAATGCCCCAATTTATACAACCAAGCACCATTCTCCACACCTTCTATTTTCCTACCTTATTCAAATAAATTCCCATTCCAACATGAACCCACAAACAACAAAACCAAAGAAAAGATAGGGATGCCATATCTCCTGAGAAACAGGACAGAAAAAAAAAATCTTAGATATTCTCATGTTGCTACCTTAACTGTGGCAGAAACATTTTTCATCTACCTTAGCTTGATTACTTAAAACATTATCAATATAAAGGAAAATTAGGTGAAAATTCTTGTAATTAGTAGACAAAGAATTTTGTGCAGCAACATAAACACACGATGGTTTACATTACTCTATTTTAGTTCTCTTGCTCTACAGCAACTATTACCATGTTGGCATTTATAATTTTCATCTAAACAAAAAGGTGAACCCATGATAATAACATTCATTGTTTTTTTTTTTTTCTAAAAAAATATCAATCAAAAAGAAAAATGTGAGTCCTGGTGAGCGAGTGAGAGTGAAAAAAGTATTGGAACATAAACAAATCCAAACTAAAGTTCGAATATGTAAAGTAAGCTTGGTTGTTCGATTACAAGTTTCTAAGGTGTGAAAATTTCGAATTCAGCTTCACACAAAAAATCTACTGAGAAAAACATTTGAAACAATATGTAAAATTAGTAAGCCAAACTACTCTTTAGCCACCAAAGCTTCACCAAGCCACAAAGTTATATGCTAAAACTATTATTATAGGCTGGTTCCTGATGAACATTATTTTTATATATTAATTAATCCCCATTTTTAACCTCCTAGTCCTATTTTGGGCTTATTTGATTGGGCTTGGGTCATATTTCATTAATTAGGTTCAAATTGGGCTTAAGTATATTTTTCAGCATTATTAGGGTTTTAACACTATTTTGTATTTCCAGTATATATTTAGTTTTGGACGTCTAAAAATTATGATTCTTGCCTTGTAGGAAAGATAAGAGGATTATCTATGACTTTCATTTAGACTTCCAAGGCCAATTAGACGTTCAGTGGGTCAAATGTAACCCAGAAGTCAGAGTAGAGTTGCTACCGCTGGATCCTGACCCGCATGCAGTGTTTGGATTATAACTTGTTATGTACATGTAGTATGGACTTGAAACGGGTCCCATTGGAAAGCTAAGGCGCAGGTCTTCAATTGTTATGAAGGGCGGTTCAACAAATTATGAAGTTAAGATGGTCTTATTGCCTGTCAAAAATGGCTGATTAGTCCAGAGACCTATATGGACCTAGATGGACTTAAATGGGCTTAACTTCCTCAATTTAGGCCCAATTAGGCCCAAACCGGAGCCCATTTGAAGCTAAGGTCCAGAGGTTTAAAGTGTGCATGAAAGTTAGGAAGTTATAAGCAGAGAAAGGAGGCAGACGAGTTATCAATTCTAGACTAGGCAACTTTTGTTTTCTCTCTTGAAAAGTTTGGAGCTTTTTGATTTATGACTGCACTTCTCCATTGGAGCTTGGATTTCATGACCATGGAGGAGTAGAATCCTTGTAACCAAGTTAGACTCCTAATTAAATTCGGTTTTGGTTTTGAGATTATGTTCTTAATTGGATTAAACTTAATGCAATTTCTTCTTCTTTGAATTTCTGTCTTGCTTTAATCTTTGTATGAATTCATGGAGATCTTTGTGATTTATATGGATATTGAAGTAAGAAATAGAATTTAGATTGATCAATCTTTAATCTGTGGTTAGAATTCAAAGAAGCTATGCTATGTTAATTGATGTTCGGTTTTTAGATTAATCACTAATTGCTTAGTCTTTGTGATTACAAGATTAGTGATTGTATGTAGTTAATCGAATTCTAAGTGATAACTTAGTATGAATAATTAGTCACAATTAGAGATTTCGGTTGTGATTAAACTCAATTAGCATTGCTACATTAAGACTTAATCACTCATGTTAATCTAGGATGAATCAAACCGGTTTTTGATGGATGTCTAGCTACGTTACGCCTTTAATCAACTACATTAATCTTTGTTTAATTCTGCAATTTACTATTATAATCTTGTTTCAAAAATCCCTTATTTTTAACTTGAAATTATTGATTACACATTGCATTCCTTGTGAGACAAACCTGGATTATGCCCTCTATTGCATTCTAATTAGGGGATTCAGTTTAATTTAATTGGTTAAGGGACAACACCAATCAGTTCCACGCAAAACTATTTTAGTTAATAGAAGCTATGAATCCAAAGAGGCATAGAAGAAGAGAACCATACCAGCATTGGCAAAGAGAGGTCATTGTGNCCTCTATTGCATTCTAATTAGGGGATTCGGTTTAATTTAATTGGTTAAGGGACAACACCAATCAGTTCCACGCAAAACTATTTTAGTTAATAGAAGCTATGAATCCAAAGAGGCATAGAAGAAGAGAACCATACCAGCATTGGCAAAGAGAGGTCATTGTGGGGCACAACAAAGCTCAATTTCTAGTTCACATAATTCTTCTCCTCGAAGAATTTGATGTACATGTCCCTGACGCGCTTTGCCGGCCACTCCATTTCCTGTGACTCTACCCCGAGCATGGCAGCAGAGGAGGATCAAATTCGAAACAATCAAATTAATTGAACCTCTGTTCATTTTGAATACAAATCAAAATTAAAGTTGAAACAAACAGCATACTGGATAAGTTGAAGTATGCATAGCAGGTCATTGATACGCCCATTTTACTACCACTATAACCCTCCACTGAGTTGCAAGTTCATCAAGGAACAAAGAAAGGAAAAATAACTGAAATATGATAGTCTTTAATAAATATTTATCATAAGGGAAACATTAACCAATTCTTAACTATATTAACCACAAGTGATCTAGTTAATCATGTGAAGAATTGGTTATTTTTGTTTCCTTCATGAAAATGAGAAATTAAAATAAAATTAGGAAAGTTATTTAAAAGGTGGACTTGATTCACTTCCCCTCGAATGCCTACATACCCACTAGATGGGATCAAAGTTCTTGTAGTTCGCTTTTGAAAATTATTTTAGAAGAGAAAGAGAACTTTTGAGCTTTTTTTCTTTTGTTTAAATTGAAATGAAAGAAAAGATAAAGACAAAGAGTTCATAAAAGGAAGTGAATCATCCTAGCCCAAATTCTCTCAAGTCTAACAAAGCATCAATGAGCCATACTAACTCACACACCCTAACAAAGCACGCATTTTAAGGCAATAAAATGATTAGGTAGATAAACTAAGCTAAGTAGAAGTAATAAAATATATAATCCAAGTCAAGCTCACATCAAGTAGCACCCCCTAACTCCACAACATGCAAGCAATTAAACATCACCACGGAATGGGGCTTTCAATACCTCCACTTATATTCAAACCTAGCCCATCTGCTTTCTTTCTAAACAGGAAAATAAAATAGGTGACCACCAGCCACTTGGAGGGAATGATTTGAGTCCCATCATTTATAGGAAATGGGCAGGGATACTTACAATAGGCTCCAAGCAGATAGACCAACATCTATGAAAAACAACTCAGCAACCCAAGCTTTAAGTCCGAGCACCATTCCATATTAAAGTCTTGTAGCTTCTTTTCCTTCTATACTCTCTATGTGTGAGCTGTCTAAAGACTAGTCATGACATATTTTCAACATCAAACATGAAATTCATAGATTTCTAACAAAATTCGAAAGGGAAAGACCAAATTTCATCAAGGCAAGATAAAAAATTCATAATTTGATAATCATCCAAACCAATGCATAAATTTAAGCTCATGTCAAATATATAATGCATAAGAATTTGAATCTGAAATTTTCACACAAGAAAGATCTATATGTCTCCTAGTTCTAACAAAACAAACGGCTCCTCAATCCGAGCTGTCGAGCTCACTCTATAGCCAAAATATTGAACATTGTTAGTTTTAGATGAACTTGCTTTAGCAACATAACCAGACCCTCCACATGCTAAAATAAATCAACAACCTACATCCACCAGAATATAGACTAGATGAGACAGGAAATACATTTCAAATACATGTCAGTATCCAAATCAATAAGGGCATTTAAACCATGAATCAAAAAGCAACATTTATGCAAGCTTGACCAGTAGTTACCCCATGGCTACCAAATTAGATAGAAAAACAGTTGCCACTAAGTAAACAACTTGTATACACTCAAATTGCTATTTGTAACATGATAAAGATAACGAGGATTCTATGATACTACATGAGCATGCTATACTACACTGATGTGGCAAGCATACGTAATTTTTATATTTTATTAAATATAAATATAATTTAGTTTATTTTCTTAAATAAATTTAAAAATAATTAATTTGTATATGTGTCATTCCCATATTGGCTAATCTCATATAGTATGACATACTACATAAATATGAAAAGTATCTAAGAAACCTCCTAAAGATAAAGCCTAAATTTTATCCTTGTATAATGTCAATCCCTGATATAAATCTAAACCAAGAAAATTGAAGTAATACCACCAAACTCAATTGAACCTAACATGACAGGAGTATAATAACGCTCTATAACAAGAAGCATTCTAAACCAACCAGCACCATAAAAAAAAGTTACAAATGCTTATGCCGCAAAACAACAACATAAGATAATCCTAAATGAATGTGAATAATCTCATAAGTCAGCCCCTAAAATGTTCATAGCAATTCCAAATTTCAACCTCTAGAAAAACATGATATGATAAAAATGAGACAAGGACAAAACTGACCAAAGTGTAGAAAAAAAATTAAAAATGATTAATCCAAACACACTAAGATCAGAAATTACATATGGCCAACCATCATAAACAAAACTTAGAAATAGGAATAGTACTTTAAACAAAAATGCAGCACAAAGCACCTTCAAAAAACCTACATACAAAATGTTATAGAAATAAATACAGAGGATTAACACTCAAATTTAAGAAGCATGCCATTATAAAATTCACAACTGGATATACACTCAACGATCTCCTAAGAGTTCATACCATCATATATTACAAGATAAAGAAGCATGTTTAACAATAAAAGCAAAATGCTTCACTAAAATCAATAAACAAATATCACAAAAACTTCCAAGATAGCCATTTTTATCAAGCAATTTTCAAATATCAAAAAACTGGAAAAGAGTGCAAAGGAATAAATCAATGTGAATTTTTTTTTTCAATCTTCACAACAAAATAAATATTTTTTTTATATATATAACATTACATTCTAAGCTAATGCACAATTTCAAAATCAAAACTTTAAAAAGACCCAAATCAGTTTGCAAGTGCAAGAATGCAGGTTTTCAAAGGATAATAGGAAATGTCAAACAGAATTAAACAAAAACTATCACACAAGCCCCCAAGCATCATAGGAAATTTAAGTCATAATTGGGCATTATTTCAAATGAAAAGGTACTCCCATTTTAAGCCCAAATGTCTATTGATTCTTTTCTTTAATCTGTCAATGTCTCACTTAAAGATCTTGCTTTCACCATGGTGGTATTGGAAAAGAGATTATATCGCAATGAGCGATGAATGAAGGCTTCAAGATAATAAAATTCAAGGAATGCAACAGTAATGGCTAATGGTAATGGCAAAGGAAATTATTGGGACTTAAAGAAATGACATACATCACACAATCAAGTCAAATATGGTATGGATTATTTATAGATGGATAATGGGTTTCCAATTAGCTTAAGAAACAAGATACTCTAGTAGGCATTATTTATGGATGGATAATGGGATTCCAACTAGTTCAAGAAACAAGAGGCTGAAGAAGGAAATCTATTTCAAAATAAAAATTAATTCAAGACTCATTTGTCACAAGATTAAAAGTTCAAAATGAAAACAACCAATCATTAATCAGAATGGACTTCTAAAAGCACGTAATGTAAGCCAAGGTTTTATGGCTATGAAAGAACAGTATAAAAGGCTCAAACATATGTTTATGGATGAAGAAGGATCATTTTAGTATATGAATCACCACTGAGATTCATCTTTCTATTCTCATTCTTTTGAAATAAGCAACAAAAACTAACATAACTTCTTTGCTTGTCCCAAGATAAAAATTTTCAAAATGAGAGCAGCCAATCATTGATCAAAATGGACTTCCAAAAGCACGTAATGTAGGCCAAGGTTTAAAGGCTATGAAAGAATGGTATAAGAGGCTCAAACATGTGTTTATAGGTCAGGAGGGATCAATGATCATTTCAATATTAGATCCAACTTTCTACTTCATTCTTTTTTTTGTTTTTTTGCTTTTCTTCTTGTTTTCCTTTTCTTTCTTTTTTTTCAGAAGATCTTTTTGCATTTTTCTTTCTTTCTACTTTTTTTTTTTGTGCCACAATATCAGGAACCATAGTAAAAAATTTCAATACAACTTAACCGCCAGTGTAGGGGTGATCCTTGTCCAAGGTTTCTTAACAAAAAACTTCTAAGCTCAACAAGGACAACAACGGAAAACAAATGAATAAATCAAGTTAGAAGAAAAATGGTCATTCCTCATTTCAACTCTTGATTGTGCATTTATGAAATGTTAACCATGTGACAAATATATACAGGGTAAGAGTTGTCAAATATGGTATAAACAAACAGACCAATCAAAATCAAATTATAAAATGAGGGGTTGAACTAACTTTTCATGCATTTTGTATACCACCTCTAAAAGTCCCAACTTATTCTTAAAGGCTATGAATTGAAGAAAGTAAGGGTGTTTGAACTGAAAGGAAATCACAAAATAGAAAATGGTATGTTTTGCAACTGGAACATACTAATGTTAACCATGTGACAAACACATATTGGGTAAGAGTTGTCAAATATGGTATAAAAAAATATGCCAATCAAAATCAAATTATAAAATGAGGGGTTGAACTAACTTTTTATGCACTTTGTATGCAACTTCCAAAAGTCCCAACTTATTCTTAAAAGCTATGAATTGAAGAAAGTTAAGGTGTTTGAACCGAAAAGAAATCACAAAATAGAAAATTGTATGTTATACAATTGGAACATATTTTTTTTTTTAAATGAAAGGGAACTAGAGACCACTACAACAAAAACACTAATTTACATAAGACACTAGAAAGATGCAAAACAAGAACAACTATCATCCATTTATTACAAAAAATTTGGTTCAAATACTCTCACAAGCTTGGCTTTTTCCTCTCTAAACAAAGCAATGGAACATAAGATATTTTATTAGTTAACAAATGGACATCAACCATCAGGATTGGAAAGGAATAGAAACTAAATTATATGGGTCTTCCAAGGAAAATATAAATAAAGATTTTCTCAATGTGGTGCAATAGCATCTGAAAAGTGATATGGGTTCTATTTTCGAGTATTGGAAATAAAACAAACAAACAACCTCATTTTGTTAATTTAAAACAAAACTTACATAACAAACATTTCTTGAAAATGACTCCATTTGTAAAACTCACTTATTAAAATAGATGTTTTAAAACATAAAAAACCAACAATTAACCAAGACAAACAAATGATTTTTTTTTATAAATGAAGAACAATATGATGAAATTGGCCAACAATAAGTTTGAAATTTTGCACTTATGACAAAGGTAAAACTAGAAATCTAACTTGAGTGAGACAAGTTTAAGATGTTGTGATGAAGCTGAAACTCATATTTTCTGTGTGTGGACAAATCCAAATGTGAAGGTATTGAACCCTATCTCACTTAACCAAACTACACTGAAACAATCAATCTATACATTTCAAATCTAGTGAATGAATTCTTGAAAAATAGTTTATCAACAACCACAAGAATGTACACAAAAAATCTCAAACACTGAAAGAAAATACTAACCTTTGCGCCAGAAAAATTTTCAAGTTTTGCCACTGAATCCATGACAATTATTTCCTCCCCATCCTTGCGGATAAATGGAAGAGGAGTGCTCCAAAATCTACTACGACTAATCGCCCAATCTCTTGCATTTTCCAGCCAATTGTGGAATCGCTTCTCTTGCAGCATGGAGGATAATTGAGGAATTTACAACAATCATTTGAGTCCTTAATATCTGTATTTAATTAGTTAATCCTAGGAGATACTAACATATTTTCAACTATGAAAAAATGTAACCAAATACACACGCATGAATGCACATACACAGATGCACTAAAATGACAATCTTCATTGGCTAACTGAATGGCCTACTATATATGAAGCATCAATACATCAGAATCACATAGGTATATGGGCACAACATGCAATATTGGGTTAACCTACCAAACATGCACTAATAAACATAAAATTACTGCTATAGAAATAAAATTGAGGCAATTTGGTAATTATGGGCTGATTGTAATTTTCTGTTTAGGGGGTCTTCAGTAATTTTTGCAGTATTTTTAATTGTTTTTGGCAGCACCAGGCCTTGGGAATGTTTGGACTTGGGCTTATGTTATTTAGTTGTTATTAGGTTTTATTTTGATGTCTAAGTTTTCCTTATGGGTCTAGGAAGTCTTAATCCTTATGAGATTAGGAAACTATTCCTAATTCTTGTAGGACAAGTTATAGGAGGTCTATTTAAAGAGTTGTAATGCTTTCTTCTATTGAGAGTTCAGTTTTATGAAAAGAAAATACAGCCATGCTTCCTTCTTGATTGTGTGATGCAATCAAACCCTATCTCTACTAGTTTTCTGATTTGCTATGCAACAAGAACCCTAATTCCCGCAGCCCTTGTTCACAACCATAAACAGCCACCTATTTGTCCTTAACAACTTATCCTACTGCCTCTAAAATATCCCTTCCAGCCTTCCTTCACACACAAACCCTAAACTACCAATTTCCCACCTTTCTACCCTTCTATCAGCCCTGAAAACCCTAATTCCAGCCTAACCTGTTACGTAAATAAACAGATAGCACAGAGTAGGAAATAAGAAATAAGCCACAGGTATTGTATTTCACCAAGAACACCTCTACTGCAGCAGGGTAGTGAGAATTACAACCCAGGACCTCCCAAGAGAGTCTTCTCTCAGACTCCTATACTCAATACTCAAAATAACCGAATGACTCCCTACACCTCTGCCACCCTCCTAAAACACCCAATCCCCCCATACTCACACTTGACTCCCTATAACTAACTTCCCCATACTTACGGATCACCCCTCCTCTTCCTCCTCTCATACACTCTCAACCCCTTATGCATGTTGGGATCTGCCACAGCCTTAAAGGGTCCATTTTGTTCAAGCCCAACGACAACCTCTAACTCTTTTGGGCTAACATAACCCCACAGCTGTCCTACATCACTGTCATTAAGATTCCCAAAAACTAAAAGTTCCAATGGAGTTGTGCATCCTCAATAATGTAAAAAAGAAGAAGCAGAAGCATAATGTGAGGAAGTTAACTGAAAAAAGCAGGGAAAAGCCATAGAAAAAAGGAGCATCATAAGAATATATAGGAAATAAATTACTCAGGACTTGAGTGGATGATATGTTCCCTCCTACAGGCTTCTGTATTTCACTACTCTCTTTCTAGCCTCTTCAAATAGAGAGGCGGTGTGTCTCTGCAAGCAAGAAGCCTTCCCCCCCCCCCCCCCCCAACCCGAGGTTTTTGGTNCCCCCAAAACCCGAGGTTTTTGGTGGGGGCGGGGGAGAGTGAAGGGTGGGTTGCTGCCATTTCACTCCTCCGTTTCTTTGGTTCCCTCTCATTTGCACCTTGATTGCTTGGAAATTATGGTATAAGCTCTTCAGAAAGTTTGATGAGCAATCAATCTGCTCATAACTTTGGAACACTTTTTGTAGTCATTGCAAAGTTGCAGAACAAAGAATAATAGGCCATTGAGGAAGTGTGTTGTGTTTGCTGCTATTTGACCTACTGTTAGAAATTAATGTTAGAGATCACACAAACTTATAAATCAAGAAACATGATTATAAACCATGTAGTGTCATCAGCCAAATTTCATCCCACATGGCACCTACTTGTCTATCCTTCATTCCTTATATTGTGTGATGCTTCTTGGTCTTGGACAAGTGTCACATTACAAACTATTGATCCCATTTCATTTCATCTGTGATTCTTCCATTTAATATTGAATCACATCTAAGAGGTAAACTCTATATAGCTTTTCCTAATTAAGGGCACACAACAATGATTCCATCTATTGACTAAAAGACAAATCAATTCTATACAATAAAAATTGGGTATGCAAGCTGCACATGTATAAGCATTTGAACGTGCCCCTCTTATATTTTATTAGGAGATTCAATTTAATAAGAGACAATTTACCTTCACAAAATCCGGGACCCAGTATGTCTGCTTGCTGTTTTCCAACAATTGCTCTTTCAAATTCTCCACTCGAACAAACCTACATTGGGACACCTCATTTGTAATTGATTCAAAGAAGAAAAAAAAAAACCAGATATATAGACAGTACCAAGTACCATTCATCATAAATTTCACAAAAAAAAAANTTCAAAAAAAAAAAAAGAAAAAACTATGCAGAAGTTGTAATAGTGAAAGTATCAACTCAGAGTAGACAAACCAATATTCATAATTAAAGAATTTAAATTTAGCATGTTTGAAAGCTCAAACCCAAATCTAGAAATTATGTACAACATGCAACACAATGCAATTAGTACAAAACTTTACTATTTCAAACAAACAACAAAACTCAAATTTTCCTAGTCAAAATGCCATGCATTCATGCAAATCATCTACATTGACAAAGGGCCTCACAATAAATATCCAGAGAAGAGGTTCAGTTCTCAAAACCTTGGAAAATATATAAAATTGTAAAATCAGAGCGACTTTTTGAATACTTCTGTTCTTCAAAGAACTTTCTGAAGAAACTTGAGTTCAGAAAACTTTTCCTTTACTGCTACTTTTGTCTTTATTTCACACAAAGCAAAACCATAGAAGAATGGGTGTTTGCGCAAATTATATTTCTTAAGCTGTCTATCTCTGCATAAGACATCCTATGTAAACAAGATTGAAGAAATTTTTTCGTACTACTCAGCCCAAAGAAGGCTCATTCTCCTGATCAATCTGCTATGTGCTTTACTAGTTCTAAGCCGCCAAGTCATTTAGTTTGCATTGCATTATTGCTTGGAGTAAGTGGTGTCAATACTTAGATATTTTTGGTGACACCAGACTATGGCATAGGCATTGGAGCACTTCTTAATAAGCCTTCAAGAATTTGGACTGGAAGGAGAACAAAAGTGTATGGGGATATGCAATATTTGGCAGTAGTTTGGTGCCTGTGTTTAGAATGCTAAGTATTTAATCCATCAACATATCATGTGGGGAGCATTGTCTACACCGCTTCCATATGAACCACAGTGGAACATGTGGGCATTGATAGTTTAATTTGGTTATAATTAGTTTCCCGTTTGGTAGTCTTTCTCAAGATCCCATTTCTTTCTCTTCAACATTTTCTATAAAAGAATTTTTTTTTTAGATGTAAGAAAAGATTACAACTATTTCTAATTAATATCATAAATATGACCAATAAACAGTACAACTATCATCCCTGGGATTATGATCCAAAGTCCAGATCATACCTCTGCTACCATGTTCATCTCCTACTAGAAGAAGATTTTCCCCTATGACATCCATTATTGTTTTATTTCCCTTTTTCTACCCTACTAAAAAAAAATACTACCAATGTAGATTGCAGTTTAGAGCAAAAGTCATCTGACATGTAGTTTTTCTGACTACAAACTAATTATATTGACAACTCATAAACCCTTGATGCTGGAAAGAATCAAACTCCCGACCTTAAATAAAGGATTAAACTGTAACAACTAGGATGAACCATTTAGTCATTAGTACAATGTTAGCTGCCTTATATAATCTACAGTCAGTTTATAGCATTGGAAAAGAAATTCTCATAAAGTCATTAGGATACTTTTGATTTTTCAAAAAGGAGAGCACAAATTATGCAATTTTCAACCTTAGGTGTAAATAAACAAGGATTAAAATCTGTACAAACTATAAAACCAAATCCTTGTCAAGAGAAAAGAGGCTTATACAACATCCAAAAGAAGTCCTGATGCTTGCTAAAGAATTCGGATGTAGGAATTGTAGAGGGAGGCAGGGGGAATAGAGAAGAAAAAGTTTTCTGAAAATCATTGAATCATCAAGGGCAAGAACTGATCATATAACTTGTAATAGGATCTTCTAACATACTCAGGAAAAGGGTAATCCTCATCAATCATAATCTTACTAGAAACATAAAGAAAAGCATTTTACCCTTTCAACTTTGCCCCTTTTGGAAACTCTCGCCTTAAACTTTGAGAAATCTCCTAATAAACACTCAATCCAACTTCCCTTAACAATCATAAACTGAATGGAGGAGACATATTAATAAAAGTTGGACAAAAAGAGATGAAATTTCCTATTGCCAGATTTCTCAAAAACCAAGCCATTAATTGTCAATTATAAGTTGAGAGTAATTTGTAAAAGTGACAAGGTTGATGGGAGTAAAATGTAGTTTCCCAATTAAAACCAACAAATTACCAATGGGAAATCCAAATTACATGCGGAAACCCAAAACCTAATGTGCAGAACCCTAATTGCAAATATCACATCCTTATCTTTGGAACTTTCTTTGGAAACTTTCTTTAAATATATATTATATATATATATATATATTATCAATTTCATTAGAACAATCTTAAGTATTATATCCTCGAACATCTCAAGAATCTAATATTAGAAACAAATCACATGTCCAGTTTCAACTATTATATCCTCAAGCTCTACAATCTCAGCTCAGGTAGGGCATTGTGTCCTTCATTACTGCATAAGTACAATTTGACTAGCAACAAGACAACATCCTAAGAAAAGAACCAAAAAACTATAATAATTTTTGCTGTCATCCCAAATTCATATAATTAATTTAAAATAATATACCAAAACCAATGACAATATTGGAGAATAGTGAAGAACCTTAGTGTCGCTATCAACCTCCTAACATATAAAACCAGATAAATCTTCATTAAGACATTCTAGACAAGAGGAATCAAAGACAAGTCAAACATATGCAACACATTCAAATTCATGTTATTCTAATGGATAATTGTGCAGTTAAAAAAATAGAAGTAAAGCATAGATACTTCATGGATCACATTCTAACAATTTCAACCTATCAAATTAGTACTGCATGCAAAATTGAGGACTACAGTTCCACAAAACATGGAGCCAAAAGGAAAATCCTGCTCAAACATGCTTACCAGCTTGGAACAGCCCTGTAAATTAGAGGAGTACCAGATCTCCAGCATAATGGATAAGAATGTGTAAAAGTTTCAAATTTAACAAGCCTACCATTTGCCTGAGAAAATATGGAAAGAAAACAAATAAACATAAGAATATAATTGAAGCAAAGTTGAAATAAAAACATTTAAGTTCCTCTCAACAAAGAATGCACTTTCTATAACATCGTTTGAAACTCTACTAATAATATTTAAAAATCTTTCAACACCAGAAAGTAGGGATGCAGGATACACTAGTATCAAGATAGCCTGATCAAACATTTCTTTTAGGGTTATAACAGTTAAAGCTGTTAGTTAGTTAATAAAAATATTTTTTCTTGTTGAAGCTGAACAAGAATAAGCAATTATGTTCCATATTATTCAGAGGAAAAAAAATGATTCCTGCATATGATTTTAGTAATTGACCCATATGAAAAGAAAACATGACATTCACTATGTTATGCGAGAATCTTTAGCAAAGTTTCAAACTAGCAACACCATATGTCATTCCACAACAAATAATAGGATTTCAATTTTGGATACACATAACATACCTTTACAGCTGCAACAATATCCTTATCAGCATTCTTGATATAGCAGCCACTAAAATCAGTAACTTTTTTCGTAAAGTTGCCATCATCATCAACAACAACAATTAGGTTTTCCTACAGGCCAATAACAGGGGATCTTAAATACTTGTAATGGTAAGATAACCAATTACAAAGTCATTGAACAAAAAAGAGAAATGCAAATACTAGAAGCATAAGCAAGACAATTCGGTACAAAAGTAAGAAAACCAGTTCTTTACAAAGGAAAATAATATAAGTAATGCAAGGCATATACTTCCACCGGATAGATGGAAACAAAATGGATATTCCAAGGCATGAATAGAAACAAAATTAATACATGCATGATAGTTGGCAAATCAGTAGTTACCAGTCACATGGAATGGAAAGGCAAAGGATAGGGAAGGTAAGCATACTTGGACTGTTCTTTGGGCCACTATTCACTCAGAAGCTGGTTATCTTTGTATAGTCTTTTATGAAAATAGAAATATAAGTATTAAACAAACAAACTAAATCTTTAAACTCATAGTACAGAAACTCAAATCCCATTTGACTAGTCTCAAAGAAAGAAAAATACAATAAAAAACATGAGTCCAGAGAATAAAAATCCAAAAGAAATCAAGCAGATCTATTCAGTTCTTAAACACAGTGTCCATTGCACAAATTCTTCTATGTAACTAAAAATTATGTATTCCACTTTTCTCCCAGAAATATTTTGCTTTCAAAATATATATTTTTTCCCTAAGTAGGATTCACTATTTTTGATACTACTCAATCAGATCAATTAAATTCTTAAACGCATTGGTCATTGCACAAATTCTTCTATCTAACTATAAATTATGTATTCCACTTTTCTCACCCCACCCCCAAAAAAAAAATTTATGCTTTCAAAATACAATTTCATTTTCTTAAGTAGGGTTCAACATTCATGATGCTGCCGCATTGCATACACACCATATTCTCTGCAGCCTGTTCGAAAATGCAATCCTCAAGAGGCAATGATCCCAGTAAAACTTAGTGGAATCGAAAAGCATCACATTTAAATTTAAAGACTGCTGATGAAAAATTAAGGGAATTATGAATCCCATCATTTGATGTTTAGAAACTACCAATGAAACCTGAATAAGTTGAACCAGGAAAAAAGAAAGCCAAGCTATTTGCCAAAACAGAACAATGCAATTCCTATATGGAATGGAAGATATTTTGACATAGCAACGAATAATTTTCTGAATATGGAAAATCTCAATGTCAGGTTGCACCACAGTTTACTGCATACATTTTGGAGCGGTTTAGAAGTCATGTTTATCACAGATCCCTTATTCCTATACTTAGTATTGTTCTCATTAGCAATCAATACCCATTTGGGAGCATGAACAACTTACATATGTTTCAACAAGTATGAAGCTTATGAAATTCCTGCTATTTAAATAGTAAGGATCTAACCATTTGGTAAGGCTTGTAAACAACTTTCTCCTCCATTCACGTTACTCTTCCAACTTGTATAGTTAACAGAAAATATTTGGGAATAATATCCTATAGAGTACTTAAAAATTGAAACATATATACACACATTACACACAATATATACAAAAAGATACCAAAACACATTCCATGGCCATAATTCTACAGCCTCAGTTCCAAATACACAAAGCATACAAGCATACTTTCTCTAGTTGCACTAGCTCAGGGAAAACCAAAACTCAAGCTTAATAATTTAAGTCCACCAAAGTACGAACCTTACTGATAATTTGATTCTTGATGCAAACACAAAAATCATCTTCACTGAAAGCAGAAGCACAATGGACAATGCCAGTACCACTGTCATCGGTAACATAACTATCTGCAACAACTCCAAAAGCAAAGTCAGAAAACTCCATAAAGTACTTGAATAGTGGTTCATACCTGCAGAAAAAATAGTATCCAAAGAAAATGTAAAACAATTTAAAAATTTTAGGGACTGAAAATGAAATTTAACCAGATTAGTTTACTCAAATGTACACATGTACCAAGAAAAATGAAGTACTAGGAAACTCAATGCATACTCCAACCCATGTTAATGAAAGGAGTAAGATGTATGTACCTTCATTTGGCATAAGAGCTCCAAAAGCAAAAGAAGCACTGCAAAGTGCCATGAGTGAAAGGAGGAAAACTCGAGAGCTAGTCATGTGGTGCTTGACTTGATATTGATAGAATGGAAAATCCATCAGATTTGGTAGTAAGAGTTGTGGGGAAACATAGCAAAGATCAAAAGATCACTTTCTGTTTGGTGAGGATAAAGAGAAGCCGACACAGGTAGAGAACAAGGAGGGAGACCTTAAAAAGGAAGCTCAGAAAAGTAATTAAAACTTGAAAAGTTGTCTTCTTCCAATTTTTAATATTGTTTAATGTTTTATATTAAATCAATTATTCCATATACTACATAGATAGGCAAATGCAGACGAAGGTGTTTTACTTTAAAAACACCTTCCAAGACTGTCAAATTATATCTATGCATAGCACAGAAATTATACAAGATAATTAAAATTAAAATCTCTTCTTAGGCAAAATTCCCTCAACTCTACAAAGAAAATCCTTACAAAACTAATCTACTAACAATCAATTAGCCAAATACCAGAACCAAGAAAATGAAACCCTAGCCTTAAAATGTATTTGCTAAAAGCTGTTATACAAAATTCTCAAATCCCAAATAAAAACCCACACATATATATATATCAATATGTCAACACAAAGCAGAAGCAAAGTGAAGGGTACTAACATCGTTGAGCATCGACCTCGAAGCCCACCGTCAATAACCCCATAAACCCTTCTCATTCACCATTCACCACAAACCTTATTGGCCCTGCACTTCCCTGAATGGTGATTGTAATCAAGAACCTGTTGACCCGTAATTTTTTATCGTAGTTACTCTTATTCTTGGTCTTTTGTGGCCCAATTCTCCCAGATGTACCCTTCTTCATCAATTTGGTTTTCTCTTCGATTCACAAGAAACCCAATTGAAAACAAATTCAGTTTTCTCTCAGACGCATCCTCGTTCATCAAGTCATCGTCCTCTGTCGGCTACGGTTCCCTGCATCCCTTTGCTTTGGTCTCTGAAAGTCGATTTCACTGGGTGAATGAATTTGGCGAGCCAGATAAATGGGAATTTTAGTCGATAACCATAATGGTTCTACAGGAGAAAGGTCGTGGAGACAAAATGAAAAGAAACCCCAGATCAGATTCACAGAGAGTAGCGACTGAGAGTTTGAATTTCAGCAGCGAACACTCGGAGGGACTGCGTTACTTTGTGAAGGCGCAAATCACTGATTTGTTTAGATGTGCCTCATATAGTAGTTTATAATGGGGAGGGCCTTCAGTCTCATATTTGGTTGTTTTCTTTCTTTCTATTTGTAAAAAGAGGTATTTCATTTAAAAAATATTTAAAATTTTTTTGTTAGAATTTTTACTTTATTACTAAAAACTTATAACCACATAATTTTATAGTCTTTATTACTTTATTCTAATAACCACATTTAAATTTGGTAAGATTCTATAAGAAATTTTTATCTTTATTAAATAGTCTTACTTTTCTATCTATTTAATATTTACTATAATTAAAAAATAATTATGCAATAATGAACTAAAATTAAGCAAGTGTTGATTAGATGGACTAAAATATTTTGGGAGAATTATTTTTTTTAGGTGAGAGAGCATATTTATTTAGTTATTCAAATAAATAATATTTTGAGAGAATTATTGCCAGGTATCAAAACCTTGCAATAATTATAAAGATTAAGGGGAGTTTTATTATATCCCATAAGTATGTCATACCACATTGATGTAGTAAGCATCTACCATCATCTGAGGTGTGGATTGTGCTCTGATGGATCGACTTTACAGCCATAGTGCTATTATGAATAGACTTTGTAGATTTGACTCGATAGTTAATGGAAAATACAGAGAGACCCCATAATTGTTCCCCATGCAAGGTGCACGTGATGATTTAATGTAAAACACTAGAGGATTTAATTGCAAATAACTTTTATCCATTATGGTCATGGATGCAGGAAGAACCTGCACTCAGTTGCCACATGTCTTTGTATAACAGTTTATCATATTTTATCAATTTTTTTTCCTTGCCTTCCTTCAGCTTTTCAATTCCTCTTCCGACACACAACCCCTTCCCACTGATGCAACACAACTACCTGTCCCTTATTGTGTATGGATATACAGAAAAAACCAAATGTATCGTAGCATGACCCTAGAGTAGATAAAAAGAGAATATTCTATTTTTGTTTTTTTTTTCCTTTCCAATTTTTGGAAGCTCTTCGATACCTTCTTCGGCAACACTGAGATGCGCATACCTTCTCTTCCTCTCTATGTTTCTCTACATGATGAATGAACTGCTTAGTTGCTTCTTAATTTCCTTTTTCTTTTCTGTAACCCTAAGATCTTGATTATTACGATTTGGTGAATATTTTTAGTTACAATAAATGGTGGTTTTATCATTTACTTAGTTAAATTCTATATGGACTACCGTTATGTATTATTATCCCTTTTGAATTTCCTTTTATATAATTGAAGTTGTTACATGTTGTCATCTAAGGCAAAACTAAAATGGGTTTTATTAATTTTTCAATGTGCTGCAAGAAATTTTGTTAATCCCACTATATGCTTTGCTAAATTTCTATGATGTAATTGGGTAATTTTGGGTAATTCTGGCAACTTGCTAACCAATGTTTTCATATGGAGATGACCACAAGACGTGTTCTAATAATTTGGCTTGCTGACCGTTTCCTAGTACTAAGTCAAGCAAAAGTGGTCTATTCTTAATGATCAATGCTAACATACTTAGTCTCAGTGAGCTTCTAAATGAATTCCTCAATAACTTGAACTTGCCCTTTGGTATCCAGTACTATGGGTCTGAGTTATTTGTATGGTACTATTCATCACAAATAGTTCTAATAAAGTTGAAGATATTTGTGATTTTTGCTCAGTTCTTAGTTCTTGCTATGGTGATTTTACTGGTGTTATTGGTTTGACTCTTCTTTCTGATTTCAACACTTCCTTTGATGTTTCCTTTGGCATCAATAAAAACTTTTATTTCATCTTTTTGAGTTTATTTTCCTTAAATGGTCTACTCATAGTTAGAGTTACCTCCTTCTGTATTGTTTGTTTTTTATTTGCTTTTAGTGCTTTCTCTATGTAAATTTATATTTCATGCTAATGTTTATATCTTTTATTGTCATTTCATCCTTCTCTTTTCAAACCATCAAGATCAGTGTTCTATTTCTTTGTTACATGCTTTTAGTCCTTAACAATTTCTTTCTTTTCAACCTGTGTTCAAAATTTTACCATGATGTGAAGAGTTATTTAGTAGAAAGTGTATTTCTTTTGAAGAAAAGAGAATGTTGTATATGATTTGTAGGGCTATGTAGTAGCTATGGGCATTTGTGAATTGATTAAAACTTATATGAGATATCTAATTAAGTTTCAACTAATTTAGGATAATTAGAAGTTAGTTATGGAAGATAAATTGTTTCTTCATTTATGACTTAGGGTAAAAGCCTCTGATTTAGTTAATCATGTTTCATTCTCTTAAAGGTAGTATTTGTGTATGAATGAGGTTTAGTACCAACAAGAAAAAAGTTATAACTTCAACAATGGTAAGTAGTTATAGATAAATCTACTATAGACTGCAGAGGATGAAGCACATCTTGAGCTGTATGGTGTTAACTTAATTATTAACAACTATAGTTGTTGAAGATCACTTTTGTTTCTATTCAATATCTGGTATTGTAAATTTTTTAAGCTTTGTATCCACTTGACCACTTCTCATATTGAACTTTTCTTAATGGATGAGCCCAAGTGAGCAAATATTTTTTTTTTGAAGATAGAAGTCCCCTTTCTTATTTAGTCTACCGTGATTTTTTATTTTTGATCTTATCTGCATTGGCCTCAATTTCTAATTAAAACTTCTCTTTCCTTTTTGGTTTGTTTTTAATATTATTTTCCTGTTAGTGTATCCTTAATTTAGCTGCTCCTTCTTTTGTGATGATTATTAAACTTCTTATAGTGGTTGGTAGTTTCAATTGTAACATCAATAAGAAAATTTTTGATGTATCTAAACATGTAGATGTTGAAAGTTTCTTTGGACGATTTTCATTCTTTTTATTCTCTACATATTTCAAAAGCAGCTGCTTATTTCAGCTTTAACTTTTTTCTTTTAATAGAGGATCATCGCCTTTAAGTTCTATTGCTCTAGTTGATATTGTATCTAGTTTGGCATCGCTGTCAACAAAGTATTGAGAGACTCATGTTGTGAATAGGGTTTTTCCTTTTATAGGTAATAACTTGGCTTTCCTTCTTTTAACAGACCATATGTCCATCAATCATTTCTTTAAGGCTTTCTAATGCTCGTTAACATTTTGTTAGCTTTCGCTATCAAGGTGATCTAAAAGTTGGTTCTGTAGGCTTATAATTTTGTAATGGCTTCCAGGTTTCAATGTGGAGAAAGTTCAGTATAAGAATGCTATGTTCACAGTTTTGGATGTTGGAGGATAAGAAAAACTAAGGCCACTTTTTATATAATCCACAAAGATGATAGAGATACCAGGATCGTGAGGTTCCAACTCTTGGACCAATTACTTGTTCAAGGGCAAAGAAATTCCAAACAGATATTGAACTACTTCTTAGAGAGAATCCATCTCATTTGAAGGAATTAGAGACCAAAACAAAGGAGTTTAAGCCCATGTTGATCTCCTTACTCATTTGCTTGGAAGATTAATCACAAATTGATAATGGAGGGATAATTCTAGAAATTCATAACTTTTGACTAGTCAGCAGGTGACTAATTCAAGGTTTCAAAGTGATGAGAATCAAGGCAATGCCAGAGCTTATAGCTTGAAAGCGCCGCAACATCGAAGCTTATAGCATGACAGCACCAAGCAACCAAAGAGCCAACACCACATCACCTGGGCATTTTCTCCAACATGCGAGTTTTGTTCCAAAATGTGCATTTTAGTTAATGGCTCCGAGTTAGATTCACATTTTGGCCATTTTGGGCTCATTTTAATGTATTCAACCTATGTTTAGTTTCTTTTTTGTTGTTGGACTATTTGGGCTTTTACTAGGCTTAGGCCTTTTGCCAAATTAGGGTTTTCCTAATTAGTTGCTAGGTTTGCTAATGTATCTTTTCTATTTAAGGGAGGTAGCCCCCTTTGTGGCAGCCAACTTGAATTTTATATGAATGAGAGGATTCTCTTTCTCGGTTCTTTTGAGAACTTTGGAACTTATCAAGAATTATGAATTTTTGTGATGTTCTTCAAGACTTATCACTCACCCCCATTTCCCTCTTAAGTGTGGTGTCTATCATTTTCGATACCTTTGGTTCTCACTTTGCTAAGTGATGGGTCAAGGTCCTCTTTGTTTTGTTTTTCTGTTTAAGAACTTGATTAGATGTTCTTGGGCAATTGAATCTCTCCAAATTCATGTTGGGTCTCGAGGAAAGTCCGAGAGGTTTGCATCATTTTGGTATCAGAGCTCGTGATTATAATCAAGGTTCGGTTATCTATTTTATTTTTTGATTTTGTTTTCTATCTTCCTTTGCCGTTCTGATTTTGTTTCCCATCTTTCTTGTTGTTATAGTTTTTGTTTTTCATTGTTCTTGATCTTTTGGATTTGCTGTTATTTTTTTGGGTTGTCTTTTTTATTATTTCTCTATGTATCCTTTGGTAACTGCCACTAAGGTTCTATTTGGCGTGTTCCAATAATTTTTTTTTTGGGTTTATCTTGTTGATTCTTCTTGCTCTGTACGATTTTGAGCTGCTATCCCTCTCTAGCTAATGATTTGCATCTATATGTAGCATGATTGAATCAATAGTATTAAAAAAAATTATGGGCATGTGTTGAAGAAAAGTATGAACATGCAAGTTGTTCTTGAGAAAAGAAATTAAAAATTCATACAAAAAAAAATTCTGGAATAGTTTGCAAAATTGAGAAATTGAATGCTATTTGAGTTGCGCAAAGCTTTATGATATAGCTCTTGAGTTGAAATTACATTAGTTGCTCAAATTGTGATTGGGAAATTGTGAAATCGATCTTGAATTTGGAAATTTTGATGAAATTCAGTTTTAATCCCTAATTGATTCATGAATTGAGATTTTTCCTTGCTTATTCATCCTATTCGGCATTGAGTTTCATTTATGCTTGTTCTTGAATTCATTTTTCTTGTTATTTTTCTGTTTTTTGCTTGATTTAGTCTTGTCAATTCCTTGATTCCTTTGTGTTATGCGCCATATTTACATTCTTGTGATGAGTTGATTCGCTTTGGAGATTGTCACAAAATCATACTCTTGGTTTGTTTGCTTAGTTCGATGAAGGACTAAAGAGAGAAAATTAAGAGTGGTAAAAGGCAAGAATGTGTAAGCTTATTAGAGGAACACGAGTGTATAGTGACATTATTTGAGTGCAAACACGTGAGAGAGTGTGTAAGATTTTCTTTGCTAACATCATTTTTAGGTTTTACAACCATGGATAGAGGAAGTGAGGTGGGAGACCAAGTATTCATGCTTCGTGCCATGCAACAACAGTTTGAACACAGGATGAGCCAGAGAGTGACCAAAGGCAGCCACCTAAAGCTGCAACATCGAATGGGTAGATATGAGGATAACTTACAAAGGCAGCCACCTAAAGCTCCTCAAGTAAAAAGGAGAAATAGGAGGGGCCCTATGTAGGATGAGCCAGAGAGTGACCAAAGCAATTCTGGAGACCAAGATCGGTTTGCTAAACATGATAGAGGAGAAAGGAAAGCAAGACATGGTCATGTAGACAACATCTTCCACATTATGTGCCACATCAATGGGAAGGTATGCAACATGATCAATGATGGTGGTAGTTGTACAAATGTTGTTAGCACTACCTTAGTTGACAAATTGGGTTTACCTACCTTAAAGCATCCTAGGCCTTATAAATTGCAATGGTTAAATGAATGTGGATAGGTTAGGGTGACTAAACAAGTGTTGGTATCCTTTGTTATTGGTAGATACAAGGATGAAGTCATTTGTGATGTAGTGTCCATGCATGTTGGACATATCCTTTTAGGTAGGCAATGACAATATCATAGACGTGTAATCCATGATGGATACACGAATAGATACTCATTTGTATTAAACAAATAACCTATTACTCTTGTACCCTTGACTCCAAAGTAAGCATTTGATGATCAAGTGAGATTAAAAAAAAAAGAGTAAAGCAAGAAAAGAGTGAGAGCTCAAAAGACAAAATTGTTGAGAGATTAAAAGAAGAGAGTGAGAGCTCTAAAGACAAGAATAGTGAGAAATTAAAAGAAAAGAGTGCAAAAGAGGCCGAGAGCCCAAGTGGAGTGAAAAAGAATGAGAAAGGCAAAAAGAAGTAGAGTGTTGAAGTAAAAGAGAAACAACATTTGAGTGTATATGTAAAAGAAAGTGAGGTCAAGAGAGCCTGTTTCTCTAATCAGCCCATGCTTGTACCCTTGTACAAGGAGGCATGTCTTAGCAATAACAAACTTGATCATTCTTTGCCTAGTGTTGTTGTATCTCTTTTATAGGATTTTGAAGATATTTTCCCCAAGGAAACTTAGCAACACTACTTTCTTCCCAATGAGTTTATGAGAGTGGTCTTTGAACTGGGAGATTGGGTGTGGTGCACATGAGAAAGGAAAGATTTCCGGCTCAAAGACATCCCAAATTGCTTCCAAGTGGAGACGGTCCTTTCCATGTGGTGGCAAGGATCAATGATAATGTTTACAAGTTGGAGTTCCTTAGTGAGTATAAGGTAAGTGCTACTTTTAATGTGTTTGATCATTTTCCCTTTGATATAAGTATTGATTCATGGACAAATCCTTTCGAAGAGAGGTAGAATGATGAGAATCAAGGCAGGACCGGAGCTAACAACATGATAGAACCGTAGTGCTCCATAATCATCGTCGCAACACCAGAGCTTAAAGCATGATAGTGCCACAATGCTCAGTCTTCAACATCGCAGTGCCAGGCAACCCAAGAGCCAACGCTGCAGTGCCTTGGCATTTTCTCCAACATGCAGGTTTTGTTCCAAAATGTGTGTTTTAGTTAATGGCTCTGAGTTAGATCTGGGGTCTTAATAAGTTTTGATCGCCACAAGATCTTAGGGTTCTTGATAAGATCTAAAAGTTCTTTCAAAGAACCAAGAAGGAGAAAACTCTCAACTTTACTCAATAATCAATTCATTATTTGCCACAAGGGGGTCAGCTCCTTTTAAAACTAAACAAGCAAACCCTTTTCCTAATTGGGTAAAACCTAAGTCTAACAAAATGACCTATAAAAATTAAGACTAAGCCCAATACCTAAAAGGGGATAACATAGGTTTAATTAGAGATAAAATGGGCCCAATAAAATATAAATTCGGAACCAAAGAGTGAAAACACAAAAATATGTGGAAGGCCAAAATCTCCAGGCGCTAGGGTGCTCTCCCTTGGGTGTTGGGGCACTGACCTTTTGTCCAAATGGATAGAAGCTAGGCGCCGGGGCGTTGGCCAAAACTCCAACTTCGCTAGTTGATTCTTTTGAAGCCCGAATCATGGACATGGTCTTCTCTTATGGATTCTTTGCTTGTTGACTTGATTATTGGGTCCTAACCTCAGCTATGAGACATTCCAAACTCTCTCGAATCTTATTGGCTTGAGCTCGGGTAGTCGGACCTCCACAAATGTGCAAAGGATCACATGGAGCACTTGGAGTCTTGTCCAGATTCCCATCATTTGATTATACGTTCTTAGGCAATTAAATCTCTCCAAATTTGTGTTGGGTCTTGAGGGAAGTCCGAGATGTTCGCATTACAAAGTTAATTTAATATTTATCTTGTAGTTGCTATTTAATAATGCTTTGTGTTTCCCATGCTTGGAGGGATGTTCCAAAGGTATCATTTATTGTTTTATGTTCGCCATGCTTGGAGGGTTATTTCAAGATTAGTATTTATCTTAAAGGTCTTGTAATGCATGGATATAAGAGATTTTAATCAAAGAGTACAAATTGCAGTTTTACCCTAAAGTTCTTATATGAACAATTCATTTGTTTAGTGGCAAATTATTGTCAATTCTTATCACTCTTTCTTCTTCTATCTTAAGAGTGTGGCGAATCAAATTGGCATCTTTTTGTTTGTGGCAAATTTTCTTATCAAACTAAAAGAGTTAGTGTTTATTTCTTTATTTCACCTTTTGGGCACATCATATTGGTATCAAAACACTAGTTCAAACTCATGGCCGGAGAAGACGTACCAAGGGACTGTCATTGGAACAAGCTCAGATATTAGGGCTCCAATGAAGGCATAAAGAAATGATGGAATAGCTTACTCATTTGACTCAAGCATTTGAAAGAATGGAAGTGCATCAACCACAACAACATGTTCACAAAGCACCAAGGAGAGTTAACTATGAAAATGTTAGAGAAGAAGATAAAACTAAAAAAGACGATGACGTGGTTGAACAACCTTGGCAGAGAAGGCAGCAAAAGGAACTGGGACACAACGTTAAAATGAAAATTTCATCATGTAGTTTCATCATGTAGTTTCATCATGTAGTGTCTAGGTTAAAGGGTTTTAGGGTTTAGCATATAGGGTGTATGGTTTAAGGCTTAAGGTTAATGGTCATGGGTTTAGGTTAAGGGTCTCTAATTTAGGGTTTAAGGTTTAGTATTTAGGGTTAAGAGTTAAAAGTTTAGGTCAAGGGTCTAGGGGTTATGATCTAAGGGTTTGGGTTTAGGGTTTATTATCTAGGGTTTAGGGTCAAGTGTTTAAGGTTAAGTCACTAGGATTTAGGGTTTATGGATTAAGGTTAACCATCTACAACTTAAGATTAGGTTAAAGGTCTAGGGTTTAGTAGGGTTTGGAGTTTATTGTCTAGAATTTTAGATTTAGGGTTGAGCGATGAGTGTAGGGTATTGGGCCTAGGGTTTAGCATCTAAGATTTACGAAATAGGTTAAAGGTATATGGTTTAAGGCTTTGGATTTATGGATTAAGGCTTTGTATCTAAGGTTTAGGGTTTATAGTTTATAGTTTAAGGTTTATGGTTATGGCTCTAGGGTTTAGGGTTGAAGGTTTAGAGTTTAGGTTTAGGGGTAAGCATCTAGGATTGACATTATGGGTCTAGCATTTAGGGCTTAGGTTAAAGGTCAATGGTGTTGGGTTTAGGGTTAAGAGTCTATGGTTTAAGGTTAATTGTCTAGAGTTTAGTGTTTAGGATCTAGGGTTTAGTGTTAAGGCTCTAGGGTTTTGGTATTAGGGATTAGGATTAAGTAATTAAGGGTTAGGATTTGGTTAAGGGTCTAAGGTTTATAGTTTAGGGTTTAAGGTCTATGGTTTAATGCTTAGGGTTTATGACTTAGGGTTACGAGTCTTGAGTGTATACTGTAGGTTCTAGGGTTTAGGTTAATGGACTATGATTTATGGTTTGGGATCTAGGGTTTAGTGTCTAGGATTTGGGTTCATGGTTTAGGTTAAGGGTGTAGGGTTTAGAGCTTAAGATCAAAGGTTTTAGGATTTAGGGTTGATGAGGGTCTAAGATTTAAGGTTAAACTTGTAGGGTCTAAGTTTTAGGGTTTAGGATTATGAGTCAAGAGTATAGGATCTAGAGTTAAGCATCTAGGGTTTAAAGTCTAGACTTTTGTGTTTAGGATATTGGTTTTAAGTTTGAGGGTCAAGGGTTTAGGATTTCTTGTTTACTGTTAGTATCTAGGGTTGAGGGTGTAAGTTCTAGGGTTTAGGTTTTATGGTATAGTGTATAGGGTTTGAAGTTTAGTATTTATAATTTAAGATTTAGGGTTTAGGGTTAAGTATCTAGGATTAAGCATCTAGGTTTGAGGTTAAGATTCTAGGGTTTATATTTTAAGGAATAGGGTCTAGGAGGTTTAGGGTTTAGAGTTAAGGCTATAGCATTTAAAGGTTTTAGGATTAAATTTAAGTATCTATAATTTAGATTAAGGGTCTAGTGTGTATGGTTTAGGGTTAAGGATCTAGGATTTATGGTTTAGGGTATAAGGTTAAGGGCCTAGGGTTCATGTTAAGAGTGTAGGATTTAGAGTATGAAGACTACAATTTAGGGTTTAAGGTTTAGAATTTACAATTAAGAGTCATGAGATTAGGGTATATGGTCAAGGGGTTAAGCTTAAGCATCTAGTGTTTAGATTAAGGTTATAGAATTTTGTAGGGTATAGGGATTAAGGTTAAGTGTTTAGGGTTTATGGTCTAAGGTTTAAGATTTAGTTTCTAGGGTAAGGAGTATTAGGTTTATGATGTAGGATCTATGGTTTAGGGTTTAGTGTTTTGTATTTAGGTGGTTTAGGGTCTATGATTTAGGTTTTAGTATCTAGAGTTTATAGTTTAGGTTATGGATCTAGGATTTAAGGTTTAAGGAGTACAATTTAAGATTTAGGGACTATAATTTAATGTTTAAGGTTTAGAGTTTAGGGCTTAATGTGTATTATTTTGTATTTAGGGCTTAATGTGTATTATTTTGTATTTAGGGCTTAGGGTTAAGCATTTAGGATTTAGGTTAAGGGTTTAGTGTTTCGGGTTTGGGATGTAAGCTATAGGGTTAAGCATGTAGGATTTAAGTTAAAGGTCTAGGGTTTTGGGTTTAGGATGTTGGGTTTAAGGTTATGTCTAGTGTTTAGAATTTTGTGTTTAGGATTATGGCTATAGGGTCTAGGAATTAGTGTTTTGAGATTAGGGTTAAGCATATAGGGTTTAGGTTAAGATTTAGGGTAGAGGGTTTACAATTTTGGGATTAGTGCTAAGCAACTAGGATTTAAGGTTAAGGGTCAAGGGCATAGAATTAAGATTAAGGGTTTAGGGTCTATGGTTTAGAGTTTAAGGTGGAGGATTTAGGGTTACAAGTCATGATTTTAAGTTATAGGATCTAGGGAGGTTAAGGGTCTAGGTTTTAGGATTGATGTTTAAGCTTAAGGGTTTATAGTTTAGTGCTAAGCATCTAGGGTTTAGGGATAAGGGTTAAAGGTCTAGGGTGTAAGGATTAGGTACTACGATTTATGGTTTAGCATTTAAGATTTAATGTTTAGGATTTAGGATTTATGATTAATGGTCATGAGTTTAGGGTATAAGGTCTAAGGTTTAAGGTTAATCATCTAGGATTTAGGTGAAAGGTCTAGGGTTTCAATTTTAGGATGTAGTGTTTAGAATTAAGGGTCAAGGGTTTAAGGGTTTGTGTCTAGGGTTTTGCATTTAGGGTATAAGGTCTAAAATATAATATCAAGGGTTTAAGATTTAGAGTTTAATGTCTAGAGATTAGAGTTTAAGGTTAAGGCTCTAGGGTTTAAGGTTTAGGCTTTAGAGTTTAGGATTTAGGATCTAAAATTTATGATTCAAGATTAAGTCTATAGGGTTAGGGTTTAAGAATCAGGGTTAAGCATTTAGGGTTAAGGTTACAGTGGTAGCTACAATCACATCGTGGAGATGAAATTAAAAGCATGTGTTTTGAAATACAACTACAAAATGAAATTTTTGAAAATCAACTTTGATGTTTGTACAAGAAAATTAGAATCCACAAAAGTTTATTGCACCTTTTGGCGTAGAAAAATACCTAATGCTTTTTCTTCTAATTGGCTAAAAGACCAATTTAACACTAGTAATTTGCGTAAGAAGATCATATCCATTCAAGGGCTTTATTGCATTTTGAGAATCATCAAAATTCTCATATTCAATTAGTGCATAACCCTAAAATCAAATGATTATAGCAATTACTTAAACATCAATCAAAATATTTAGATGATCATGTTACCAATCATGATTGAACTATGTAGATCATGTTACCAATCATGATTGAACTATGTAAAATTATGATTCAAGGATTACTGAGCATCCAAGGTTTAAGGTTACGGGTTGTAGGGTTTATGATTAAGGGTATAGGGTTAATGGTTTATAGTTTAGGATTAGGGTTATAGCTCTAGGGTTGAGCTTAAGAGTCTAGGGTTTAATGATTATGATTAAGCACCTAGAATTTAGGTTAAGGTTCTACGATTTAGTTGTTTGGGTTAAGGCTCTAGGGTTTAAGGTTTAGAGTTTAAAGTTTATAGTGTAAAATTTAAGATTTCAGGATTAAGGTTAAGCATCAAGGGTTAAGGCTAGATTTTAAGGTTTAGGGTCAAGGATTTAGGGTTAAAGGTTTAGGGATTAGGGTTTAGATTAAGGGTCTAGGACTTAAGGTTTAGGACTTAAGGTCTAAGATTTAGGGTTAAGGGTGAAGGTTGTAGAGTTTAGGATTTAGAGATTCTGGTTAAGGCTTTAAGATTTAGGGTTTATGAATTAAGATTAAGCAACTAGGGCTTAGAATTAGATTCAAGGTTTAAATTTTATAATTTAGGGCTTAGAATCTATGGTTTAAAGTTTAAGGATTAGTGTCTATTGTTTAGGATTTGGGGTTATAGAGTTTAGGGTCTAGGGTTTAAGGTTAACCATATAGGGTTTAGGTTAACAGTATATATGGTTTAAGGTTTAAGTACTAAGGTTAAGAATTTATGGCTTAGGATTAGGTTAAAGGTTTATGGTTTATAATTTAGGATTTAGGGCCTCTGATTTAGAGTTTAACGATTAGTGTCTAGTGTTTAGTATTTAGTGCTACAGATCATGAGTTTACGGTAAAGGGTCTGGGGTTAAGCATATAAAATATAGGTTAGGGGTCTAGGTTTTCATGTTTAGGATATAGGTTTCAAGTTTAAGGGTCAATGGTTTACAGCTTCATGTTTAGGGTGTAAGGTTTAATGTTTAGTGTCTAGGGATTAGGGTTTAGGGTCTAGTTTTTAAGGTTTAGAATCTAAGGTCTAGGATTTAGGGTTTAGTATCTAAAATTTTTTAAGGTATAGGGTCCAAGTTTAAGGGTTTATCATTTAAGGTTTAGGGTTTCAACTCTAGAGTTTAGAGGTTAGGTATTAGGGATAAGCATCTACTATTGAGCTTAAGGGTATGATTTAGGGTTAAAGCTTTAAAGTTTAGGATTTAGGGTTTAAGGATTAGGGTTAAGCATCTAAAGTTTAGGCTAAGGGTCTAGGATTTAGATTTTAGGGTAAAGTCTCTAGATTTAGGGTTTAAGGTTATGGCTCAAGGATTTAAGATTTATGGATTAGGGTTAAGCAACTAGGGTTTAGGTTAAGGGTTTAGGATTTAGTGTTAAAACTCTAGGGTTTAGGGTTTAGAGTTAAAACTCTATGGTTTAGGATAAGCATCTAGAATTTAGGTTAAGGATTTAGATTAGGCTTTAGATGAAGGCTCTTGATTTAGATTTAGAATTTGGGGTTATAACTCAAGGGTTGAGTGATGAGTGTAGGGTATAAGGCCTAGGGTTTAGCATCTAAGATTTAGGGAATAGGTTAAAGGTATATGGTTTAGGGCTTTGGATTTAGGGTTTATGGTTTAGTGATTAAGACTTTATATCCAAGGTTTAGGGTTTATAGTTTATAGTTTGAGGTTTATGGTTATTGCTCTAGAATTTAGGGTTGAGGGTTTAGAGTTTAGGTTTAGGGGTAAACATTTAGGGATGATATTATGGGTCTAGGATATAGGGTTTAAGCATATAAGGTTTAGGTTAAAGGTCAAAGGTGTGGGGTTTATGGTTAAGAGTTTAGGGTTAATTGTCTAAAGTTTAATGTTTAGGGTCTAGGGTTTAGTGTTAAGGCTCTAAGATTTAGGTATTAGGGATTAGGGTTAAGCAATTAGGGCTTAGGATTTGTTTAAGGGTCTAAGGTCTATAGTTTAGAGTTTAAGGTCTGTGGTTTAAAGCTTGGGGTTTAATGTTTAGGGTTTATAACTTAGGGTTACGAGTCTTGAGTTTATGCTATATGTTCTAGGGTTTAGGTGAACTGGCTATGATTTAAGGTTTAGGGTCTAAGGTTTAATATTTAGGATTTAGGGTTCATGGATTAGGTTAAGGATTTAGGATTTGGCCTTTAGGGTCTAGGTTTTAGGATTTAGGATTATGAGTCAAGAGTATAGGATCTAGGGTTAAGCATATAGGGTTTAGAGCCTAGTCTTTTGGGTTTAGGATCTTGGTTTTAAGTGTCTAGGGTTAAGCATCTAGGGTTGAGGTTAAGGTTCTAGGGTTTATGTTTTAGGGGTTAGGGTTTAGGGTTAAGGCTATAGGGTTAAAGGTTTTAGGATTAAAGTTAAGCATCTACAGTTTAGGTTAAAGGTCTAGTGTGTATGGTTTAGGATTAAGGATCTAGGGCTTATGATTTAGGGTATAGGGTCTAAGGTTAAAGGCCTAGGATTCATGTTAAAAGTGTAGGATTTAGAGTATAGAGACTATGGTTTAAGGTTTAAGGTTTAGGATTTACAATTAAGAGTCATGAGTTTATGGTATATGGTCAAGGGGTTAAACTTAAGCATCTAGTGTTTAGGTTAAGGGTATAGGATTTTATAGGGTATAGTGATTAAGGTTAAGTGTTTAGGGTATAGGATTTAGAATTTAGTTTCTAAGGTAAGAAGTATAGGGTTTACGATGTAGGGTCTATGGTTTAGGCTTTAGTGTTTTGCGTTTAGGTGGTTTAGGGTTTGTGATTTAGGTTTTAGTATCTAGAGTTTAAGATTAAGGGTTAAAGACTTACGTTTTATGTTCATGCTATAGGGTTTAGGGTGAAGGGTCTTGGGTTTAGGGTTAAGGGCCTAGGGTTTAGGTTAAAGGTGTAGGGTTCATGGTTTAGGGAATAGGTTTAGGGTTCAAGTTTTAAGGTCTAGGGTTTAGGCATGATGGTTTAATGTTTAGGGTTTAAATTTACAGTCTAGTTTCTAAGGTACCTTAGCAACATTCAAACTCTTTCTTACGAGAACAATAAGTTGGGTATTTGAGTGTTCAATTTATTAACATGTCCCTCCTTTTTTATACTGATAAGGAACAAATATCCTTAAGAAGCATCATGAGGGTGCAACTCTATTAGACAGATCCCATAAAAAATGTTACACCACCAAGGAAAGAAAAGACATTAGAAAATTTATCTACTTATATTCAACAAATCAAAGAGATAAGGCAACATCAAAATGTAAAGGCACAATTGAACAAACACACGACAACTCAATCTTAAAAAAGCAATTATGTTCTCTCAAGTTACAGATCTTGCAGATGAAACTCAAACCAATTTTTTATATGATAACTCCCTGTCCAGTAGTTATTTTCTTCCTCCAAGCAGCCACAGTCCCACAACTTTATCATAACCCAACCAACAATCATGTAAAAATCAGCCCCCACAACAACAAAGCAATAGGACAATAAAAAAGAAAAGATCATCAACAGCTTTATTGGAAATTTCATTACAAAATTACAATAAAAAGAAGACAACAACAGGAAGTCAAATCTTTCACCACTTGTCCAACTTTCACAAGATCTTCAATATCATGCACTTCATTGCATCCTTCTCTCTGAACGGATGGATGACCTTTGACTTTATGTGCATTCCTGCTCACAATATTTCATATAAATTATAGATTGATTAGTATCTCTTTATTATTTCCCACAAGAAAATATTAGCTAATTAAATGAAAGAGATAAGTAGCTAATAATATATAAATACATAGACACTTAGTATTCAAGATGGGCACAGTAAGAACTTGAAATTCAGTGAAGGGATTAATGAATAATTTCATTCTACAAGATCCTACTGAACCATATAACTCAACTAGTTTGTATTTGTTTCATAACAATCATTTAAAAAAAAAAAAAAAGCAGAAGTAAATTGTTAATGAGAACATATTGTCAATCCATACTAAATTGAAAACTGACATAGCAGTTTTCTCTTTATTCTGTTAAACAGTTTAAACTAAAAAAAAAATGATTAACATATACCAATAAACTTGTCACAGTTCTAGCAGATCATTTTTGCATTCCATTCCAAAATAGTAAATTTCATCCAATAACTCATAAGCATCCTTTTTTGGACCAAAAATAAAAAGTAACCTGTAAGCACATTAGACGCTAATAACTACTAGACTAATGGCTCAAATGAAACATAATTTACATTACGTTAGCAGTGTTAGTCAAGGTCCTTTTAAAAGAACAAAGTATATGGCAAAATACAAAAATTTAGCTCTGTAATGGATTCTATTTTCCACTGGCAAAGATAATGCACAAGGATCTCACTAATTAGAAATAGTATTAAATACAACATGGGAAACAAGCAAGGTTCTCAACAACAGAATCTAATGATAGAATGAATCAATTATGGAGACAAAACAGGAAGGCAATAGCTATTAGATGATAGGATCACAACAAAAGAAATGTAAATTCAAATAAAAAATGCATCAAATCATATTAGGTCATTGACTTCCTTTTTCACTAGTCACAGATGATACATAGCACTAAAAGCTCAAAGAGCTAGGCATTAAGATGTAGATGCCTAGCATATGTTAGGTACAAATTCTCAAGTGATATTAACAACTTGATACAAATTAGACATGCACTTTTTCAAACCAAAACCAATCTATGACCAGCACTCAACAGGATATCAATCCTTTCAAAAGCAGTTAAGGAGGCAAAATGTATTTCAAAAAGTACCCTGCCCAATTATTGGTGATAAAAGACACCTAATTTACAATGATGACTAACTTAAAGTATGAAACAAACAACCCAAAGCTTTAGTTCACAGATTTGACATCTTGGAAAAATTCCACTACAGAAGCCTTTTACATATTTCCATTTGCTTATTTTTTTCTTCCAGGCCTATAAAAGAATGTAGACTACCCCTTCCCAAGAAATCCCATGTTTCAACAGCTGAAACACCCAGTAAAACGTATAATTGAATTAACTACCCAAAGAAAAAGCAAGTATTATATCGTTTAAGCAACAATTTTGATATTTATCTCAAGGGGGGGGGGGGGGGAATGTGAACGAGCACATATAAAGATGACACACCAAACCATGCTGTGGCAACTGATGCTATGGAAGTTCCAACTGTGAACACCACCTGATGCCTCTCAAATGTATCCTAATAAACCAAAAGTAAAAAGAGTTCAAAACTCAAAATCAAACATCAAGA
Organism: Cercis canadensis; assembly: GCA_003255065.1. Lineage (NCBI taxonomy): Eukaryota > Viridiplantae > Streptophyta > Magnoliopsida > Fabales > Fabaceae > Cercis > Cercis canadensis. The sequence continues at coordinate 55,611 of QAOA01001679.1, forward strand.
TTAATTTTTCTTTTCTAACCAAAATCAAATATCAAACTTTGTTTTTTTCAAATTCTGCAACAAAATTAACCATTATAAATTATTCCCATCGCATTGAAGAAATGGAAAAAGGAAGTACCTTGGTTGAAAAAAAAGTGTCTTGCCTTTTCTCTTTGCACTAGGCGCTGCTAGTGAAGCTAAAATTAAGGTCCCTGAACTTCTCAATTGTTGCATAGAGCATTCTCAATTCGAGACCCAGTTGTGTCGACCCAACGGGGTTCACAGAGTTAAAGCAAACAACGAAGGGTCGGGGAGGGAAAAAGCTTGAACCTTTTTATTTCTCCATCTTTCAAAATCAAAGCTTTCCATTGAAATTACATAATCCATCCAAAAAATATAAAACAACCACAAACAATCCATACATCAAAAGCCTTAAACAAATTTAACAAAAAAAAATCCACACATCATCAATTTCCCATCCCATTTTCAAATAGAACACCTACCTAAAGGAGTAGAACCAGGCCTTGCAACTCTTCACCACCCTCGGACACCGCCCTTGCCACCGGAGTCACAGGAAACAACCACCAACAACCACACTTCAGGTCTTGTAGGTAGAGGGGAAAGATGGAATGGAGCTCTCAGTGTGGAGGAAGAGAAACAAAAAGAGTAAAGTGAGAGAAAGACAGGTTCACGTTGACTATAATGTTGGAAGAATTCTAACTGTATATTCCATTGGAATTTTTTTTTAAAAAAATTATCTTTCCTTTTTTGGCAAATTCTAACGGTAATTCTTACAGAAATTTCCATCGGTAATGTAATTCCGTTAGAATTACCATTGGAATTTCAAAAAATTGTCATCCGTTGCAATTATCGTTGGAATTTTTAAAAAATTTATATAGAATTTTGTTCCGTTGGAAAATTGCCTTTATCTTGTAGTGGGTTATGGATTTATGATTTAGGGTTTAGTTTTTAGGGGTTAGGGTATTGGATTTAGGGTTTAGTTCTAAGGTTAAGGATATAGGATTTGAGGTTAAGGATATAGGAGTTAAGGATTTAGGGTTAAGGGTCTATGTTTTTAATTAAGGATTTAGGGTATATGGTTTAGAATTTAGAGTTTAAAGGTTTAAGGTCTAAAGTTTAGGGTGTTTTGTCTAGGGTTTATGATTAGGGTTAAAGGTAGTTTATTTAACGGTCTAGGGTTTAAGGTTTAATGTTTAAGGTCTAGGTTCTAGGATTTAGGGTTTAGGTTTTAGGGTATATGGTGTAGGGTTTAAGGTTTCATGTTTAGTCTTAAACCTTGAGAGTTTAGGGTTTAGAGTTTAGATTTTAAGTTATCCTATTTAGTGTTAAACATCAAGTTTAAGGTTTAGGGTTTAAGGGCTTAAGGGGTTTATGGTTTACTATCTAGGGTGTAATGTTTAGGGCCTAGGGTTAATGGTCATGCCTTTAAGGTTTATGGTTTAGGGTTAATGCTCTAAGGTTGAAATTAAGGGTTTTAGGTTTAAGCTTAAGGGTTTTGGGATTTATGATGAGCATTTAGGGTTTTGAGCTAAGAGGTAAGGGTTTAGGGTTTAAGGCTAAGGGTCTAGAATTTAGGGTATAGGGTTAAGGGCCTAGGTTTTAGGTTATAGGTCTAGGGTTAAGGGTTAAGGGTTTTGGGATTTAGGTTAAGCATCTAAGGTTTATGTTAAGAGTCTAGGATTTCCAATTTAGGGAGAAAGTTTTAGGGTTTAGATCAAGGATTGAAGGTTCAAGATTCTAGGGTTTAGGGTGTAAGCTATAGGGAAAGGTCTAGTATTTAGGGTTTATAGTTTAAGGGTTTAGGGTGTAGGGTATGAAGATTAGAGTTTAGGGCTAAGTATCTAAGGTTCATGGTTTAGGGTAAAAGGATTAGGTTTAGAGTTTAAGTTTAGGGTTAAGAGATTAAGATTTGGCATTTAGGGTTTAGGTTAAGGATATAGCATTTAGAGTTAAGGGTGAAGGGTTAGTATATAGGGTTGTATGTTAAGTGTCTAGTGTTTAGGATATAGGGTTAAAGGTGTAGAGTGTTGGGTTTAGGGATTAAGGTTAAGCATCTAGGGTTTAAAATTAAAGGTCAAGGGTTTAGGGATAGGAGTCTAGGGTTTACAATATAGGGTTAAGGGCATAAGGTTTAGGTTAAGGGGATTTAGGCTTTAGGTTGATGGGATTAAGATTAAGGCTCAAGGGTTTAGGGATTTTGGGTAAGCATCTAGGGTTTAGGTTAAGGGTTTATGATTTATAATTAAGGGTTTAGGATTTAGGGTTTTGGGTTAAAGGCCTAGGGCTTAGGTTAACAATCTAGGGTTTAGGAGTTATGGTTTTTGGATTAAGCATCTAGGGTTTAGGTTGAGTCTAGCATTTAAGGTCTATGATATAAGATTTAGGGTTAAGCATCTAATGCTTATGTTAAGGGTCTAAGGTTTAGACTTGAGGATCAAAGGTTTATGATATAGGATTAAGGGTCTACAATTTCATGTATAGGGTATCAGGTTTAGGTTAAGGGTATAGCATTTAGGAATTTGGGTTAAGCATCTAGTGTTTAGGTTAAAGGCCTAGTTTTTAGAATTAACGATCTAAAATTTAGGGTTTAGATTTAAGGGTCTAAGATAGAGGGTTTAAGGTACATGGCTAAGGGTTTAGGGATTATAGTTAAGCATCAAGGGTTTAGGTTAAGGGTCCACATTTTAGAGGTAAGGATCAAAGGTTTAGAGTTAAGATTTTAGGGTTTAGAATCTTTAGTGCCTAGCATTTAAGGTTTAGAGATTAAGGTTAAGCATCTAAGGTTAACTCTAAGGGTCTAGGATTTAGGGTTTTAGGTCTAGGTTATGTCTTAGGTTATTGAGTTAAGCTTATAGGGTTTAAGAATTATGATTTAGGGGATAGGGTCTTGAGTTTAGGGTTTAAGGTTAAAGGGCAAAGGTTTAGAGTTAAGGGCTTAAGGTTTAGGATGTAGGATTAAGGGACTGTGGTTTAAGATTTATGGTTAAAGGTTTAAGATTTAGGGTCTAGGGTCTAGGATTTAAGATTTAGAGAATATTGTCTAGGGCTTTGGATTTGGGATCTAGGATAAGGGGTTTAGCTTTAATGTATAATATTTAGGGTTTAGGGTTAAATATCTATAATTTAAGGTTTAGGGTTAAACATCTAGGGTTTAGGTTAAGGGTTTATCATTTCAAGTTTAAGGTGAAGGGTGAAGAGTATAGGGTTTTTTTTTAGTGTTAAAGGTCTAGGGTTTAGAGTTTATGGTCTAGGTTAATAGCCTATGGTTTAAGGTTTAGGATTTAGAGTATATTGCCTAGGGTTTATGGTTTAGGATCTATGGTAAGGGTTGTAGGGTTTAGTGAATAGTGTTTAATATTTAGGTATTAGGGTTAAGCAACTAAGATTAAGGTTAAAGGTTTATGATTTAGGATTTAGGGTTAAAGCTCTAGGATTTGGGTTTAGGATAAGCATCTAGAGCTTAGGATTTACGGTTTAGAGATGGAGTTATGGGTTTGGGTTTAGTGTTAGGATTGAAAGTCAAGGATTTAGGGCTTCTTGTTTGAGGTTAACTGTCAAATGTTTAGAGTTTTGTGTATAGTGTTAAACATCGAGAGTTTAGGATTTAGTTTCCAACTTAAAGGGCTTAAGGGGTTTAGGGTTTAGCATCTACGGTGTATGGTTTAAGGCTTAGGGTTAATGGTCATGGGTTTATGGTTAAGGATCTTCAATTTAGTGTTTAGGGTTAAAAGTTTAAGTCGAGGGTCTAGGGGTTAGGGCTTATGATTTAAGGGTTTGGGTTTAGGGTTTATTATCTAGGGCTAAAGGTCAAGTGTTGAAACTTAAGTCACCAGGACTTAGGGTTTATGGATTAGGATTAATCATCTACAACTTAGGATTAGGTTAAAGGTCTTTGGGTTTGGAGTTTATTATCTAGGGTTTTGGATTTAGGGTTGAGTGATGAGTGTAAGGTATATGGCCTAGGGTTTAGCATCTAAGATTTAGGGAATAAGTTAAAAGCATATGGTTTAGGGCTTTGGATCTAGGGTTTATGGTTTAGTGATTAAGGCTTTGTATCCAAGGTTTATAGTTTACATTTTAAGGTTTATGGTTATGGCTCTAGGGTTTAGAGTTTATGGTTGAGGGTTTAGAGTTTGGGTTCGAGGGTAAGCATCTAGGGTTTATATTATGGGTCTAAGATTTAGGGTTAAGAATCTAGGGTTTAAGTTTAGGGATTAGGGTTAAACATATAAGGTTTAGGTTAAAAGTCAAGGGTGTGGGATTTAGGGTTAAGAGTCTATGGCTTAGAGTTTAGGGTTTAGGGATAATTGTCTAGAATTTAGTGTTTAGGATCTATGGTTTAGTGTTAAGGCTATAGGGTTTAGGTATTAGAGATTAGGGTTAAGCAATTAGGGCTTAGGATTTCGTTAAGGGTCTAAGGTTTATGGTTTAAAGCTTAGGGTTTAGTGTCTAGAGTTTATGACTTGGGGTTACGAGTCTTGAGTTTATGTTGTAGGTTCTAAGGTTTAGGTTAACAGACTATGATTTAGGGTTTGGGGTCTAGGATATTGGGTTCATGATTTAGGTTAACGGTCTAGGGTTTAGAGCTTAAGATCAAATGCCAAGGATTTAGGGTTTAAAATTTAAGGTCAAGCCTTTAGGGTCTAGGTTTTAGGGATTAGGATTATGAGTCAAGAGTATATGATCTAGGGCTAAGCATCTAGGGTTTAGAGTCTAGACTTTTAGGTTTAGGATATTTGTTTTAAGTTTGAGGGTCAAGGGTTTAGGGTTTCTTGTTTAGTGTCTAGTACCTAGGGTTGAAGGTTAAAGTTCTATGGTTTGGGTTTTATGGTTTAGTTTTTAGGGCATAGTGTATTGGGTTTAGAGTTTAGTGTTTATAATTTAAGATTTAGGGTTTAAGGTTAAGCACCTAGGGTTGAGATTAAGGTTCTGGGGTTTATGTTTTAGGTATTAGGGTCCAAGAGGTTTAGGGTTTAAAGTTTTAGAATTAAAGTTCAGCATATACAATTTAGATTAAAGGTCTAGTTTGTATAGTTTAGGGTTACAAATAAGGCTTATAGTTTAGGGTTTAGGGCCTAGGGTTCATGTTAAGAGTGTAGGATTTGGAGTATTGAGACTAGGATTTAGGGTTTAAAGTTTAGGATTTACAAGAGTCATGAGTTTAGGGTATTTGGTCAAGGGGTTAAGATTAGACATCTAGTGTTTAAGGTTATCGGGTTTTGTAGTGTATAGGGATTAAAGTTAAGTGTTTAAGGTTTAGGATTTAGGGTAAGGAGTATAGGGTTTACGATGTAAGGTCTATGGTTTAGGTGGTTTAGGGTCTACAATTTAGGTTTTGGTATCTAGAGTGTAGGGTCTACCTTAAACACCACCCCTCTTCCTTTACAACTTTCTAATATTTTATATGTTCCTTCCATTGACCAAAATCTTCTTTATGTTTCTCAATTATGTAAACACAATCAAGTCTCAGTTGAATTTTTTCCTTCTTATTTTGAGGTAAAGGCATTGAGTACAAGGGCGACACTTCTGCGAGGGCTGAATGAAGGCAATGTCTACAAGCTTCTATCACTCCATTCCTCATCTCCACGTGCATCCCATGTCATTGTCAAACCCACCATGGACTTATGGCACTCACGGCTTGGACATCCAGCCCCTAGAATTTTATCTTATGTTATTTGTTCTAGTAATTTACTGGTTCCTAGTTTAAAACATGTTTCTTGTATTTCTTACCTTTGTAATAAAAGCCATAAGTTGCCATTTTCCATGTCTACTGTTACTAGTACTCACCTTCTTGATGTTGTGTATGCTGATGTCTGGGGTCCAGCACCTGTGTCCTCCATTGACAATTTTCGTTTCTACATTATTTTTGTTGACCACTATTCTAAATACATTTGGTTGTATCCATTAAAACACAAATCCGATGTCTTTCTAATTTTTCCTACCTTTAAGAACCTTGTAGAAAATAAATTCAACACCAAAATTAAAACCTTTTATACTGATAATGGTGGAGAATTTATTGCTCTTCGTTCTTATCTTGCTTCACATGGCATCTCACACCACACCACTCCTCCCCATACCCCTGAACATAATGGTATCTCTGAACGTCATCATCGCCACTTAGTTGAAACAGCGAGGTGTCTTCTTTATCAAGCCTCACTGCCTTCTCATTTTTTGTCATATGCCCTCCAAACCGCTACCTACTTGATCAACTGAATGCGTACTCCTCTCCTTCATATGTCCACGCCCCATGCTACACTATTTGGTTCCCCTCCTAATTACTCTAAACTTCGCACGTTTGGCTGCCTATGTTTGCCATGGCTTAAACCTTACTCAAAGTCCAAACCAAACCAACACTCATCTCCTTGCATTTTTCTTGGCTACTCCTTTTCTCAAAATGCCTATCTTTGCTTTAATCCTCTCATAAACCGTATTTACCCCAGTAGGCATGTTGAGTTCATAGAAAATATTTTTTCCTATCCTTAATTTCACTCCAAGTCCAAATCTTCTCCACCTATCTCCAAGGATTTAATTTCTTCCCTTGATTCTTCACTCACTACTCCAATCCCATTTCACTCCAACTCATTTCTCACTCCATCACAGCCTTCCCCTCATCCTGTTCCAACACCTTCCCCCTTTCCCTCACGAACATCCTCACATACAGCTGCTTCATTTTCCCCTGCAGAGGCGAGTTCCCTTGTTGTTCCTGCTGGCACCTCAGGTAATCTTCCTCCTTCTACTTCTACTCACCCAATGGTTACTTGGTCCAAGAATGGTATTTCTAAACCAAAAAAGGCCTTTACTATTCTTAAATATCTTTTACCTTGTCCAGTTTAACCTACATGTGTTTCTCAGGCTCTTAAGTCTCTAGAATGGAAGCAAGCCATGTCCGATGAATTTAATGCTCTCCTTAAAAATGACACTTGGGATCTTGTTCCATCTCACACCTCTTACAACATTGTTGGCAACAAATGGGCTTTTCGTCTTAAGAGAAATCCGGATGGCAGTATTGCACGATACAAGGCAAGGTTGGTTGCCAAGGGCTTTCACCAACATCCTGGCCTTGACTTTCATGACACTTTTAGTCCAATTGTGATGAACAGTATTTTTATATATTAATTAATCCCCATTTTTAACCTTCTAATATTATTTTGGGCCTATTTGATTGAGCTTGGGTCATATTTCATTAATTAGGTTCAAATTGGGCTTAAGTGTATTTTTCAGCATTTTTAGGGTTTTGACACTATTCTGTATTTCGGGTATATCTTTAGTTCTGAATGTCTAAAAAATTGTGATTCTTGCCTTGTAGGAAAGCTAAGAGGATTATCTACAACTTTCATTCAAACCTACAAGGCCAATTTAGATGTTCAGTAGGTCAAATTTAACCCGGAAGTCAGAGTAGAGTTGCTGCCGCTGGATCCTTACCCGCATGCAGTGTTTGGACCATAACTTGTTCTGTACATGTCGTTTGGACTTGAAACCAGTCCCATTGGAAAGCTAAGGCATAGGGCTTCAATTGTTATGAAGGCTGGTGCAACAAATTATGAATTTAAGATTGTCTTATTGCCTATCGAAAATTACTGATTAGTCCAAAGATATATAGACCTAGATGGACTTAAATGGGCTTAACTTCCTCAATTCAAGCCCAATTAGGCCCAAACCGAAGCCCATTTGAAGCTGAGGTCCAGTAGGTTAGGGGTAAATTAGGTGTGCATGAAAGTTAGGAAGTTATAATCAGAGAAAGGAGGCAGACGAGTTATCATATCTAGACTAGATAGTTTTAGTTTTCTCTCTTGTATTTGCTGGAACTTATTGAACTATGGTTTTCTTCCCTCGTTGGAGCTTGGATTTCATGACCATGGAGGAGTAGAACTCTTGTAACCAAGTTAGACTTCTGATTAAATTCAGTTTTGTTCTTGAGATTATGTACTTAATTTGATTAAGCTTAATGCAATTTCATTTTTCATTGAATTTTGATTGTCTGGATATTTTATATGGATCATGGAGTTCTTTGTGATTTATACAGATGTTTAGGTGTGAAATAGAATTTAGATTGATTAATCTTTAATTATGTGCATGAATCCTTTGAAGAATTGCTAATTGAGGTTCGGTTTTCATATTAGCCACTAATTACTTAATCATTGTGATTACAAGATTAGTAATTGAATGAGGTTAATCGAATTCTAAGTGATAACTTAGTAGAAATAATTAGTCATAATTAGAGATTTCGGTTGTGATTAAACTCAATTAGCATTGCTGTATTAGGACTTAATCACTCATGTTAATCTAGGATGGATCAAACCGGTTTATGGATGAATGTCTAGCTAGGTTAGTTTTTAATCAACTTAATTAATCCTATTTCAATTCTGCTTTTTACAATCTAGAAATACAATTCTGTTTTACAATCCCTTGTTTTTAACTTGAAATTACTGATTACACATTGCATTCCTTGTGAGACAAACCTAGATTATGCCCTCTATTGCATTCTAATTAGGGGATTCAGTTTAATTTAATTGGTTAAGCGACATTTCCAATCAAATTTTAGCGCCGTTTCCAGGGAATGTTAATGTTAGTTGATGATTTTAAGTTCATTGTGTGAATTCTAATCATTTGCTTCCATTCCTCCTATGCTTTGTGTTTGTTTTTGTTTTTTTTTTTTTTTTTTTTTTTTACGGTTTAGGCCACATTTGCATTACTTTTTGGCTAAGTTTTTGTTCTGTGTGAGCCCTGTGGCTATTGTTTTTCTTGCATTTTAGTTTCCATTGATGTTTTAGGTTGTCCCTGTATGAATTTTGGTGATTTGGTTCCATTTCTCCCTTGTTTTTCCTTCATTTTGGCTTGATTTAGTAAATTCCTTGAATTGATTGCTTTGTTATATTCAGATTACTTTTTTGTCATTTACTTTATGATATTTACTTTTTGTCATTTAATTCCTGTCATTTAATTTCTGTCCATTACTTTTTGTCATTTGCTTTTTGTTGTTTAATTTATGTTATTTAATTTATGTCGATTACTTTCTGTCATTTACTTTTTGTCATTTAATTTAGGTCGATTACTTTCTGTCATTTAATTTTTGTTGATTAATTTCTGTTAGTTACTTTCTGTCATTTACTTTCTATTGATTACTTTTTGTATTTACTTTCTGTCAATTACTTTATGTCGTTTACTTTCTGCTGATTACTTTTTGTCGATTACTTTTTGTTTTAGCCATTTTCTGTCCCTATTTCTGTGTTGTGTTCCTGTTTTAGTGTGTTTTGGCATTCTGCCAACCTTGTGTGCATGGCGTATGTCTCGATCTTCTTGTAGTGATTTATGTAATATTGATTGTGAGATTGATAAAACATTTCATAGCCGAAATAGACAATCTAGGAGAAGAGTAGTCATTAATCCTGTTACTAATCCTGTTACTAGTCATGTGATTGATTCTATTGATAATATGGCTGAGCATAACAGAGATCCTAATGTTAATGATGCTGCCAATAGGGCTAGGACTCTTAAGGAGCTTGCTGCCCCAGATGTGACATACCAACCTTTAGGCATCCAATACCCTGAGTTAGATGCTTCTTTTGAACTCAAGTCCAGATTGATACACTTGTTGCCTAGATTTCATGGTCTTGCAGGTGAGGATCCCCATAAGCACTTGAAGGAATTCCATGTGGTTTGTTCAACAATAAAGTCATAAGGAGTTTCTGAGGAGGACATTAAACTGAGGGCATTTCCTTTTTCTCTTGCGGATGCTGCAAAGGATTGGCTCTACTATCTCTCACAAGGCTCAGTGACAAATTGGAATGGGATGAAGAGACTCTTTTTGGTGAAGTTTTACCCTGCTTCTAGGACTGTTGCAATTAGAAAGGACATTTGTGGTATAAGGCAGCTTCCAGGAGAGACCTTGCATGAATACTGGGAAAGGTTCAATAGGTTGTGCTCAAGTTGTCCCCACCATCAGATTAGTGACCAACTCTTAATTCAATATTTTTATGAGGGTTTAATGCCTATGGAGAGGAGCAATATTGATTCTGCTAGTGGAGGAGCATTGGTGGATAAGACACATGCTGCAGATAGGGATTTAATTTCTAATATGGCTGCCAATTCCCAATAGTTTGACACTAGGATGCATTCTGCCAATAGAGGGGTCAATGAGGTTAATGTACACCCTGCTGACAAATAGAGGATGGAACATAGGCTTGATGAGTTAACCTCATTGGTGAGACAATTAGTCATAGGGCAACATCAATAGCCAGCCATGCCACCAGTGCAACCAATGCAACCAATCCGAGTTTGTGGCATATGTTCTTGTTCTTCCCATTGCACTGATGCTTGTCCTACCCTTCAAGAGGATATCTCTGCCTTCCCTAACCAAACAGCAGCTGCAGCCAATATTTTTCCTAACAAGTCTCAGTATTCCCAATCTCAGTACTACTAGCCTCACCAACCAAGACATGACCCTTTCTCTACCACATATAACCCTGGTTGGACAGACCATCCAAACCTAAGATATGACAATAACATGCAACCACAACAGCAACCTAATCCTCAGCCTTACCAGTCATACCAAAATAGACCACCAGGCTTTCAAAACAGACAACCTTTCCATCCTGCCAACCAGCAAGCTTCCACTTCTAACCAATTTACACCTAACCGAGAAGAGCTTATGAAACAATTAGCAGCCAATAACCTCCAATTCCAGCAAAGCACTGGAGCTACCATTCAGAATTTGGAGACTCAAATTGGCCAATTGGTTTCATCCATTAGTCAACTACAAGCTCAAGGTTCTGGTAACCTTCATTCTCAAACAGTTCCTAATCCAAATGGGAAGAATGTGAGTGCAATCACCCTTAGGAGTGGCAAGGAAATTCCTGACCCTACCCCTGCACCTGCAGCCAACCATTCCAGCAGTGGTCAGAGTAAGCCAAATGTGCAAGATAAGCCTGTTGTTGACCCTAGCAGTTCTAACTCTAGCACTCCAGAGATGCCACAACAACATAAGAACACTCATTCTGTTCCTCTACCTTTCCCACAAAGAGCCCTTCAATCCAAAAAGTTGGATGAGGCAGAGAAAGAGATGGAACTTCTGGAGACATTTAGGAGAGTTGAGATTAACATTCCACTGTTAGAGGCAATCAAGCAGATTCCAAAGTATGCAAGGTTCTTGAAGGAGTTGTGCACTCACAAGAGGAAGTTAAAGGGCAATGAACGGGTCAGTATGGGCTAGAATGTTTCTGCCCTCATTCAACCTATGCCTAAGAAGTGCCAAGATCTTAGCACTTTTACCATACCTTGTGTCATTGGAAACTGTAAGTTTGAGGATGCTATGTTGGACCTTGGAGCTATCAATGTCATGCCCAAGTCAGTTTTTCAGTCACTTGGATTGGGACCCTTGCAGCTAACAGGAGTGGTGATCCAACTAGCAAACAGAAGCAATGCATACTCTGCAGGCCTGATTGAGGATGTACTAGTTCGGGTTAATGAGGTATTTTTCCTTGCTGACTTCTACATCCTAGACATGGAGGGTGAATCAACAAACAGTAAGAATCTAATCATCCTTGGGAGACCTTTCCTCAAGACTGCTAGAACCAAGATAGATGTCCATTCTGAAACTCTTTCAATGGAGTTTGGTGATAGTATAATGCAGTTTAATATCCTTGATGCTATGAGATATCCCATGGAAGACCATTCTGTTTGTTGCATTGATATTATTGATGAGTTAGTTGATGAGGTTGATGATAGTCTTCCCTCTGAACCCCCTGAGTTGTTGTTCTTGGATGATTCAATTTGTTGTGACTGTGATAGTGATTCTATTTGCTATGTTTGCTTAGGGATTACTAAATTTTTAGAAAGCAATGATTCTATCACAGAGGCTATTGAATTAGTTGATGGAGTAGTTAATGATCCTGCAGTGGCAATTGATGCCAAGTATGAGGGGGAGATTTATGCACTAGAGGCTGCAGCCAAGACCTTACTTCCTTCCATAGAGCAGCCACCCAAACTGGAGCTTTAACCCCTCCCTGAGCATTTGACTTATGCATTTTTAGAGGAGAATGAGCAGTTGCCAGTTATTATTGTCAAGAACCTTCAGCCTGAGCAAGAGGCAAGGTTGTTGCATATTCTAAGAGTGAACAAGAAGGCAATAGGGTGGACACTGGCAGATATACCTGGCATCAGTCCTTCTACCTGCATGCACAGAATTCTACTTGAAGAAGATGCTAAGGCAGTGAGGCAGCCACAAAGGAGACTCAATCCACTGATTCTGGATGTGGTCAAGAAGGAGATAACCAAGCTTCTTCAAGTTGGAATTATTTACCCAATCTCAGATAGCAAGTGGGTGAGCCCAGTGCAAATTGTTCCAAAGAAGTCGGGAGTGACAGTGGTGAAGAACCAGCATGATGAGCTCATTCCCACTTGAGTTCAGAATAGCTGGAGGGTTTGTATTGATTACAGACAGCTTAATCAGGCTACCCGCAAGGATCATTACCCACTTCCATTTATTGATCAGATGTTGGAGCGGCTGGCAGGAAAGTCCCATTATTGATTTCTGGATGGATTCACTCGTTATTTCCAGATTCACATTGCACCGGAGGATCAGGAAAAGACCACCTTTACCTGCCCCTTCGGCACCTTTGCATACCAGCAGATGCCATTTGGTCCTTGCAATGCCCCAGGTACCTTCCAGCGTTGCATGATTAGTATATTTTCTGATTTTATAGAGCATTGTATGGAGGTATTCATGGATGATTTTACTGTATATGGCTCTTCCTTTGATGACTGCCTATATAGCTTGTCTAGAGTTTTGCATAGGTGTATAGAGATTAATCTTGTTCTGAATTTTGAAAAGTGTCATTTTATGGTAGAACAAGGTATAGTTGATGAACATTATTTTTATATATTAATTAATCCCCATTTTTAACCTCCTAATCCTATTTTGGGCATATTTGATTGGGCTTGAGTCATATTTCATTAATTAGGTTCAAATTAGGCTTAAGTGTGTTTTTCAGCATTATTAGGGTTTTGACACTATTCTATATTTTGGGTATATATTTAGTTCTGGATGTCTAAAAATTGTGATTCTTCCTTGTAGGAAAACTAAGAGGATTATCTACAACTTTCATTTAGACCTCTAAGACCAATTTAGACCTTCAGTGGGTCAAATGAAACCCAGAAGTCAGAGTAGAGTTGTTGCCACTGGATCCTGACCCGCATGCAGTGTTTGGACTATAACTTGTTCTTTACATGTCGTATGGAATTGAAACTGGTCCCATTGGAAAGCTAAGGCGCAGAGCTTAAATTGTTATGAAGGCCGGTTCAACAAATTATAAATTTAAGATGGTCTTATTGCCTGTCGAAAATGGCTGATTAGTCCAAAGACCTATATGGACCTAGATGGACTTAAATGGGCTTAACTTCCTCAATTCAGGCCCAAACCGTAGCCCATTTGAAGCTGAGGTCCAGAGGTTTAAACTAGGTTAGGGGTAAATTGGGTGTGCATGAAAGTTAGGAAGTTATAATCAAAGAAAGGAGACAAACAAGTTATCATTTCTAGATTAGACAGTTTTAGTTTTCTCTCTTGTATTTGCTGGAACTTATTGAACTATGGTTTCTTCCCTCATTGGAGATTGGATTTCATGACCATGAAGGAGTAGAAATCTTGTAACTAAGTTAGACTTCTGATTAAATTTAGTTTTGTTCTTGAGATTATGTACTTAATTTGATTAAGCTTAATGCAATTTCATTTTTTATTGGATTGTGATTGTCTGGATATTTTATATGGATCATGGAGATCTTTGTGATTTATATGGATGTTTAGGTGTGAAATAGAATTTAGATTGATTAATCTTTAATTCTGTGCATGAATCCTTTGAAGAATTGCTAATTGAGGTTCAGTCTTTCAGATTAGCCACTAATTACTTAATCATTGTGATTACAAGATTAGTATTTGAATAAGGTTAATCGAATTCTAAGTGATAACTTAGTAGGAATAATTAGTCATAATTAGAGATTTCGGTTGTGATTAAACTCAATTAGCATTGCTGCATTAGGACTTAATCACTCATGTTAATCGAAGATGGATCAAACAGGTTTATGGATGAATGTCTAGCTAGGTTACGTTTTAATCAACTTAATTAATCCTATTTCAATTATGCTTTTTACAATCTAGAAATACAATTCTGTTTTACAATCCCTTATTTTTAACTTGAAATTATTGATTACACATTGCATTCCTTGTGAGACAAACCCGGATTATGCCCTCTATTGCATTCTAATTAGAGGATTCGGTTTAATTTAATTGGTTAAGCGACATTTCCAATCAAATGGTCCGACCCCAAACCATTAAAATTGTCTTCTGCCTTGTTGTTTCTCATGGCTGGCATATGTGTCAAATGGATGTCAACAATGCCTTCTTGCATGACACTCTCACCAAAAAGGTCTACATGGCTCAACCTCCCGGCTTCAAATATCCAACACTTCCCAATCATGTTTGTAAATTGCGCAAGGTGCTCTATGGCCTAAAACGGGCCCCTCGTGTATGGTATGACACCTTAAAATCCTTTCTCTTAAGTTTCGGGTTCATCAACTCCAAGTGTGACACGTCACTCTTTGTCTACAAGAAGGGTAACATTGTAGCTTACTTCCTTGTTTATGTTGATGACTTACTATTGATGGGCAATAACTCCATGTTTCTCAAGACATTTCGACAAGCTCTTTCTCAACAATTTTCTCTCAAAGATCTTGGTTGTCCTAGTTACTTTCTTGGTGTTGAAATTATCCCTACCTCTGCTGGTCTCTTTTTTACACAGCACAAATATGTGCATGACTTATTGGACAAAGCAGCCATGCAAGGTGCATGCCCCATCAACACTCCTATGGCCATTAATTGCTCTCTTGCTCCATTAGCAGATGGCTCCTCTTGTGACACCAAGTTGTACCGGTGTCTTGTTGGTTCCTTGCAATACATTGCTCTTACTCTCCTTGACATTAGCTTCTTTGTCAACAAACTTGCTCAATACATGCAAGCTCCTCAGGATCATCATTTTCAAGCACTAAATGTGTCCTTTGCTATTTAAAATCCACAATTGATCACGATATTCACTTGAATAAGGACACCTCATTTCCTGTCATTGCCTATTGTGATGCAAATTGGGCTGGTGATCATGTTGATAGAAAATCCACTAGGGCTTACATTGCTTATTTTGGATCCAACCCTATGTCTTGGGCTGCTCGTAAGCAATCTTCTATTGCTAGATCTTTGACAGAGGCTGAATATAGAATTATTGCCTCTACCTCTGCTGAATTACTATGGCTCAAACAACTTTTATAGGAAATGGGCCTTGCATTGCCACGATCCCCCCACATTTTCTCAGATAATATTGGTGCCACCTACCTCTGTGTTAATCCAATTTTGCATTCTCGAATGAAACATCTTGCAATAGACTACCACTTTGTTTGTGATTTAGTGGCTAATGGTCCATTACGGGTCTCTCATGTTCCCTCTAGTCACTAACTTGCAGACTTACTCAGCAAACCACTTTCAGGGCCACGACATCTCTTTCTCAAAAACAAGATTGGTGATGTTGAGTCCTCCACCATCTTGCAGGGGCGTATTGTTGTAGTAACCACCTCTTGAAATTCAAATCTTGAATTTCAAATTATATAATCTGATTATAAGTTGTTACTAATAAATTAGGTTGACTTATTCAAATGTATAACACTTATCTTATCTCTCCATCTATTTGTAAACCCTAACTATATTGTGTATATATGTTACACAAAGTTAATGAAAAGATTAACACTCTTTCTCCTGAATTCTATACATTATAGGTTTTACGTTAACACTATAGAGTTTAGGACTTAAGATCTAGGGTTTAGGATGAAGGGTCTTAGGATTAGGGTTAAGGGCCTAGGGTTTACGTTAAAGGTGTAGGGTTTATGGTTTAGGGAATAGGTTTAGAGTTCAAGTTTTAAGGTCTAGGGTTTAGTGTCGAAGGTTTACCCTACAAAACCCTATAACCTTAACCTAAACACTAGATGCTTAAACTTAACCCCTTGACCATATACCTTAAACTCATGACTCTTAATTGTAAATCCTAAATCTTAAACCCTAAAATGTAGTCTCCATACTCTAAATCCTACACTCTTAACATGAACCCTAGGCCCTTAACCTTATACCCTAAACCATAAACCATAAACCCTAAATCCTTAACCCTAAACCATACACACTAGACCCTTAACCTAAACTATAGATACATAACTTTAATCCTAAAACCTTCAATCCTATAGCCTTAACCCTAAACCTCCTAGACCCTATTCCTTAAAATATAAACCCTAAAATCTTAATCTCAACCCTAGATGCTTAATCTTAGACATTTAACCCTAAATCTTAAATTGTAAACACTAAATTCTAAACCCTATACACTATACCATAAAACCTAAACCCTAGAACTTTAACCCTCAACCCCCACACCCTTGACCTTTAATCTAAGCCCTATATGTTTAACCTTAATCCTTAAATCTTAAACCCTAGATTTTTAACTCTACACCCTAAATGCTAGACCCATAATGTCAATCCTAGATGCTTACCCCTAAACCTAAACTCTAAACCTTCAACCCTAAACCCTAGAGCCATAACCATAAACCTTAAACTATAAACTATAAACCCTAATCTTTAGATACAAAGCCTTATCCCTAAACCATAAACCCTAAATCTAAAACCTTAAATCATATACCTTTAACCTATTTCATAAATCTTAGATGCTAAACCCTAGGCCCTATACCCTACACTCATCACTTAACCCTAAATCCAAAACCCTAGACAATAAACTCCAAAGTCTACTAAACCTTGGACCCTTAACCTTATTCCATAAACCCTAAATCCTAGTGACTTACCTTAAACACTTGACCCTAAATCCAAACCCTTAGATCATAAGCCCTAACCCCTAGACCTTTGACCTATACTTTTAACTCTTAACCCTAACACTAAACCCTAGACCCTAAACTTTAAATTGAAGACCCTTAACCTAAACCCTAAACCCATGACCATTAACCTTAAGCCTTAAACCATACACCCTAGATGCTAAACCCTAAACCCTTTAACCTAGACACTAAATGATGGAATTTTCATTTTAATGTTGTGTCCCAGTTCTTGTTGCTACCTTCTCTACCAAGGTTGTTCAACCACGTCATTGTCTTCTCCAGTTTTGTCTTTTTTTTTCTAACATATTCATAGTTAACTCTCCTTGGTTCTTTATGAACACGTTGTTGTTGTAGTTGCTGCACTCCCATTCTTTCAAATGCTTGAGTCAAATGAGTAAGTTGTTCCATCATTTCTTTGTGCCTTCGTTGGAGCCCCAATATCGAAGCTTGTTCCAGTGACAATCCTCTTGGTACGTCTTCTCCAGCCATGAGTTTGAATTGGTGCTTTGATACCAATATGATTTGCCCAAAAGGTGAAATAAAGAAAGAAACACTAACTCTTCTAGTTTGATAAGAAAATTCACCACAAACAAGAAGAAGCCAGTTTGATTCACCATACACTTAAGATAAAAGAAGAAAGAGTGATAAGAATCAATAATAATTTGCCACTAAACAAATGAATTGTTCATATAAGAATTTTAGGATAAAAATGCAATTTTCACTCTTTGAATAAATCCTCTTATATCCATGCATTACAAGACCTTGAAGATAAATACTAATCTTGAAATAGCCCTCTAAGCATGACGAACATAAAATAGTAAATGATAGCTTTGGAACATCCCTCAAAGCATAGGAAACACAAAACATTATTAAATAGCACCAAACTACAACATAAGTATTAAATTAACTTTGTAATGTGAACCTCAAAACAAAGAGGAACTTGACTCATCACTTAGCAAAGTGAGAACTAAAGGTATGGGGAATGATATAGATGCCACACTCAAGAGGGAAAAGGGGGTAAGTGATAAGTCTTGAAGAATGCCACAAAAATTCATAATTCTTGATAAGTTCCAGAGTTCTCAAAAGAACCCAGAAGGAGAATGCTCTCATTCATCTAAAATTCAAGTTGGCTGCCACAAAGGGGGCTGCCTCCCTTAAATAGAAAAGATACATTAGCAAAACTAGCAACTAATTAGGAAAACCCTAATTTAGCAACTAATTAGGAAATCCCCAAGCTTGGTTGTTCGATTACAAGTTTCTAAGGTGTGAAAATTTCGAATTCAGCTTCACACAAAAAATCTACTGAGAAAAACATTTGAAACAATATATAAAATTAGTAAGCCAAACTACTCTTTAGCCACCAAAGCTTCACCAAGCCACAAAGTTATAGGCTAAAACTATTATTATAGGCTGGTTCCACACAAAACTATTTTAGTTCATAGAAGCTATGAATCCAAAGAGGCATAGAAGAAGAGAACCATACCAGCATTGGCAAAGAGAAGAATGGGGTCATTGTGGGGCACAACAAAGCTCAATTTCCAGTTCACATGATTCTTCTCCTCGAAGAATTTGATGTACATGTCCCTGACGCGCTTCGCCAGCCACTCCATTTCCTGTGACTCTGCCCCGAGCATGGCGGCAGAGGAGGAACAAATTCGAAACAATCAAATTAATTGAACCTCTGTTCATTTTGAATACAAATCAAAATTAAAGTTGAAACAAATAGCGTACTGGATAAGTTGAAGTATGCATAGCAGATCATTGATACGCCCATTTTACTACCACTATAACCCTCCACTGAGTTGCAAGTTCATCAAGGAACAAAGAAAGGAAAAATAACTGAAATATGATAGTCTTTAATAAATATTTATCATAAGGGAAACATTAACCAATTCTTAACTATATTAACCACATGTGATCTAGTTAATCATGTGAAAAATTGGTTATTTTTGTTTCCTTCATGAAAATGAGAAATTAAAATAAAATTAGGAAAGTTATTTAAAAGGTGGACTTGATTCACTTCCCCTCGAATGCCTACATACCCACTAGATGGGATCAAAGTTCTTGTAGTTCGCTTTTGAAAATTATTTTAGAAGAGAAAGATAACTTTTGAGCTTTTTTTCTTTTGTTTAAATTGAAATGAAAGAAAAGATAAAGACAAAGAGTTCATAAAAGGAAGTGAATTATCCTAGCCCAAATTCTCTCAAGTCTAACAAAGCATCAAGGCCATGTAGCCATACTAACTCACACACCCTAACAAAGCACACATTTTAAGGCAATAAAATGATTAGGTAGATAAACTAAGCTAAGTAGAAGCAATAAAATATATAATCCAAGTCAAGCTCACATCAAGTAGCACCCCCTAACTCCACAACATGCAAACAATTAAACATCACCACGGAATGGGGCTTTCAATACCTCCACTTATATTCAGACCTAGCCCATCTGCCGTCTTTCTAAACAGGAAAATAAAATAGGTGACCACTAGCCACTTGGAGGGAATGATTTGAGTCCCATCATTTATAGGAAATGGGCAGGGATACTTATAATAGGCTTCAAGCAGATAGACCGACATCTATGAAAAACAACTTAGCAACCCAAGCTTTAAGTCCGAGCACCATTCCATATTAAAGTCTTGTAGCTTTTTTTCCTTTTATACTCTCTATGTGTGAGCTGTCTAAAGACTAGTCATGACATGTTTCCAACATCAAACATGAAATTCATAGATTTCTAACAAAATTCGAAAGGGAAAGACCAAATTTCATCAAGGCAAGATCAAAAATTCATGATTTGATAATCATCCAAACCAATGCATAAATTTAAGCTCATGTCAAATATATAATGCATAAGAATTTGAATCTGAAATTTTCACACAAGAAAGATCTATATGTCTCCCAGTTCTAACAAACAAATGGCTCCTCAATCCGAGCTGTCAAGCTCACTCTATAGCCAAAATATTGAACATGGTTAGTTTTAGATGAACTTGCTTTAGCAACATAACCAGACCCTCCACATACTAAAATAAATCAACAACCTACATCCACCAGAATATAGACTAGATGAGACAGGAAATACATTTCAAATACATGTCAGTATCCAAATCAATAAGGGTATTTAAACCATGAACCAAAAAGCAACATTTATGCAAGCTTGACCAGTAGTTACCCCATGGCTACCAAATTAGACAGAAAAATAGCTGCCACTAAGTAAACAACTTGTATACACTCAAATTGCTATTTGTAACATGATAAAGATAACGAGGATTCTATGATACTACATGAGTATGCCATACTACACTGACGTGGCAAGCATGCGTAATTTTTATATTTTATTAAATATAAATATAATTCATTTTATTTTATTTTCTTAAATAAATTTAAAAATAATTAATTTGTATACGTGTCATTCCTATATTGGCTAATCTCATGTAGTATGACATACTACATAAATATGAAAAGTATCTAAGAAACCTCCTAAAGATAAAGCCTAAATTTTATCCTTGTATAATATCAATCCCTGATATAAATCTGAACCAAGAAAACTGAAGCAATACCACCAAACTCAATTGAACCTAACACGGTAAGAGTATAATAACGCTCTGTAACAGGAAGCGTTCTAAACCAACCAGCACCATAAAAAAAAGTTACAAATGCTTATGCCGCAAAACAACAGCATAAGATAATCCTAAATGAATGTAAATAATCTCATAAGTCAGCCCCTAAAATGTACATAGCAATTCCAAATTTCAACCTCTAGAAAAACATGATATGATAAAAATGAGACAAGGACAAAATTGACCAAAGTGTAGAAAAAAATTAAAAATGACTAGTCCAAACACACTAAGATCAGAAATTACATATGGCCAACCATCATAAAAAAAACTTAGAAATAAGAATAGTACTTTAAACAGAAATGCAGCACAAAGCACCTACAAAAAACCTACATACAAAATGTTATAGAAATAAGTACAGAGGATTAACACTCAAATTTAAGAAGCATGCCATTATAAAATTCACAACTGGATATACACTCAACGATCTCCCAAGAGTTCATACCATCATATATTATAAGATAAAGAAGCATGTTTAACAATAAAAGCAAAATGCTTCACCAAAATCAATAAACAAATATCACAAAAACTTCTAAGATAGCCATTTTTATCAAGCAATTTTCAAATATCAAAAAATTGGAAAAGAGTGCAAAGGAATAAATCAATGTGATTTTTTTTTTTCAATCTTCACAACAAAATAAATAATTTTTTTTTTTTTTTATATAACATTACATTCTAAGCCAATGCACCATTTCAAAATCAAAACTTTAAAAAGACCCAAATCAGTTTGCAAGTGCAAGAATGTAGGTTTTCAAAGGATAATAGAAAAAGTCAAACAGAATTAAACAAAAACTATGACACAAGCCCCCAAGCATCAAAGGAAATTTAAGTCATAATTGGGCATTGTTTCAAATGAAAAGGTACTCCCATTTTAAGCCCAAATGTCTATTAATTCTTGTCTTTAATATGTCAATGTCTCACTTAAAGATCTTGCTTTCACCTTGGTGGTATTGGAAAAGAGATTATATTGCAATGAGCAATGAATGAAGGCTTCAAGACAATAAAATTCAAGGAATGCAACAGTAATGGCTAATGGTAATGGCAAAGGAAATTATTGGGACTTAAAGAAATGACATACATCACACAATCAATCAAATATGGTATGAATTATTTATAGATGGATAATGGGTTTCCAATTGGCTCAAGAAACAAGATACTCTAGTAGGCATTATTTATGGATGGATAATGGGATTCCAACTAGTTCAAGAAACAAGAGGCTGAAGAAGGAAATCTATTTCAAAATGAAAATTAATTCAAGACTCATTTGTCACAAGATTAAAACTTCAAAATGAAAACAACCAATCATTAATCAGAATGGACTTCTAAAAGCACGTAATGTAGGCCAAGGTTTAATGGCTATGAAAGAACGGTATAAAAGGCTCAAAGATATGTTTATGGATGAAGAAGGATCATTTTAGTATATGAATCACTGATGAACACACTTTTTATACAATAGTTATCCCTCATACTTAGTCTTTTAAACCTCTTTTGGGCTGAATTGAGTAGACTTAGACCTCATTTGATGACCTTGGATCCATTTGTGCCTAATTGCAATTTCTAGCAATATTGAGCATTTTATGCTGTCTCTGTGTTTCGTGCATATCTTGAGTTCTGGATGTCTAAAAATTCCGAGTCATACCTTGTAGGAAATCTGAGAGAATTTTCTACAACTTTCTTTCAGGGCTCCAAAGCCAATTCGGAAGTCCCGAAGGTCATATGCAGCCTGGAAGCCAGAGAAGACATCCTGTCGCAGGATCCTGACCTACATGCAGTGTTTGGGCCATAACTTGAGTTGTGGATGTCATATGGACTTGAAACTAGTATCATTGAAGAGCTAACAGACAGAGCTTCAATTGTTATGAAGACCAGTTTACCATATTTTATATTGAAGATGGTCTTATTTGCAGTAGAAGTTGGCTGATGGTTCCAGACACCTATTGGCACTTAAATGGGCCTAACTTCCTCATGACAAGTCCAAATGGGCCCAAACCAAAGCCCAATTAAAGCTAAGGCCCATGGGAACAAGTGTGCCCTAAGGGAAATTTGGGTGTGCATGTAATTTTGGAGGTCTATATCAGCACAAAGGGGCAGCCGAAATTCATATCAAGTCATTTAGATATTTTAGACAGCTTTTGAACTTTCCTTAGTCTTTAAGTTTTCTCTCTAGATATTTTGTAAGAACTTGGCTTCTCTTGTTCATGGAGGGCTAATTCATCAAATCAATCCAGGTTTTGGCTGTTCTGATTATTGGTTTTGAGATTATGTGTTGTTGTTATTCATTTAGTTGTTAATCAAGTTCTTCAATCCTCTGAAATATTCTGTTTGAATTGCTTAATTTGAATTTGGATTTTCATATTCTGTTTGCATGTGATACAAGAGGATTGTATGGTTGATTAATGTTTCTGAGCTTTTGGATGGATTAATTACCTTGGCTGGATCATGGACTTAGGTAAAACTGGACTTGAATGTTTGCTTAATTCATTTAGTCTTAGTTAAAACCGAATTCTGGTTGCTTAACCAGTGGACATCCATAGAACATTTAGAGGCTTCTTGATATGTTTTAAAGGCCAAGAACATGATTAATAATTGAATGGATCATTGGAAATCAAGGATGGACTAAAATCAGAATCAGTTAAGGCTTGGATTGGTTGTTTTCCCTAAAACTTTACCACTTACCATTAATTTATGTTAATCACATGAACAAACAAAATCCCCTGTTTATATGCTTCTTAATATGATTCACTAAATAGAACAATCCTTAGGTTCGACTTAGGGCTGCCTTATGCTACAAGTAGCTTAGGTAACCAACCCTGAAATAGAGAAAACCTTGCATACACTTAATAGAGCACATAGGGCTGTTGATAATTTAGATTCTACCATGGCTGAAGCTAGAACTCCTATTGTTATTCCTGTTGTTGATCCTGTTGATGAAAGTAATAGAGCTGGAAATAATAATAATAACATGCAGCCTAGAGACAGAACTCTTAAGGAATTGGCCACCCCTGATGTTGCTTACCAACCTTTAGGGATCCAATATCCAGAGATTGATACTGCTTTTGAATTGAAATCTGGATTAATACACTTGCTGCCAAAGTTTCATGGTCTTGTAGGTGAAGATCCTCATAAGCATTTAAAGGAATTCCATGTGGTTTGTTCCACAATGAGGCCATAAGGAATTTCTGAAGAGCAGATCAAGTTGAGAGCATTCCATTTCTCTCTTGCTGATGCAGCTAAAGACTGGCTCTTTTACTTGTCACAAGGTTCGGTTAGAAATTGGAGTGACATGAAGAAGCTGTTTCTTGCAAAGTTCTTCCCTGCATCCAGAACTGCTGCCATTCGCAAAGACATTACCACGTCTAGGATGAGAGGGTTTAATCACCTCTGGGGTTGTCGCACTGGTTTAGCGCCATCTTCAAGTAATATGCGATGCATGCATGTAGATGAACTAATGCCAGGAATATCTGCTAACGTCCAGCCAATGGCTTGCTTATGCTCTCGCAGAATGCACAGCAATCTTTCCTCTTGCTCATGAGGTAAATTGTTAGCCACAATTACTGGAAGCTGCTCTGCAGATGCAAAATACGCATACTTCAGATGCTTAGGCAGAGGCTTCAGCTCTAGCTTGGGTGGCTGCACTGCAGAGGGCAGAAATCTGGGTGGCTGAATGTCAATCTCTGTAGACTGAATCTCTTCCTGAACAACAGCTACTGCCAGCTCTGGGGAACCAGAGTCATCATCACGTAAAAAGGTGGAGATCTTAGCACAAATAGCACAACCAGAATCACCGTCACAATCAGTACAAGATTGGCACTGAATAGAATCATCAAAACTAGCCAAATCAGGTAAATCAGCACACATATGACGGTAAACATCTTCAACCAAATCATTAATCACATCAATGTGAAAAACAACATGCTCATCCATGGGATGCTTCATAGCATCAAAAATGTTGAACTGCACAACAGAATCACCAAACTCCATGGATAGAGTTCCCGCATATACATCAATCTTGGTCTGCGCAGTCTTAAGGAATGGTCTGCCCAGAATGGGTGGAGCTTTGCTGGATTGTGACTGTCCTTCCATCTCCAGAATGTAGAAATCTGTTGGAAAGATCAGCTCATCAACTCTGACCAACACATCTTCAATCAATCCAGCTGGATAAGCACTGCTCCTGTTGGCTAACTGTATCACAACTCCTGTGGCATTCAAGGGTCCAAGCCCGAGGAAACTGAAAACAGACATAGGCATGACATTGATAGAAGCGCCTAGATCTAGCATGACATGCTCGAACTTGGAATTGCCTATAACACAGGGGATTGTGAAAGTTCCTGGATCCTTACACTTCTGGGGCAGAGGTTGAATAAGGGCTGAGACATTCTGACTCATGCTAATCCGCTCACATAAGAAAAATAACCAAGTCAAAAACAGGGATGAACCGGAATAGGGTCCCGTGGCAGATATAGTGAATCAGTAGGAAACAGTCCCGTCCCAGATACAGTGAATCATAAAAAAAATATCCGAGTCAGAAACAGGGATGAACCGAAATAGGGTCTCGAGGCAGATATAGTGACTCACCAGGAAACAGTCCCGTCCTTGATACAGTGAATCATAAGAAAAATATCCGAGTCAAAAATAGGGATCAACCGGAATAGGGTCCCGGGGCAGATATAGTGAATCAGTAGGAAACAGTCCCGTCCCAGATACAGTGAATCATAAGAAAAATATCCGAGTCAAAAATAGGGATGAACCGGAATAGGGTCCCGGGGCAGATATAGTGATTCAGTAGGAAACAGTCTCGTCCCAGATACAGTGAATCATAAGAAAAATATCTGAGTCAAAAATAGGGATGAACCGGAATAGGGTCCCGGGGCAGATATAGTGAATCAATAGGAAACAGTCCCGTCCTAGATACAATGAATCGTAAAAAAAATATCCTAGTCAGAAACAGGGATGAACAAAAATAGGGTCCCGAGGCAGATATAGTGACTCACTTGGAAACAGTCCCGTCCCATATACAGTGGATCATAAGAAAAATATCCGAGTCAAAAAGAGGGATGAACCGGAATAGGGTCCCGGGGCAAATATAGTGAATCAGTAGGAAACAGTCCCGTCCCAGATACACTGAATCGTAAGAAAAATATCCAAGTCAGAAACATGGATGAATAGAAATAGGGTCCCGAGACAGATATAGTGACTCACTTGGAAACAGTCCCGTCCCAGATACAGTGAAACATAAGAAAAATAACCGAGTCAAAAACAGGGATGAACCGGAATAGGGTCCCGTGGCAGATATAGTGAATCAGTAGGAAACAGTCCCGTCCCAGATACAGTGAATCGTAAAAGAAATATCCGAGTCAGAAACAGGGATGAACAGAAATAGGATCCCGAGGCAAATATAGTGACTCACTTGGAAACAGTCCCGTCCCAGATACAGTGAATCGTCAGAAAAATATCCGAGTCAGAAACAGGGATGAACAGAAATAGGGTCCCGAGCCAGATATAGTGAATCACCAGGAAACAGTCCCGTCCCAGACACAGTGAATCATAAGAAAAATATCTGAGTCAGAAACAGGGTAGAACCGGAATAGGGTCTCGAGGCAGATATAGTGACTCACCAGGAAACAGTCCCATCCTTGATACAGTGAATCATAAAAAAAATATCCGAGTCAAAAACAGGGATGAACCGGAATAGAGTCCCGGGGCAGATACAGTGAATCAGTAGGAAACAGTCCCTTCCCAGATACAGTGAATCATAAGAAAAATATCCGAGTCAAAAACAGGGATGAACCGGAATAGGGTCCCGGGGCAGATATAGTGAATCAGTGGGAAATAGTCCCATCCCAGATACAGTGAATCGTAAGAAAAATATCCGAGTCAGAAACAGGGATGAACCGAAATAGGGTCTCGAGGCAGATATAGTGACTCACCAGGAAACAGTCCCGTCCTTGATACAGTGAATCATAAGAAAAATATTCGAGTCAAAAATAGGGATGAACCGGCATAGGGTCCCGGGGCAGATATAGTGAATCAGTAGGAAACAGTCCCGTCCCAGATACAGGGAATCATAAGAACAATATCCGAGTCAAAAACAGGGATGAACCGGAATAGGGTCCCGGGGCAGATATAGTGAATCAGTAGAAAACAGTCCCTTCCCAGATACAGTGAATCATAAGAAAAATATCCGAGTCAAAAACAGGTTAGAACCGGAATAGGGTCTCGACGCAGATATAGTGACTCACCAGGAAACAGTCTCATCCTTTATACAGTGAATAATAAGAAAAATATCCCAGTCAAAATTAGGGATGAACCGGAATAGGGTCCCAGGGCAGATATAGTGAATCTGTAGGAAACAGTCCCTTCCCAGATACAGTGAATCATAAGAAAAATATCCGAGTCAAAAACAGGGATGAACCGGAATAGGGTCCCGGGGCAGATATAGTGAATCAATGGGAAATAGTCCCATCCCAGAGACAGTGAATCGTAAGAAAAATATCCGAGTCAGAAATAAGGATGAACCGAAATAGGGTCTCGAGGCAGATATAGTGACTCACCAGTAAACAGTCCCGTCCTTGATACAGTGAATCATAAGAAAAATATTCGAGTCAAAAATAGGGATGAACAGGAATAGGGTCCCGGGGCAGATATAGTGAATCAGTATGAAACAGTCCCGTTCCAGATACAGTGAATCGTAAAAAAAATATCCTAGTCAGAAACAGGGATGAACAAAAATAGGGTCCCGATGCAGATATAGTGACTCACTTGGAAACAATACCGTCCCATATACAGTGGATCATAAGAAAAATATCCGAGTCAAATAGAGGGATGAACCGGAATAGGGTCCCGGGGCAGATATAGTGCATCAGTAGGAAACAGTCCCGTCCCAGATACACTGAATCGAAAGAAAAATATCCAAGTCAGAAACATGGATGAATAGAAATAGGGTCCCGAGACAGATATAGTGACTCACTTGGAAACAGTCCCGTCCCAGATACAGCGAAACATAAGAAAAATAACCGAGTCAAAAACAGGGTGAACCGGAATAGGGTCCCGTGGCAGATATAGTGAATCAGTAGGAAACAGTCCCGTCCCAGATACAGTGAATCGTAAAAAAAATATCCGAGTCAGAAACAGGGATGAACAGAAATAGGATCCCGAGGCAAATATAGTGACTCAAGTGGAAACAGTCCCGTCCCAGATACAGTGAATCGTTAGAAAAATATCCGAGTCAGAAACAGGGATGAACAGAAATAGGGTCCCGAGGCAGATATAGTGAATCACCAGGAAACAGTCCCGTCCCAGACACAGTGAATCATAAGAAAAATATCTGAGTCAGAAACAGGGTAGAACCGGAATAGGGTCTCGAGGCAGATATAGTGACGCACCAGGAAACAGTCCCATCCTTGTTACAGTGAATCATAAGAAAAATATCCGAGTCAAAAACAGGGATGAACCGGAATAGGGTCCCGGGGCAGATATAGTGAATCAGTAGGAAACAGTCCCTTCCCAGATACAGTGAATCATAAGAAAAATATCCGAGTCAAAAACAGGGTTGAACTGGAATAGGGTTCCGGGGCAGATATAGTGAATCAGTGGGAAAAAGCAGGGATGAACCGCAATAGGGTCCCGGGGCAGATATAGTGAATAAGTAGGAAACAGTCCCGTCCCAGATAAAGTGAATCGTAAGAAAAATATCCAAGTCAGAAACATGGATGAATAGAAATAGGGTCCCGAGACAGATATAGTGACTCACTTGGAAACAGTCCCGTCCCAGATACAGTGAAACATAAGAAAAATAACCGAGTCAAAAACAGGGATGAACCAGAATAGGGTCCCGTGGCAGATATAGTGAATCAGTAGGAAACAGTCCCGTCCCAGATAAAGTATATCGTAAAAAAAATATCCGAGTCAGAAACAGGGATGAACAGAAATAGGATCCCGAGGAAAATATAGTGACTCACTTGGAAACCGTCCCGTCCCAGATACAGTGAATCCCGAGGCAAATATAGTGACTCACTTGGAAACCGTCCCGTCCCAGACACAGTGAATCGTCAGAAAAATATCCGAGTCAGAAACAGGGATAAACAGAAATAGGGTCCCGAGGCAGATATAGTGACTCACCAGGAAACAGTCCCGTCCTTGATACAGTGAATCATAAGAAAAATATTCGAGTCAAAAATAGGGATGAACCGGAATAGGGTCCCGGGGCAGATATAGTGAATCAGTAGGAAACAATCCCGTCCCAGATACATTGAATCATAAGAAAAATATCCGAGTCAAAAACAGGGATGAACCGGAGTAGGGTCCCGGGGCAGATATAGTGAATCAGTAGGAAACTGTCCCATCCCAGATACAGTGAATCAAAAGAAAAATATCCGAGTCAGAAACAGGGATGAACCGAAATAGGGTCTCGAGGCAGAAATAGTGACTCACCAGGAAACAGTCCCGTCCCATATACAGTGGATCATAAGAAAAATATCCGAGTTAAAAAGAGGGATGAACCGGAATAGGGTCCCGTGGCAGATATAGTGAATCAGTAGGAAACAGTCCCGTCCCAGATACAGTGAATCGTAAGAAAAATATCCAAGTCAGAAACATGGATGAATAGAAATAGGGTCCCGAGACAGATATAGTGACTCACTTGGGAACAGTCCCGTCCTAGATACAGTGAAACATAAGAATAATAACCGAGTCAAAAACAGGGATGAACCGGAATAGGGACCTGTGGCAGATATAGTGAATCAGTAGGCAACAGTCCCGTCCCAGATACAGTATATCGTAAAAAAAATATCCGAGTCAGAAACAGGGATGAACAGAAATAGGATCCCGAGGCAAATATAGTGACTCACTTGGAAACCGTCCCGTCCCAGATACAGTGAATCGTCAGAAAAATATCCGAGTCAAAAACAGGGATAAACAGAAATAGGGTCCCGAGGCAGATATAGTGACTCACCAGGAAACAGTCCCGTCCTTGATACAGTGAATCATAAGAAAAATATGCGAGTCAAAAACAGGGATGAACTGGAATAGGGTCCCGGGACAGATATAGTGAATCAGTGGGAAATAGTCCCATCCCAGATACAGTGAATCGTAAGAAAAATATACGAGTCAGAAACAGGGATGAACCGAAATAGGGTCTCGAGGCAGATATAGTTACTCACCAGGAAACAGTCCCGTCCTTGATACAGTGAATCATAGGAAAAATATCCGAGTCAAAAGCAGGGATGAACCGCAATAGGGTCCCGGGGCAGATATAGTGAATCAGTAGGAAACAGTCCCGTCCCAGATAAAATGAATCGTAAGAAAAATATCCAGGTCAGAAACATGGATGAATAGAAATAGGGTCCCGAGACAGATATAGTGACTCACTTGGAAACAGTCCCGTCCCAGATACAGTGAAACATAAGAAAAATAACCGAGTCAAAAACAGGGATGAACCGGAATAGGGTCCCGTGGCAGATATAGTGAATCAGTAGGAAACAGTCCCGTCCCAGATACAGTGAATCGTAAGAAAAATATCCAAGTCAGAAACATGGATGAATAGAAATAGGGTCCCGAGACAGATATAGTGACTCACTTGGGAACAGTCCCGTCCCAGATACAGTGAAACATAAGAAAAATAACCGAGTCAAAAACAGGGATGAACCGGAATAGGGTCCCGTGGCAGATATAGTGAATCAGTAGGAAACAGTCCCGTCCCAGATACAGTGAATCGTAAGAAAAATATCCAAGTCAGAAACATGGATGAATAGAAATAGGGTCCCGAGACAGATATAGTGACTCACTTGGGAACAGTCCCGTCCCAGATACAGTGAAACATAAGAAAAATAACCGAGTCAAAAACAGGGATGAACCGGAATAGGGTCCCGTGGCAGATATAGTGAATCAGTAGGAAACAGTCCCGTCCCAGATACAGTGAATCGTAAGAAAAATATCCGAGTCAGAAACAGGGATGAACCGAAATAGGGTCTCGAGGCAGATATAGTGACTCACCAGGAAACAGTCCCGTCCTTGACACAGTGAATCATAAGAAAAATATTCGAGTCAAAAATAGGGATGAACCGGAATAGAGTCCCGGGGCAGATATAGTGAATCAGTAGGAAACAGTCCCGTCCCAGATACAGTGAATCATAAGAAAAATATCCGAGTCAAAAACAGGGATGAAACGGAATAGGGTCCCGGTGCAGATATAGTGAATCAGTAAGGAACAGTCCCGTCCCAGATACAGTGAATCGTAAAAAAAATATCATAGTCAGAAACAGGGATGAACAAAATTAGGGTCCCGAGGTAGATATAGTGACTCACTTGGAAACAGTCCCGTCCCATATACAGTGGATCATAAGAAAAATATCCGAGTTAAAAAGAGGGATGAACCGGAATAGGGTCCCGTGGCAGATATAGTGAATCAGTAGGAAACAGTCCCGTCCCAGATACAGTGAATCGTAAGAAAAATATCCAAGTCAGAAACACGGATGAATAGAAATAGGGTCCCGAGACAGATATAGTGACTCACTTGGGAACAGTCCCGTCCCAGATACAGTGAAACATAAGAAAAATAACCGAGTCAAAAACAGGGATGAACCGGAATAGGGTCCCGTGGCAGATATAGTGAATCAGTAGGAAACAGTCCCGTCCCAGATACAGTATATCGTAAAAAAAATATCCGAGTCAGAAACAGGGATGAACAGAAATAGGATCCCGAGGCAAATATAGTGACTCACTTGGAAACCGTCCCGTCCCAGATACAGTGAATCGTCAGAAAAATATCCGAGTCAGAAACAGGGATAAACAGAAATAGGGTCCCGAGGCAAATATAGTGACTCATCAGGAAACAGTCCCGTCCTTCATACAGTGAATCATAAGAAAAATATTCGAGTCAAAAATATGGATGAACCGGAATAGGGTCCCGGGGCAGATACAGTGAATCAGTAGGAAACAGTCCCGTCTCAGATACAGTGAATCATAAGAAAAATATCCGAGTCAAAAATATGGATGAACCGCAATAGGGTCCCGGGGCAGATATAGTGAATCAGTAGGAAACAGTCCCGTCCCAGATACAGTGAATCATAAGAAAAATATCCGAGTCAAAAACAGGGATGAACCGGAATAGGGTCCCGGGGCAGATATAGTGAATCAGTGGGAAATAGTCCCATCCCAGATACAGTGAATCGTAAGAAAAATATACGAGTCAGAAACAGGGATGAACCGAAATAGGGTCTCGAGGCAGATATAGTGACTCACCAGGAAACAGTCCCGTCCTTGATACAGTGAATCATAAGAAAAATATTCGAGTAAAAAATAGGGATGAACAGGAAAAGGGTCCCGGGGCAGATATAGTGAATCAGTAGGAAACAGTCCCTTCAGGGTCCCGGGGCAGATATAGTGAATCTGTAGGAAATAGTCCCTTCCAAGATACAGTGAATCATAAGAAAAATATCCGAGTCAAAAACAGGGATGAACCGGAATAGGGTCCCGGGGCAGATATAGTGAATCAGTGGGAAATAGTCCCATCCCAGATACAGTGAATCGTAAGAAAAATATCCGAGTCAGAAACAGGGATGAACCGAAATAGGGTCTCGAGGCAGATATAGTGACTCACCAGGAAACAGTCCCGTCCTTGATACAGTGAATCATAAGAAAAATATTCGAGTCAAAAATAGGGATGAACCGGAATAGGGTCCCGGGGCAGATATAGTGAATCAGTAGGAAACAGTCCCGTCCCAGATACAGTGAATCATAAGAAAAATATCCGAGTCAAAAACAGGGATGAACCGGAATAGGGTCCCAGGGCAGATATAGTGAATCAGTGGGAAATAGTCCCATCTCAGATACAGTGAATCGTAAGAAAAATATCCGAGTCAGAAACAGGGATGAACCGAAATAGGGTCTCGAGGCAGATATAGTGACTCACCAGGAAACAGTCCCGTCCTTGATACAGTGAATCATAAGAAAAATATTCGAGTCAAAAATAGGGATGAACCG
The DNA here is from genome assembly GCA_003255065.1 of Cercis canadensis. Lineage (NCBI taxonomy): Eukaryota > Viridiplantae > Streptophyta > Magnoliopsida > Fabales > Fabaceae > Cercis > Cercis canadensis. The sequence goes on from QAOA01001679.1 coordinate 88,102, forward strand.
GAATAGGGTCCCGGGGCAGATATAGTGAATCAGTAGGAAACAGTCCCGTCCCAGATACAGTGAATCATAAGAAAAATATCCGAGTCAAAAACAGGGATCAACCGGAATAGGGTCCCGGGGCGAATATAGTGAATCAGTAGGAAATAGTCCCTTCCCAGATACAGTGAATAATAAGAAAAATATCCGAGTCAAAAGAAGGGATGAACTGGAATAGGGTCCCTGATGAACACACTTTTTATACAATAGATATTCCTCATACTTAGTCTTTTAAACCTCTTTTGGGCTGAATTGCATAGACTTAGACCTCATTTCATGACTTAGGATCCATTTATGCTTAATTGCAATTTCCAGCAATACTGGGCATTATATGCTGTCTCTGTGTTTCAGGCATATCTTGAGTTCTGAATGTCTAAAAATTCCGAGTCATACCTTGTTGGAAAGCTGAGAGAATTTTCTACAACTTTCTTTCAGGGCTCCAAAGCTAATTCGGACGTTCAGAAGGTCATATGCAGCCTGGAAACCAGAGAAGACATGCTGTCGCAGGATCCTGACCTACATGCAGTATTTGGGTCATAACTTGAGTTGTAAATGTCATATTGACCTGAAACTGGTAACATTGGAAAGCTAACAGACAGATCTTCAATTGATATGAAGACCGGTTCACCATATTTTATGTGGAAAATGGTCTTATTTGCTGTGTAAGTTAGCTGACGGTTCCAGACACCTTATTGGAAAGCTGAGAGAATTTTCTACAACTTTCTTTCAGGGCTCCAACGCTAATTCGGACGTTCAGAAGGTCATATGCAACCTGGAAGCCAGAGAAGACATGCTGTCGCAGGATCCCGCCCTACATGCAGTATTTGGGTCATAACTTGAGTTGTAAATGTCATATGGACCTGAAACTGGTACCATTGGAAAGCTAACAGATGGAGCTTCAATTGATATGAAGACCGGTTCACCATATTTTATGTGGAAGATGGTCGTATTTGCTGTGAAAGTTAGCTGATGGTTCTAGACACCTTCTGCCACTTAAATGGGCCTAACTTCCTCATGACAAGTCCAAATGGGCCGAAACCAATGCCCAATTGAAGCTAAGGCCCATGGGAACAAGTGTGCCCTAAGGGCAATTTGGGTGTGCATGTAAAATTGGAGGTCTATATCAGCAAGAGGGGGGCAGCCGAAATTCATAATCAAGTTTTAGATATTTTAGACAGCTTTCTAGTCTTTCCTTAGCTCTTAAGTTTTCTCTTAGATATTTTGTAAGAACTTAGCTTCTCTTGTTCATGGAGGGCTAATTCATCAATCAATCCAGGTTTTGGCTGTTCTGATTATTGGTTTTGAGATTATGAGTTGTTGTTATTCATTCAATGATTAATCTGCTTCTTTCAATCCTTTGAAATATTCTGTTTGAATTGCTTAATTCGAATTTGGATCTTCATGTGTGATTGCTTAATTGCATGTGATAAAAGAGGATTGTATGGTTGATTAATGTTTCTGAGCTTTTGGATGGATTAATCACCTTGGCTGGATCATGGACTTAGGTAAAACTAGACTTGAATGTTTGCTTAATTCATTT
>QAOA01001679.1:90534-141214 GCA_003255065.1 Cercis canadensis
CAGTGAACTATAAGAAAAATATCCGAGTTAGAAAAATTTAGAAACAGGGATGAACCGAAACAGGGTTCCGGGGCAGATATAGTGACTCACCAAGAAACTGTCCAGTCCCAGATAAAGTGAACCATAAGAAAAATATCCGAGTTAGAAATAGGGACGAACCGAAACAAGGCCCTGGGCCAGATATAGTGACTCACCAGGAAACTATCCAGCCCCAGATACAGTTAACCATAATAAAAACATCCGAGTTAGAAACAGGGATGAACTGAAACAGGGTCCTGGGGCAGATATAGTGACTCACCAAGAAACTTTCCAGTCCCAGATACAGGGAACCATAAGAAAAATATCTGACTCAGAAAAAGGGATGAACCGAAACAGGACCCTGGGCCTGAAATAGTGACTCAACCGGAAACTGTCCAGCCCCAGATAAAGTGAACCATAAGAAAAATATCCGAGTTAGAAAAAAGGATGAACCGAAAACGGGTCCCGAGGCCCATACAGTGAACCAGAAGAAAAATATCTGAGTTACAAACAGGGATGAACCGAAATAGGGTCCCGGGGTAGATATAGTGACTCACCAGAAATTTGTCCAGTCGTAGATACAGTGAATTATAAGAAAAATATCCGAGTTAGAAACATTTAGAAACAGGGATGAACCGAAACAGGGTCCCGGGGCAGATATAGTGACTCACCAGGAAACTGTCCAGTCCCAGATAAAGTTAACCATAAGAAAAATATCCGAGTCAGAAATAGGGACAAATCGAAACAGGGCCCTGGGCCAGATATAGTGACTCACCAGGAAGCTATGCAGGCCTAGATACAGTGAACCATAAGAAAAATATCCGAGTTAGAAACAGGGATGAACTGAAACAGGGTCCCGGGGCAGATATAATGACTCACCAGGAAACCGTCCAGCCCCAGATACAGTGAACCAAAAGAAAAATATCCAACTCAGAAAAAGGGATGAACCGAAACAGGACCCTGGGCCTGAAATAGTGACTCACCCGGAAACTGTCCAGCCCCAGATAAAGTGAACCATAAGAAAAATATCCGAGTTAGAAAAAGGGATGAACTGAAAACGGGTCCCGAGGCCCATACAGTGAACCAGAAGAAAAATATCTGAGTTAGAAAAAGGGATGAACTGAAACAGGGTCCCGGGGCAGATATAGTGACTCACCAGGAAACTGTCCAGTCCCAGATAAAGTTAACCATAAGAAAAATATCCGAGTCAGAAATAGGGACGAACCGAAACAGGGCCCTGGGCCAGATATAGTGACTCACCAGGAAGCTATGCAACCCGAGATACAGTGAACCATAAGAAAAATATCCGAGTTAGAAACAGGGATGAACTGAAACAGGGTCCCGGGGCAGATATGATTACTCACCAGGAAACTGTCCAGCCCCAGATACAGTGAACCAAAAGAAAAATATCCAAGTAAGAAACAGTTAGAAATAGGGATGAACAGAAAGAGGGTCCTGGGGCAGATATAGTGACTCACCAGGAAACTGTCCAGTCCCAGATACAAGGAACCATAAGAAAAATATCTGACTCAAAAACAGGGATGAACCGGAACAGTGCCCTGGGCCTTAAATAGTGACTCACCCGGAAAATGTCCAGCCCCAGATACAGTGAACCATAAGAAAAATATCCGAGTAAGAAACAGTTAGAAACAGTGATGAACAGAAACAGGGTCATGGGGTAGATATAGTGACTCACCAGGAAACTGTCTAGCCCTAGATACAGTGAACCGTAAGAAAAATATCTGAGTCAGAAACAGTTAGAAACAGGGATGTACCGAAAACGGGTCCCGGGGCAGATATAATGACTCGCCAGGAGTCTGTCCAGTCTTCGATAAAGTGCACTATTAGAAAAATATACGTGTTAGAGATATTTAGAAACAGGGATGAACCGAAACAGGGTCCCGGAGCAGATATAGTGACTCACCAGGAAACTGTCCAGTCCCAGATAAATTGAACCATAAGAAAAATATCCGAGTTAGAAAAAGGGATGAACCGAAAACGGGTCCCGAGGCAGATACAGTGAACTAGAAGAAAAATATTTGAGTTAGAAACAGGGATGAACTGAAACAGGGACCCGGGGCAGATATAGTGACTCACCAGGAATCTGTCCAGTCATAAAGACAGTGAATTATAACAAAAATATCCGAGTTTGAAACATTTAGAAACAGGGATGAACCGAAAAAGGGTCCCGGGGTAGATATAGTGTCTCACCAGGAAACTGTCCAGCCCCAGGTACAGTGAAACATAAACAAAATATCCGAGCTAGAAATAGGGATGAACCGAAAACGGGTCTCGAGGCAGATATATTGCCTCACCAGGAAACTATCCAGCCCCAGATACAGTGAACCAAAAAAAAAATATCCGAGTTAGAAACAGTTAGAAACTGGGATGAACCGAAAAAGGGTCCCGGGCATATATAGTGACTCAGCAGGAAACTGTCCAGCCCTAGGTACAGTGAACCATAAGGAAAATATCCGAGTTAGAAACAGGGATGAACCGAAAACGGGTCCCGGGGCAGATATAGTGACTCACTAGGAATCCGTCCAGTCCTCGATGCAGTGAACTATAAGAAAAATATCCGAGTTAGAAAAATTTAGAAACAGGGATGAACCGAAACAGGGTTCCGCGGCAGATATAGTGACTCACCAAGAAACTGTCCAGTCCCAGATAAAGTGAACCATAAGAAAAATATCCGAGCTAGAAATAGGGACGAACCGAAACAGGGCCCTGGGCCAGATATAGTGACTCACAAGGAAACTATCCGGCCCCAGATACAGTGAACCATAAGAAAAATATCCGAGTTAGAAACAGGGATGAACTGAAACAGGGTCCTGGGGCAGATATAGTGACTCACCAGGAAACTTTCCAGTCCCAGATACAGGGAACCGTAAGAAAAATATCTGACTCAGAAAAAGGGATGAACCGAAACAGGACCCTGGGCCTGAAATAGTGACTCACCCGGAAATTGTCCAGCCCCAGATAAAGTGACCCATAAGAAAAATATCCGAGTTAGAAAAAGGGATGAACCGAAAACGATCCAGCCCCAGATAAAGTGAACCATAAGAAAAATATCCGTGTTAGAAAAAGGGATGAACCGAAAACGGGTCCCGAGGCCCATACAGTGAACCAGAAGAAAAATATCTGAGTTAGAAACAGGGATTAACCGAAACAGGCTCCCGGGGCAGATATAGTGACTCACCAGGAATTTGTCCAGTCATAGATACAGTGAATTATAAGAAAAATATCCGACTTAGAAACAGGGAGGAACTGAAACAGGGTCCCGGGGCAGATATAATGACTCAACAGGAAACTGTCCAGCCCCAGATACAGTGAACCAAAAGAAAAATATCCAAGTAAGAAACAGTTAGAAATAGGGATGAACCGAAAGAGGGTCCTGGGGCAGATATAGTGACTCACCAGGAAACTGTCCAGTCCCAGATACAGGGAACCATAAGAAAAATATCTGACTCAAAAACAGGGATGAACCGAAACAGGGCCCTGGGCCTTAAATAGTGACTCACCCGGAAAATGTCCAGCCCCAGATACAGTGAACCGTAAGAAAAATATCCGAGTAATAAACAGTTAGAAACAGGGTCTCGGGGTAGATATAATGACTCACCAGGAAACTGTCCAGCCCCAGGTACAGTGAACCATAAGCAAAATATCAGAGTTAGAAATAGGGATAAACCGAAAACGGGTCTCGAGGCAGATATAGTGCCTCACCAGGAAACTGTCCAGCCCCAGATACGGTGAACCAAAAGAAAAATATCCGAGTTAGAAACAGTTAGAAACTAGGATGAACCGAAAAAGGGTCCCGGGGCATATATAGTGACTCACTAGGAAACTGTCCAGCCCCAGGTACAGTGAACCATAAGCAAAATGTACGAGTTAGAAAAAGGGAAGAACCGAAAACGGCTCCCGAGGCAGATATAGTGAGTCACCAGGAAACTGTCCAGTCCTAGATACAGTGAATTATAAGAAAAATGTCTAGCCCCATGTATAGTGAACCATCAGCAAAATATCCGAGTTAGAAAAAAGGATGAACCGAAAACGGGTCGCGAGGCAGATATAGTGACTCACCAGGAAACTGTCCAGTCCTAGATACAGTGAATTAAAAGAAAAATATTCGAGTTAAAAATATTTACAAACAGGGATGAACCGAAACAGGGTCCCGGGGCAGAGATAGTGACTCACCAGGAAACTGTCCAGTCCCAGATAAAGTGAACCATAAGAAAAATATCCGAGTCAGAAATAGGGATGAACCGAAACAGGGCCTTGGCCCAGATATAGTGACTTACCAGGAAACGATCCAGCCCCAGATACAGTGAACCACAAGAAAAATATCCGAGTTAGAAACAGGGATGAACCGAAACAGGGTCCCGGAGCAGATATAGTGACTCACCAGGAAACTGTCCAGTCGCAGATAAAGTGAACCATAAGTAAAATATCCGAGTCTGTAATAGGGATGAACCGAAACTGGGCCCTGGGCCAGATATAATGCCTCCCCAGGAAACTATCCAGCCCCAGATACAGTGAACCAGAAGAAAAATATCCGAGTTAGAAACAGGGATGAACAGAAACAGGGCCCCGGGGCCGATATAGTGACTCACCAGGAAACTGCCCAGCCCCAGATACAGTGAACCATAAGAAAAATATCCGAGTCAAAAACAGGGATGAACCGAAAATGGCCCTAGGCAAGATATAGTAACTCAAAAGGAAACTATCCAGCGCCAGATACAGTGAACCAGAAGAAAAATATCTGAGTTAGAAACAGGGATGAAACGAAACAGGGTCCCGAGGCAGATATAGTGTCTCACCAGGAATCTGTCCAGTCATAGATACAGTGAATTATAAGAAAAATATCCGAGTTAGAAACATTTAGAAACAGGGATGAACCGAAAAAGGGTCCCGGGGAATATATAGTGACTCACCAGGAAATTGTTCAGCCCCAGGTACAGTGAACCATAAGCAAAATATCCGAGTAAGAAACAGTTCAAAGCAGGGATGAACAGAAACAGGGTCCCGGGGTAGATATAGTGACTAAACAGGAAACTGTCCAGCCCCAGATACAGTGAACAATAAGAAAAATATCTGAGTCAGAAACAGTTAGAAATAGGGATGAACAGAAAACGGGTCCCGGGGCAGATATAGTGACTCACCAGGAAACTGTCCAGTCCTCGATACATTGAATTATAAGAAAAATATCCGAGTTAGAATCATTTAGAAACAGGGATGAACCGAAATAGGATTCCGGGGCAGATATAGTGACTCACCAGGAATTTGTCCAATCCCAGATAAAGTGAACCATAAGAAAAATATTCGAATCAGAATTAGGGACGAACCGAAACAGGGCCCTGGGCCAGATATAGTGACTCACCAGGAAACTATGCAGCCCCAGATACAGTGAACCATAAGAAAAATATCCGAGTTAGACACATGGATGAACCGAAACAGGGTCTCGGGGCAGATATAGTGACTAAGTAGGAAACTGTTCAGCCCCAGATTCAGTGAACCAAAAGAAAAATATCCAAGTAAGAAAGAGTTAGAAACAAGGATGAACCGAAACAGGGTCCCGGAGCAGATATAGTGACTCACCAGGAAACGTTCTAGTCCTAGATAAAGTGAAGCAGAAGAAAAATATCCGAGTCAGAAATAGGGATGAACCGTAACAGGGCCCTGGGCCAGATATAGTGCCTCACAAGGAAACTATCCAGCCCCACATACAGTGAACCAGAAGAAAAATATTCGAGTTAGAAACAGGGATGAACCGAAACAGGGTCTTGGGGCAGATATAGTGACTCACCAGGATACTGTCCAGTCCCAGATACAGGGAACCATAAGAAAAATATCTGACTCAGAAACAGGGATGAACCGAAACAGGGCCCTCGGCCTGAAATAGTGACTCACCCGGAAACTGTCCAGCCCTAGATACAGTGAACAATATGAAAAATATCCGAGTAAGAAACAGTTAGAAACAGGGATGAACAAAAACAGGGTCCCGGGGTAGATATAGTGACTCACCAGGAAACTGTTTAGCCCTAGATACAGTGAACCGTAAGAAAAATATCTGAGTCAGAAACTGTTAGAAACAGGGATTTACCGAAAGCGGGTCCCGGGGCAGATATAGTGACTCACCAGGAATCTGTCCGGTCCTCGATACAGTGCACTATAAGAAAAATATACAAGTTAGAAACTTTTAGAAACAGGGATGAGCCGAAACAGGGTCCCGGAGCAGATATAATGACTCACCAGGAAACTTTCCAGTCCCAGATAAAGTGAACCATAAGAAAAATATCCGAGTTAGAAAGAGGGATGAACCGAAAACGGGTCCCGAGGCAGATATAGTGCCTCACCAGGAAACTATTCAGCCCCAGATACAGTGAAGTAGAAGAAAAATATCCGAGTTAGAAATAGGGATGAACTGAAACAGGGCCCCGAGGCAGATGTAGTGATTCACCAGGAAACTGTCCAGCCCCAGATACAGTGAACAAAAAGAAAAATATCCGAGTTAGAAACAGTTAGAAACTGGGATGAGTCGAAAAAGGGTCCCGGGCCATAAATAGTGACTCACCCGGAAACTGTCCAGCCCCAGGTACAGTGAACCATAAGAAAAAATATCCGAGTTAGAAAAAGGGATAAACCGAAAACGGGTCCCGAGGCAGATATAGTGACTCACCAGGAAACTGTCTAGCCATAGATACAGTGAACTGTAAGAAAAATATCTGAGTCAGAAACAGTTAGAAACAGGGATGTACCGAAAGCGGGTCCCGGGGCAGATATAGTGACTTGCCAGGAGTCTGTCCAGTCCTCGATACAGTGCACTATAAGAAAAATATACGAGTTAAAAACATTTAGAAACAGGGATGAACTGAAAAAGGGTCCCAGAGCAGATATAGTGACTCACTAGGAAACTGTCCACTCCCAGATAAAGTGAACCATAAGAAAAATATCCGAGTTAGAAAAAGGGATGAACCGAAATAGGGTCCCGGCGCAGATATAGTGACTCACCAGGAATCTGTCCAGTCATAGATACAGTGAATTATAAGAAAAATATCCGAGTTAGAAATAGGGATGAAACGAAAACGGGTCCCGAGGCAGATATAGTGCCTTACCAGGAAACTGTCCAGCCCCAGATACAGTGAACCAAAAGAAAAATATCCGAGTTAGAAACAGTTAGAAACTGGGATGAACCGAAAAAAGGTGCTGGGGCATATATAGTGACTCACCAGGAAACTGTCTAGCCCCAGGTACAGTGAACCATAAGCAAAATATCCGAGTTAGAAACAGGGATTAACCGAAAATGGGTCCCGGGGCAGATATAGTGACTCACTAGGAATCTGTCCTGTCATAGATACAGTAAATTATAAGAAAAATATCTGAGTTGGAAACATTTACAAAACAGGGATGAACCGAAAAAGTGTCCCGGGGCAGATATAGTGTCTCACCGGGAAACTGTCTAGCCCAAGATACAGTGAACCGTAAGAAAAATATCTGTGTCAGAAATAGTTAGAAACAAGGATGTACCGACGAGGCAGATATAGTGCCTCACCAGGAAACTATTCAGCCCCAGATAAAGTGAAGTAGAAGAAAAATATCTGTGTCAGAAATAGTTAGAAACAAGGATGTACCGAAAGCGGGTCCTGGGGCAAATATAGTGACTCGCTAGGAGTCTGTCCAGTCCTAGATAAAGTGCACTATAAAAAAAATATACGAGTTAGAAACATTTAGAAACAGGGATGAACCGAAACAGGGTCCCGAAGCAGATATAGTGACTGACCAGGAAACTGTCCAATCCCAGATAAAGTGAACCATAAGAAAAATATCCAAGTCAGTAAAAGGGATGAACCGAAAATGGTTCCCGAGGCAGATACAGTGAACCAGAAGAAAAATATCTGAGTTAGAAACAGGGATGAACCGAAACAGGGTCCCGAGGCAGATATAGTGACTCACCAGGAATCTGTCCAGTCATAGATACAGTGAATTATAAGAAAAATATCCGAGTTAGAAACATCTAGAAACAGCGATCAACCGAAAAAGGGTCCCGGGGCAGATATAGTGTCTCACCAGGAAACTGTCCAGGCCCAGGTACAGTGAACCATAAGCAAAATATCCGAGTTAGAAACAAGGATAAACCGAAAACGGTTCCCGGGGCAGATATAGTGACTCACCAGGAATCAGCCCCAGGTACAGTGAACCGTAAGCAAAATATCCGAGTTAGAAACAGGGATGAACCGAAAACGGTTCCCGGGGCAGATATAGTGACTCACCAGGAATCTGTCCAATCCTACATACAGTGAATTATAAGAAAAATATTCGAGTCAGAAACATTTAGAAACAGGGATGAACCGAAAACGGGTCCCGAGGCAGATATAGTGCCTCACCAGGAAACTATCAATCCCCAGATATAGTGAACGAGAAGAAAAATATCCGAGTTAGAAACAGAGATGAACCGAAACAGGGCCCCGAGGCAGATATAGTGACTCACCAGGAAACTGTCCAGCCCCAGATACAATGAACCATAAGCAAAATATCCGAGTTAGAAAAAGGGATGAACCAAAAACGGGTCCCGAGGCAGATATAGTGACTCACCAGGAAACTGTCCAGTCCTAGATACAATGAATTATAAGAAATATATTCGAGTTTGAAAAATTTAGAAACAGGGATGAACCGAAACAGGGTCCCGGGGCAGAGATAGTGACTCACCAGGAAACTGTCCAGCCCCAGATAAAGTGAACCATAAGAAAAATATCCGAGTCAGAAATAGGGATGAACCGAAACAGGGCCTTGGCCCAGATATAGTGACTCACCAGGAAACTATCCAGCCCCAGATACAGTGAACCACAAGAAAAATATCCGAGTTAGAAACAGGGATGAACCGAAACAGGGTCCCGGAGCAAATATAGTGACTCACCAGGAAACTGTCCAGTCCCAGATAAAGTGAACCATAAGAAAAATATCCGAGTCAGTAATAGGGATGAACCGAAACTGGGCCCTAGCCCAGATATAGTGCCTCACCAGGAAACTATCCAGCCCCAGATATAGTGAACCATAAGAAAAATATCCGAGTCAGAAACAGGGATGAACCGAAAATGGCCCTAGGCCAGATATAGTAACTCAAAAGGAAACCATCCAGCCCCAGATACAGTTAACCAGAAGAAGAATATCTGAGTTAGAAACAGGGATGAACCGAAATAGGGTCCTGGGGCAGATATAGTAACTCACCAGGAATCTGTCCAGTCATAGATACAGTGAATTATAAGAAAAATATCCGAGTTAGAAACATCTAGAAATAGCGATGAACCGAAAAAGGGTCCCGGGGCAGATATAGTGTCTCACCAGGAAACTGTCCAGCCCTAGGTACAGTGAACCACAAGCAAAATATCCGAGTTAGAAATAAGGATGAACCGAACACGGGTCTTGAGGCAGATATAGTGACTCACCAGGAAACTGTCCAGCCCCAGATAAAGTGAACCAAAAGAAAAATATCCAAGTTAGAAACAGTTAGAAACTGGGATGAACCGAAACAGGGTCTTGGGGCAGATATAGTGACTCACCAGGATACTGTCCAGTCCCAGATACAGGGAACCATAAGAAAAATATCTGACCCAGAAACAGGGATGAACCGAAACAGGGCCCTCGGCCTGAAATAGTGACTCACCCGGAAACTGTCCAGCCCTAGATACAGTGAACAATAAGAAAAATATCCGAGTAAGAAACAGTTAGAAACAGGGATGAACAAAAACAGGGTCCCGGGGTAGATATAGTGACTCACCAAGAAACTGTCTAGCCCTAGATACAGTGAACCGTAAGAAAAATATCTGAGTCAGAAACTGTTAGAAACAGGGATTTACCGAAAGCGGGTCCCGGGGCAGATATAGTGACTCACCAGGAATCTGTCCAGTCATAGATACAGTGAATTATAAGAAAAATATCCCAGTTAGAAATAGGGATGAACTGAAAACGGGTCCCGAGGCAGATATAGTGCCTCACCAGGAAACTGTCCAGCCCCAGATACAGTGAACCAAAAGAAAAATATCCAAGGTAGAAACAGTTAGAAACTGGGATGAACCGAAAAAGGGTGCCGGGGCGTATATAATGACTCACCAGGAAACTGTCCAGCCCCAGGTACAGTGAACCATAAGCAAAATATCTGAGTTAGAAGCAGGGATGAACCGAAAACGGGACCCAGGGCAGATATAGTGACTCCCCAGGAATATGTCCAGTCCTCGATACATTGAACTATAAGAAAAATATCCGAGTTAGAAATAGGGACGAACCGAAACAGGGCCCTGGGCCAGATATAGTGACTCAGCAGGAAACTATCCAGCCCCAGATACAGTGAACCATAACAAAAATATTCGAGTTAGAAACAGGGATGAACCGAAACAGAGTCCTGGGGCAGATATAGTAACTCACCAGGAAACTGTCCAGCCCCAGTTACAGTGAACCAAAAGAAAAATATCCAAGTAAGAAACAGTTAGAAAAAGGGATGTACCGAAACAGGGTCCCGGGGCAGATATAGTGACTCACTAGGAAACTGTCCAGTCCCAGATACAGGGAACCATAAGAAAAATATCTGACTCAGAAACAAGGATGAACCGAAACAGGGCCCTGGGCCTGATATGGTGACTCACCCGGAAACTGTCCAGCCCCAGATACAGTGAACCATAAGAAAAATATCCGAGTAAGAAATAGTTAGAAGCAGGGATGAACAGAAACAGGGTCCCGGGGTAAATATAGTGACTTAACAGGAAACTGTCCAGCCCCAGATACAGTGAACCATAAGAAAAATATCTGAGTGAGAAACAGTTATAAACAGGGATGAACCGAAAACGGGTCCCGGGGCAGATATAGTGACTCTCCAGGAATCTGTCCAGTCCTCGATACAGTGAACTATAGGAAAAATATCCGAGTTAGAAACAGTTAGAAACTGGGATGAACCGAAAAAAGGTCCCGGGGCATATATAGTGACTCACCAGGAAATTGTCTAGCCCCATGTATAGTGAACCATCAGCAAAATATCCGAGTTAGAAAAAAGGATGAACCGAAAACGGGTCGCGAGGCAGATATAGTGACTCACCAGGAAACTGTCCAGTCCTAGATACAGTGAATTAAAAGAAAAATATTCGAGTTAAAAATATTTAGAAACAGGGATGAACCGAAACAGGGTCCCGGGGCAGAGATAGTGACTCACCAGGAAACTGTCCAGTCCCAGATAAAGTGAACCATAAGAAAAATATCCGAGTCAGAAATAGGGATGAACCGAAACAGGGCCTTGGCCCAGATATAGTGACTTACCAGGAAACGATCCAGCCCCAGATACAGTGAACCACAAGAAAAATATCCGAGTTAGAAACAGGGATGAACCGAAACAGGGTCCCGGAGCAGATATAGTGACTCACCAGGAAACTGTCCAGTCGCAGATAAAGTGAACCATAAGTAAAATATCCGAGTCTGTAATAGGGATGAACCGAAACTGGGCCCTGGGCCAGATATAATGCCTCCCCAGGAAACTATCCAGCCCCAGATACAGTGAACCAGAAGAAAAATATCCGAGTTAGAAACAGGGATGAACAGAAACAGGGCCCCGGGGCCGATATAGTGACTCACCAGGAAACTGCCCAGCCCCAGATACAGTGAACCATAAGAAAAATATCCGAGTCAAAAACAGGGATGAACCGAAAATGGCCCTAGGCAAGATATAGTAACTCAAAAGGAAACTATCCAGCGCCAGATACAGTGAACCAGAAGAAAAATATCTGAGTTAGAAACAGGGATGAAACGAAACAGGGTCCCGAGGCAGATATAGTGTCTCACCAGGAATCTGTCCAGTCATAGATACAGTGAATTATAAGAAAAATATCCGAGTTAGAAACATTTAGAAACAGGGATGAACCGAAACAGGGTCCCGGGGCAGATATAGTGTCTCACCAGGAAACTGTCCAGCCCCAGATACAGTGAACAAAAAGAAAAATATCTGAGTTAGAAACAGTTAGAAACTGGGATGAACCGAAAAAGGGTCCCGGGGAATATATAGTGACTCACCAGGAAATTGTTCAGCCCCAGGTACAGTGAACCATAAGCAAAATATCCGAGTAAGAAACAGTTCAAAGCAGGGATGAACAGAAACAGGGTCCCGGGGTAGATATAGTGACTAAACAGGAAACTGTCCAGCCCCAGATACAGTGAACAATAAGAAAAATATCTGAGTCAGAAACAGTTAGAAATAGGGATGAACAGAAAACGGGTCCCGGGGCAGATATAGTGACTCACCAGGAAACTGTCCAGTCCTCGATACATTGAATTATAAGAAAAATATCCGAGTTAGAATCATTTAGAAACAGGGATGAACCGAAATAGGATTCCGGGGCAGATATAGTGACTCACCAGGAATTTGTCCAATCCCAGATAAAGTGAACCATAAGAAAAATATTCGAATCAGAATTAGGGACGAACCGAAACAGGGCCCTGGGCCAGATATAGTGACTCACCAGGAAACTATGCAGCCCCAGATACAGTGAACCATAAGAAAAATATCCGAGTTAGACACATGGATGAACCGAAACAGGGTCTCGGGGCAGATATAGTGACTAAGTAGGAAACTGTTCAGCCCCAGATTCAGTGAACCAAAAGAAAAATATCCAAGTAAGAAAGAGTTAGAAACAAGGATGAACCGAAACAGGGTCCCGGAGCAGATATAGTGACTCACCAGGAAACGTTCTAGTCCTAGATAAAGTGAAGCAGAAGAAAAATATCCGAGTCAGAAATAGGGATGAACCGTAACAGGGCCCTGGGCCAGATATAGTGCCTCACAAGGAAACTATCCAGCCCCACATACAGTGAACCAGAAGAAAAATATTCGAGTTAGAAACAGGGATGAACCGAAACAGGGTCTTGGGGCAGATATAGTGACTCACCAGGAAACTGTCCAGTCCCAGATACAGGGAACCATAAGAAAAATATCTGACTCAGAAACAGGGATGAACCGAAACAGGGCCCTCGGCCTGAAATAGTGACTCACCCGGAAACTGTCCAGCCCTAGATACAGTGAACAATATGAAAAATATCCGAGTAAGAAACAGTTAGAAACAGGGATGAACAAAAACAGGGTCCCGGGGTAGATATAGTGACTCACCAGGAAACTGTCTAGCCCTAGATACAGTGAACCGTAAGAAAAATATCTGAGTCAGAAACTGTTAGAAACAGGGATTTACCGAAAGCGGGTCCCGGGGCAGATATAGTGACTCACCAGGAATCTGTCCAGTCCTCGATACAGTGCACTATAAGAAAAATATACAAGTTAGAAACTTTTAGAAACAGGGATGAGCCGAAACAGGGTCCCGGAGCAGATATAATGACTCACCAGGAAACTTTCCAGTCCCAGATAAAGTGAACCATAAGAAAAATATCCGAGTTAGAAAGAGGGATGAACCGAAAACGGGTCCCGAGGAGATATAGTGACTCACCAGGAATCTGTCTAGTCATAGATACAGTGAATTATAAGAAAAATATCCAAGTTTGAAACATTTAGAAACAGGGATGAACCGCAACAGGGTCCCGGAGCAGATATAGTGACTCACCAGGAAACTTTCCAGTCCCAGATAAAGTGAACCATAAGAAAAATATCCGAGTTAGAAACAGGGATGAACCGAAATCGGGTCCCGGGGCAGATATAGTGACTCACCAGGAAACTGTCCAGCCCCAGATACAGTGAACCATAAGAAAAATATCCGAGTTAGAAACAGGGATGAACCGAAAACGGGTCCCGGGGCAGATATAGTGACTCACCAGGAAACTGTCCAGCCCCAGATACAGTGAACCATAAGAAAAATATCCGAGTTAGAAACAGGGATGAACCGAAAAAGGGTCCCGGGGCAGATATAGTGACTCACCAGGAAACTGTCCAGCCCCAGATACAGTGAACCATAAGAAAAATATCCGAGTTAGAAACAGGGATGAACCGAAAACGGGTCCCGGGGCAGATATAGTGACTCACCAGGAAACTGTCCAGCCCCAGATACAGTGAACCATAAGAAAAATATCCGAGTTAGAAACAGGGATGAACCGAAAACGGGTCCCGGGGCAGATATAGTGACTCACCAGGAAACTGTCCAGCCCCAGATACAGTGAACCATAAGAAAAATATCCGAGTTAGAAACAGGGATGAACCGAAAACGGGTCCCGGGGCAGATATAGTGACTCACCAGGAAACTGTCCAGCCCCAGATACAGTGAACCATAAGAAAAATATCCGAGTTAGAAACAGGGATGAACCGAAAACGGGTCCCGGGGCAGATATAGTGACTCACCAGGAAACTGTCCAGCCCCAGATACAGTGAACCATAAGAAAAATATCCGAGTTAGAAACAGGGATGAACCGAAAACGGGTCCCGGGGCAGATATAGTGACTCACCAGGAAACTGTCCAGCCCCAGATACAGTGAACCATAAGAAAAATATCCGAGTTAGAAACAGGGATGAACCGAAAAAGGGTCCCGGGGCAGATATAGTGACTCACCAGGAAACTGTCCAGCCCCAGATACAGTGAACCATAAGCAAAATATCCGAGTTAGAAACAGGGATGAACCGAAAACGGGTCCCGGGGCAGATATAGTGACTCACCAGGAAACTGTCCAGCCCCAGATACAGTGAACCATAAGAAAAATATCCGAGTTAGAAACAGGGATGAACCGAAAACGGGTCCCGGGGCAGATATAGTGACTAACCAGGAAACTGTCCAGCCCCAGATACAGTGAACCATAAGAAAAATATCCGAGTTAGAAACAGGGATGAACTGAAAACGGGTCCCGGGGCAGATATAGTGACTCACCAGGAAACTGTCCAGCCCCAGATACAGTGAACCAAAAGAAAAATATCCGAGTTAGAAACAGGTAGAAACTGGGATGAACCGAAAAAGGGTCCCGGGGCATATATAGTGACTTACCAGTAAACTGTTCAGCCCCAGGTACAGTGAACCATAAGCAAAATATCCGAGTAAGAAACAATTCGAAGCAGGGATGAACAGAAACAGGGTCCCGGGGTAGATATAGTGACTAAAAAGGAAACTGTCCAGCCCCAGATACAGTGAACAACAAGAAAAATATCTGAGTCAAAAACAGTTAGAAATAGGGATGAACCGAAAACGGGTCCCGGGGCAGATATAGTGACTCACCAGGAAACTGTCTAGTCCTCGATACAGTGAATTATAAGAAAAACATCCAAGTTAGAAACATTTAGAAACAGGGATGAACCGAAACAGGATTCCGGGGCAGATATAGTGACTCACCAGGAATTTGTCCAGTCCCAGATAAAGTGAACCATAAGAGAAATATCCGAATCAGAAATAGGGACGAACCGAAACAGGGCCCTGGGCCAGATATAGTTACTCACCAGGAAACTATTCAGCCCTAGATACAGTGAACCATAAGAAAAATATCCGAGTTAGACACATGGATGAACCGAAACAGGGTCCCGGGGCAGATATAGTGACTCACCAGGAAACTGTTCAGCCCCAGATACAGTGAACCAAAAGAAAAATATCTAAGTAAGAAACAGTTAGAAACAAGGATGAACCGAAACATGGTCCTGGAGCAGATATAGTGACTCACCAGGAAACGTTCTAGACCTAGATATAGTGAACCAGAAGAAAAATATCCGAGTCAAAAGTAGGGATGAACCGAAACAGGGCCCTGGGCCAGATATAGTGCCTCACCAGGAAACTATCCAGCCCCAGATACAGTGAACCAGAAGAAAAATATTCGAGTTAGAAACAGGGATGAACCGAAATAGGGTCCTGGGCAGATATAGTGACTCACCAGGAAACAGTCCAGCCCCAGATACAGTGAACCATAAGAAAAATATCCGACTCAGAAACAGGGATGAACCGAAAAATGTCCCTAGGCCAGATATAGTAACTCAACAGGAAAATATCCAGCCCCAGATACAGCGAACCATAAGAAAAATATCTGAGTTAGAAACAGGGAAGAACCGAAAACGGGTCCCGGGGCAGATATTGTGACTCACCAGAAATCTGTCCAGTTCTAGATACAGTGAATTATAAGAAAAATATTTGAGTTAGAAACATTTAGAAATAGGGATGAACCGAAACAGGGTCCCGTGGCAGATATAGTGACTCACCAGGAAACTATCCAGCCCCAGATACAGTAAACCAGAAGAAAAATATTCGTGTTGGAAACAGGGATGAACCGAAACAGGGTCCCGGGGCAGATATAGTGACTAACCAGGAATCTGTCCAGCCCCAGATACAGTGAACCATAAGAAAAATATCCGAGTTAGAAACAGGGATGAAGCGAAAACGGGTCCCGGGGCAGATATAGTGACTCACTAGGAATCTATCCAGTCCTAGATACAGTTAATTATAAGAAAAATATTCGAGTTAGAAACATTTAGAAACAGGGATGAACCGAAACAGGGTCCCGGGGCAGATATAGTGACTCACCAGGAAACTGTCAAGTCCTCGATACAGTGAACTATAAGAAAAATATCCGAGTTAGAAACATTTAGAAAGAGGGATGAACCGAAACAGGATTCTGGGGCAGATATAGTGACTCACCAGGAAACCGTCCAACCGCAGGTACAGTGAATCATAAGCAAAATATCCGAGTTAGAAACAGGGATGAACCGAAACAGGGTCCCGGGGCAGATATAGTGACTCACCAGGAAACTGTACAGCCCCAGATACAGTGAACCAAAAAAAAATATCCGAGTTAGAAACAGGGATGAACCGAAAAAGGGTCCCGGGGCAGATATATTGACACACCAAGAAACCGTCCAGCCGCAGGTTCAGTGAACCATATGCAAAATATCCGAGTTTGAAACAGGGATGAACCGAAACAGGGTCCTGGGGCAGATATAGTGACTCACCAGGAAACTGTCCAGCCCCATGTACAGTGAACCATAAGAAAAATATCCGAGTTAGAAACAGCGATGAACCGAAAAAGGGTCCCGGGGCAGATATAGTGACAAACCAGGAAACCGTCAAGCCGCAGGTACAGTGAACCATAAGCAAAATATCCCAGTTAGAAACAGGGATTAACCGAAACAGGGTCCCGGGGCAGATATAGTGACTCACCAGGAAACTTTCCAGCCCCAGATACAGTGAACCAAAAGAAAAATATCCGAGTTAGAAACAGTTAGAAACAGGGATGAATCGAAAAAGGGTCCCGGGTAGTTATAGTGACACACCAGGAAACCGTCCAGCCGCAGGTACAGTGAACCATAAGACAAATATCCGAGTTAGAAACAGGGATGAACCGAAACAGGGTCCCGGGGCAGATATAGTGACTCACCAGGAATCTGTCCAATCATAGATAAAGTGAATTATAAGAAAAATATCCGAGTTTCCAACATTTAAAAACAGGGATGAACCGAAAAAAGGTCCCGGGGCACAAGAAAAATATCCAAGTCAGTAAAAGGGATGAACCGAAAATGGTTCCAGAGGCAGATACAGTGAACCAGAAGAAAAATATCTGAGTTAGAAACAGGGATGAACCGAAACAGGGTCCCGAGGCAGATATAGTAACTCACCAGGAATCTGTCCAGTTATAGATACAGTGAATTATAAGAAAAATATCCGTGTTAGAAGCATTTAGAAACAGGGATGAACCGAAAAGGGGTCCCGGCGGAGATATAGTGTCTCACCAGGAAACTGTCCAGCCCCAGGCACAGTGAACCATAAGCAAAATATCAGAGTTAGAAATAAGGATGAACCGAAAACGAGTCCCGAGGTAGATATAGTGCCTCACCAGGAAACTATCCATCCCCAGATACAGTGAACCAGAAGAAAAATATCTGAGTTAGAAACAGGGATGAACCGAAATAGGGTCCTGGGGCAGATATAGTGACTCACCAGGAATCTGTCCAGTCATAGATACAGTGAATTATAAGAAAAATATCCGAGTTAGAAACATCTAGAAACAGCGATGAACCGAAAAAGGGTCCCGGGGCAGATATAGTGTCTCACCAGGAAACTGTCCAGCCCCAGGTACAGTGAACCATAAGCAAAATATCCGAGTTAGAAATAAGGATAAACCGAAAACAGGTCTTGAGGCAGATATAGTGACTCACCAGGAAACTGTCCAGCCCTAGATAAAGTGAACCAAAAGAAAAATATCCAAGTTAGAAACAGTTAGAAACTGGGATGAACCGAAAAGGGTCCCGGGGCATATATAGTGACTCACCAGGAAACTGTCCAGCCCCAGGTACAGTGAACCAGAAGAAAAATATCTGAGTTAGAAACAGGGATGAACCGAAACAGGGTCCCGGGGCAGATATAGTGACTCACCAGGAATCTGTCCAATCATATATAAAGTGAATTATAAGAAAAATATCCGAGTTACCAACATTTAAAAAAAGGGATGAACCGAAAAAAGGTCCCGGGGCACATATAGTGTCTCACCAGGAAGCTGTCCAGTGCCAGGTACAGTGAACCATAAGCAAAATATCCGAGTTAGAAATAGGGATGAACCGAAAACGGGTCCCGAGGCAGATATAGTGCCTCACCAGGAAACTGTCCAGCCCCAGATACAGTGAACCAAAAGAAAAATATCCGAGTTAGAAACAATTAGAAACTGGGATGAACCGAAAAAGGGTCCCGGGGCATATATAGTGATCACCAGGAAACTGTCCAGCCCCAGGTACAGTGAACCCTAAGCAAAATATCCGAGTAAGAAACAGGGATGAACCGAAAACGGTTCCCGAGGCAGATATAGTGACTCACCAGGAATCTGTCCAGTCCTACATACAGAGCAGATATAGTGCCTCACCAGGAAACTATCAATCCCCAGATACAGTTAACGAGAAGAAAAATATCCGAGTTA
Source organism: Cercis canadensis (assembly GCA_003255065.1). Classification (NCBI taxonomy): domain Eukaryota; kingdom Viridiplantae; phylum Streptophyta; class Magnoliopsida; order Fabales; family Fabaceae; genus Cercis; species Cercis canadensis. Next base: position 109,390 of record QAOA01001679.1, read on the forward strand.
GAAACAGAGATGAATCGAAACAGGGCCCCGAGGCAGATATAGTGACTCACCAGGAAACTGTCCAGCCCCAGATACAATGAACCATAAGCAAAATATCCGAGTTAGAAAAAGGGATGAACCGAAAACGGGTCCCGAGGCAGATATAGTGACTCACCAGGAAACTGTCCAGTCCCAGATAGAGTGAACCATAAGAAAAATATCCGAGTCAGTAATAGGGATGAACCGAAACTGGGCCCTGGCCCAGATATAGTGCCGCAACAGGAAACTATCCAGCCCCAGATACAGTGAAGTAGAAGAAAAATATCCGAGTTAGAAACAGGGATGAACCGAAACAGGGCTCCGGGGCCGATATAGTGTCTCACCAGGAAACTGTCCAGGCCCAGATATAGTGAACCTTAAGAAAAATATCCGACTCAGAAACAGGGATGAACCGAAAATGGCCCTAGGCCAGATATAGTAACTCAAAAGGAAACTATCCAGCCCCAGATACAGTGAACCAGAAGAAGAATATCTGAGTTAGAAACAGGGATGAACCGAAATAGGGTCCTGGGGCAGATATAGTGACTCACCAGGAATCTGTCCAGTCATAGATACAGTGAATTATAAGAAAAATATCCGAGTTAGAAACATCTAGAAACAGCGATGAACCGAAAAAGGGTCCCGGGGGAGATATAGTGTCTCACCAGGAAACTGTCCAGCCCAGGTACAGTGAACCATAAGCAAAATATCTAAGTTAGAAATAAGGATGAACCGAAAACGGGTCTTGAGGCAGATATAGTGACTCACTAGGAAACTGTCCAGCCCCAGATAAAGTGAACCAAAAGAAAAATATCCAAGTTAGAAACAGTTAGAAACTGGGATGAACCGAAAAAGGGTCCCGGGGCATATATAGTGACTCACCAGGAAACTGTCCAGCCCTAGGTACAGTGAACCAGAAGAAAAAATATCTGAGTTAGAAACAGGGATGAACCGAAACAGGGTCCCGGGGCAGATATAGTGACTCACCAGGAATCTGTCCAATCATAGATAAATTGAATTATAAGAAAAATATCCGAGTTACCAATATTTAAAAACAGGGATGAACCGAAAAAAGGTCCCGGGGCACATATAATGTCTCACCAGGAAGCTGTCCAGTGCCAGGTATAGTGAACCATAAGCAAAATATCCGAGTTAGAAATAGGGATGAACCGAAAACGGGACCCGAGGCAGATATAGTGCCTCACCAGGAAACTGTCCAGCCCCAGATACAGTGAACCAAAAGAAAAATATCCGAGTTAGAAACAATTAGAAATTGGGATGAACCGAAAAAGGGTCCCGGGGCATATATAGTGATCACCAGGAAACTGTCCAGCCCCAGGTACAGTGAACCCTAAGCAAAATAAACGAGTTAGAAACAGGGATGAACCGAAAACGGTTCCCGGGGCAGATATAGTGACTCACCAGGAATCTGTCCAGTCCTACATACAGTGAATTATAAGAAAAATATTCGAGTCAGAAAGATTTAGAAACAGGGATGAACCGAAAACAGGTCCCGAGGCAGATATAGTGCCTCACCAGGAAACTATCAATCACCAGATACAGTGAACGAGAAGAAAAATATCCGAGTTAGAAACAGAGATGAACCGAAACAGGGCCCCGAGGCAGATATAGTGACTCACCAGGAAACTGTCCAGCCCCAGATACAATGAACCATAAGCAAAATATACGAGTTAGAGAAAGGGATGAACCAAAAACGGGTCCCGAGGCAGATATAGTGACTCACCAGGAAACTGTCCAGTCCTAGATACAATGAATTATAAGAAAAATATTCGAGTGAGAAAAATTTAGAAACAGGGATGAACCGAAACAGGGTCCCGGGGCAGAGATAGTGACTCACCAGGAAACTGTCCAGTCCCAGATAAAGTGAACCATAAGAAAAATATCCGAGTCAGTAATAGGGATGAACCGAAACTGGGCCCTGGCCCAGATATAGTGCCTCACCAGGAAACTATCCAGCCCCAGATACAGTGAAGTAGAAGAAAAACATCCGAGTCAGAAACAGGGATGAACCGAAAATGGCCCTAGGCCAGATATAGTAACTCAAAAGGAAACCATCCAGCCGCAGATACAGTGAACCAGAAGAAGAATATCTGAGTTAGAAACAGGGATGAACCGAAATAGGGTCCTGGGGCAGATATAGTGACTCACCAGGAAACTGTCCAGTCCCAGATAAAGTGAACCGTAAGAAAAATATCCGAGTCAGTAATAGGGATGAACCGAAACTGGGCCTTGGCCCAGATATAGTGCCTCACCAGGAAACTATCCAGCCCCAGATACAGTGAAGTCGAAGAAAAATATCCGAGTTAGAAACAGAGATGAACCGAAACAGGGCCCCGAGGCAGATATAATGGCTCACCAGGAAACTGTCTAGCCCCAGATACAATGAACCATAAGCAAAATATCACCCAGATACAATGAAGTAGAAGAAAAATATCCGAGTTAGAAACATGAATGAATCGAAACAGGGCCCCGGGGCCGATATAGTGTCTTACCAGGAAACTGTCCATCCCCAGATATAGTGAACCATAAGAAAAATATCCGAGTCAGAAACAGGGATGAACCGAAAATGGCCCTAGGCCAGATATAGTAACTCAAAAGGAAACCATCCAGCCCCAGATACAGTGAACCAGAAGAAGAATATCTGAGTTAGAAACAGGGATGAACCGAAATAGGGTCCTGGGGCAGATATAGTGACTCACCAGGAATCTGTCCAGTAATAGATACAGTGAATTATAAGAAAAATATCCAAGTTAGAAACATCTAGAAACAGCGATGAACCGAAAAAGGGTCCCGGGGCAGATATAGTGTCTCACCAGGAAACTGTCCAGCCCTAGGTATAGTGAACCATAAGCAAAATATCCGAGTTAGAAATAAGGATGAACCAAAAACGGGACTTGAGGCAGATATAGTGACTCACCAGGAAACTGTCTAGCCCTAGATAAAGTGAACCAAAAGAAAAATATCCAAGTTAGAAACAGTTAGAAACTGGGATGAACCGAAAAAGGGTCCCGGGGCATATATAGTGACTCACCAGGAAACTGTCCAGCCCCAGGTACAGTGAACCAGAAGAAAAATATCTGAGTTAGAAACAGGGATGAACCGAAACAGGGTCCCGGGGCAGATATAGTGACTCACCAGGAATCTGTCCAATCATAGATAAAGTGAAATATAAGAAAAATATCCGAGTTACCAACATTTAAAAACAGGGATGAACCGAAAAAAGGTCCCGGGGCACATATAGTGTCTCACCAGGAAGCTGTCCAGTGCCAGGTACAGTGAACCATAAGCAAAATATCCGAGTTAGAAATAGGGATGAACCGAAAACGGGTCCCGAGGCAGATATAGTGCCTCACCAGGAAACTGTCCAGCCCCAGATACAGTGAACCAAAAGAAAAATATCCGAGTTAGAAATAGGGATGAACCGAAAACGGGTCCCGGGGCATATATAGTGATCACCAGGAAACTGTCCAGCCCCAGGTACAGTGAACCGTAAGCAAAATATCCGAGTTAGAAACAAGGATGAACCGAAAACGGTTCCCGGGGCAGATATAGTGACTCACCAGGAATCTGTCCAGTCCTACATACAGTGAATTATAAGAAAAATATTCGAGTCAGAAACATTTAGAAACAGGGATGAACCGAAAACGGGTCCCGAGGCAGATATAGTGCCTCACCAGGAAACTATCAATCCCCAGATACAGTGAACGAGAAGAAAAATATCCGAGTTAGAAACAGAGATGAACCGAAACAGGGCCCCAAGGCAGATATAGAGATTCACCAGGAAACTGTCCAGCCCCAGATACAATGAACCATAAGCAAAATATCCGAGTTAGAAAAAGGGATGAACCAAAAACGGGTCCCGAGGCAGATATAGTGACTCACCAGGAAACTGTCCAGTCCTAGATACAATGAATTATAAGAAAAATATTCGAGTTAGAAAAATTTAGAAACAGGGATGAACCGAAACAGGGTCCCGGGGCAGAGATAGTGACTCACCAGGAAACTGTCCAGTCCCAGATAAAGTGAACCATAAGAAAAATATCCGAGTCTGAAATAGGGATGAACCGAAACAGGGCCTTGGCCCAGATATAGTGACTCACCAGGAAACTATCCATCCCAGATACAGTGAACCACAAGAAAAATATCCGAGTTAGAAACAGGAAACTGTCCAGTCCCAGATTAAGTGAACCATAAGAAAAATATCCGAGGCAGAAATAGGGACGAACCGAAACAGGGCCCTGGGCCAGATATAGTGACTCACCAGGAAACTATGCAGCCCCAGATACAGTGAACCAGAAGAAAAATATCTGAGTTAGAAACAGGGATGAACCGAAACAGGGTCCCGGGGCAGATATAGTGACTCACCAGCAATCTGTCCAGTCATAGATACAGTGAATTATAAGAAAAATATTCGAGTTAAAAACATTTAGAAAGAGGGATGAACCGAGGTCCCGGGGAAGATATAATGTCTCACCAGGAAACTGTCCAGCCCTAGGTACAGTGAACCAGAAGAAAAATATCCGAGTTAGAAATAAGGATGAACCGAAAACGGGTCATTAGAAACATTTAGAAACAGGGAAGAACCGAAACAGGGTCCTAGGGTAGATATAGTGACTTACCAGGAAACTGTCCAGTCCCAGATACAGGGAACCATAAGAAAAATATCTGACTCAGAAAAAGGGATGAACCGAAACAGTGCGCTGGGCCAGATATAGCGAAACACCAGGAAACTGTCCAACCCCAGATACAGTGAACTTTAAGAAAAATATCCTTGTAAGAAACAGTTAGAAACAGAGATGAACCGAAACAGGGTCCCGGGGCAGATAGAGTGACTCAACAGGAAACTGTCTCGCCCCAGATACAGTAAACCATAAGAAAAATATCCGAGTTAGAAATAGTTAGAAACAGGGATGAACCGAAAATGGGTCCCGGGGCAGATATAGTGACTCACAAGAAATCTGTCCAGTCTAAGATAAAGTGAACTATAACAAAAATGTCCGTGTTTGAAACATTTAGAAACAGGGATGAACCGAAACAGGGTCATGAGACAGATATAGTGACTCACCAGGAAACTGTCCAGCCCCAGATACAGTGAGCCGAAAGAAAAATATCCGAGTTAGAAAATGTTAGAAACATGGATGAATCGAAAAAGGGTCCCGGGGCAGATATAGTGACTCACCAGGAAACTGTAAACCCAGGTACAGTGAACTATAAGAAAAATATCCGAGTTAGAAAAAGGGATGAAGCGAAAACGGGTCCCGGGAAAGATATAGTGACTCACCAGGAAACTGTCCAGCCCTAGATAAAATGAACCATAAGAAAAATATCCGAGTTAGAAACAGGGATGAACCGAAAACGGGTTTCGGGGCATATACATGGACTCATCAGGAATCTGTCAAGTCCTAGATACAGTGAATTATAAAAAAAATATCCGAGTTAGAAACATTTAGAAATAGGGATGAACCGAAACAAGGTCCCGGGGCAGATATAACGACTCTCCAGGAAACTGTCCAGCCCTAGATACAGTGAACAAAAAGAAAAATATAAGAGTTAGAAACAGGGATGAACCGAAACAGGGTCCTGGGGAAGATATAGTGACTCACAGGGAAATTGTCCAGTCCCAGATACAGGGAACCATAAGAAAAATATCTGACTCAGAAACAGGGATGAACCGAAACAGGGCGCTGGGCCAGAGGCCCAGATATAGTGACACACCAGGAAACTGTCCAGCCCCAGATACAGTGAACCATAAGAAAAATATCCTAGTAAGAAACAGTTAGAAACAGAGATGAACCGAAACAAGGTCCCGGGGCAGATATAGTGACTCACCAGGAAACTGTCTAGCCCCAGATACAGTAAACCATAAGAAAAATATCCGAGTTAGAAATAGTTAGAAACAGGGATGAACCGAAAATGGGTCCCGGGGCAGATATAGTGACTCACAAGAAATCTGTCCAGTCTGAGATACAGTGAACTATAAGAAAAATGTCCGTGTTAGAAACATTTAGAAACAGGGATGAACCGAAACCGGGTCCTGGGGCAGATATAATGACTCACCAGGAAACTGTGCAGCCCCAGATACAGTGAGCCGAAAGAAAAATATCCGAGTTAGAGAATGTTAGAAACAGGGATGAACTGAAAAAGGGTCCCGGGGCAGATATAGTGACTCACCAGGAAACTGTCCAACCCAGGTACAGTGAACCATAAGCAAAATATCCGAGTTAGAAACAGGGATGAACCGAAAACGGGTCCCGGGACAGATATAGTGACTCACCAGGAAACTGTCCAGCCCCAGATAAAATGAACCATAAGAAAAATATCCGAGTTAGAAACAGGGATGAACCGAAAACGGGTTTCGGAGCATATACATTGACTCAACAGGAATCTGTCAAGTCCTAGATACAGTGAATTATAAGAAAAATATCCGAGTTAGAAACATTTAGAAACAGGGATGAACCGAAACAGGGTCCTGGGGCAGATATAGTGACTCTCCAGCCCTAGATACAGTGAACAAAAACAAAAATATACGAGTTAGAAAGAGGGATGAACCGAAACAGGGTCCTGGGGCAGAAATAGTGACTCAAAAGGAAACTGTCCAGTCCCATATACAGGGAACCATAAGAAAAATATCTGACTCAGAAACAGGGATGAAGACCTTAAACATTAACTAATTTGAGGAGCCTCGGCAGCTCATCAGCCTTAAATAGTGACTCACCCGGAAACTGTCCAGCCCCAGATACAGTGAACCATAAGAAAAATATCCGAGTAAGAAACAGTTAGAAACAGGGATGAACAGAAACAGGGTCCCGGGGTAGATATAGTGACTCACCAGGAAACTGTCTAGCCCTAGATACAGTGAACCGTAAGAAAAATATCCGAGTGAGAAACAGTTAGAAACAGGGATGTATCGAAAGCGTGTCCCGGGGCAGATATAGTGACTCGCCAGGAGTCTTTCCAGTCCTCGATAAAGTGCACTATAAGAAAAATATACGAGTTAGAAACATTTAGAAACAGGGATGAACTGAAACAGGGTCCCGGAGCAGATATAGTGACTCACAAGGAAACTGTCCAGTCCCAGATAAAGTGAACCATAAGAAAAATATCCGAGTTAGAAAAAGGGATGAATCGAAAACGGGTCCCGAGGCAGATACAGTGAACCAGAAGAAAAATATTTGAGTTAGCAACAGGGATGAACCGAAACAGCGTCCCGGGGTAGATATAGTGACTCACCAGGAATCTGTCCAGTCATAGATACAGTGAATTGTAAGAAAAATATCCGAGTTAGAAACATTTAGAAACAGGGATGAACCAAAAAATATCCAAGTTAGAAACATTTAGAACCAGGGATGAACCGAAATAGGGTTCCGGGGCAGATATAATGACTCACCAAGAAACTGTACAGTCCCAGATAAAGTGAACCATAAGAAAAATATCCGAGTCAGAAATAGGGACGAACCGAAACAGGGCCCTGGGCCAGATATAGTGACTCACCAGGAAACTATGCAGCCCCAGATACAGTGAACCATAAGAAAAATATCCGAGTTAGAAACAGGGATGAACTGAAACAGGGTGCGGGGGCAGTTATAGTGACTCACCAGGAAACTGTCCAGTCCCACATATGGGAACCATAAGAAAAATATCTGACTCAGAAAAAGGGATGAACCGAAAGAGGACCCTGGGCCTGAAATAGTGACTCACCCGGAAACTGACCAGCCCCAGATACAGTGAACAATAAGAAAAATATCCGAGTAAGAAATAGTTAGAAACAGGGACGAACAAAAACAGGGTCCCGGGGTTGATATAGTGACTCACCAGTGACTAAGTATGAGGAATAACTATTGTATAAAAAATGTGTTCATCACAGGGTCCCGGGGTAGATATAGTGACTCACCAGGAAACTATCTAGCCCTAGATACAGTGAACCGTAAGAAAAATATCTGAGTCAGAAACTGTTAGAAACAGGGATGTACCGAAAGCTGGTCCCGGGGCAGATATAGTGACTTGCCAGGAATATGTCCGGTCCTCGACACAGTGCACTATAAGAAAAATATACGAGTTAGAAACATTTAGAAACAGGGATGAACCGAAACAAGGTCCCGGAGAAGATAAAGTGACTCACCAGGAAACTGTCCAATCCCAGATAAAGTGAACCATAAGAAAAATATCCGAGTTAGAAAAAGAATAAGAAAAATATACGAGTTAGAAACATTTAGAAACAGGGATGAACCGAAACAGGGTCCTGGAGAAGATAAAGTGACTCACCAGGAAACTGTCCAGTCCCAGATAAAGTGAACCATAAGAAAAATATCCGAGTTAGAAAAAGGGATGAACCGAAACAAGGTCCCGGGGCAGATATAGTGACTCACCAGGAATCTGTCCAGCCCCAGATGCAGTGAACCAAAAGAAAAATATCCCAGTTAGAAACTAGGATGAACTGAAAAAGGGTCCCGGGGCACTTATAGTGACTCACCAGGAAACTGTCCAGCCCCAGGTACAGTGAACCATAAGCAAGATATCCGAGTTAGAAAAAGGGATGAACCGAAAACGGCTCCCAAGGCAGATATAGTGACTCACCAGGAAACTGTCCAGTCCTAGATACAGTGAATTATAAGAAAAATATTCGAGTTAGAAATATTTAGAAACAGGGATGAACCGAAACAGGGTCCCGGGGCAGAGATAGTGACTCACCAGGAAACTGTCCAGTCCTCTATACAGTGAACTGTAAGAAAAATATCAAAGTTAAAAACATTTAGAAACAATGATGAACCGAAACAGGGTCCCGGGGTAGATATAGTGACTCACCAGGAAACTGTCCACTCCCAGATAAAGTGAACCATAAGAAAAATATCCGAGTCAGAAATAGGGACGAACCGAAACAGGGCCCTGGGCCAGATATAGTGACTCACCAGGAAACTATGCAGCCCCAGATACAGTGAACCATAAGGAAAATATCCGAGTTAGAAACAGGGATGAATTGAAACAGGGTCCCGGAAAGATATAGTGACTCACCAGGAAACTGTCCAGCCCTAGATACAGTGAACCAAAAGAAAAATATCCAAGTAAGAAACTGTTAGAAACAGGGATGAACCGAAACAGGGTCCTGGGGAAGATATAGTGACTCCCCAGGAAACTGTCCAGTCCCAGATACAGGGTACCATAAGAAAAATATCTGACTCAGAAACAGGGATGAACCGAAACTCTGGGCCTTAAATAGTGAGTCACCCGGAAACTGTCCAGCCCCAGATACAGTGAACCATAAGAAAAATATCCGAGTAAGAAATAGTTAGAAACAGGGATGAACAGAAACAGGGTCCCGGGGCAGATATAGTGTCTCACCAGGAAACTGTCTAGCCCTAGATACAGTGAACCTTAAGAAAAATATCTGAGTCAGAAACTGTTAGAAACAGGGATCAACCGAAAACGGGTCCCGGGGCAGATATAGTGACTTGCCAGAAATCTGTCCGGTCCTCGATACAGTGCACTATATGAAAAATATACGAGTTAGAAACATTTAGAAACAGGGATGAACCGAAACAGGGGGGTCCCGGGGCAGATATAGTGACTCACCAGGAATCTGTCCAGCCCTAGATACTATGAACCAAAAGAAAAGTATCCGAGTTAGAAATAGTTAGAAACTAGGATGAACCGAAAAAGGGTCCCAGGGCATTTATAGTGACTCACCAGGAAACTGTCCAGCCCCAGGTACAGTGAACCATAAGCAAAATATCAGAGTTAGAAAAAGGGATGAACAGAAAACGGCTCCCGAGGCAGATATAGTGACTCACCAGGAAACTGTCCAGTCCTAGATACAGTGAATTATAAGAAAAATATTCGAGTTAGAAATATTTAGAAACAGGGATGAACCGAACAGGGTCCCGGGGCAGAGATAGTGACTCACCAGGTAACTGTGCAGTCCTCTATACAGTGAACTACAAGAAAAATATCCAAGTTAGAAACATTTAGAAACAGGGATGAACCGAAACAGGGTCCCGGCGCAGATATAGTGATTCACCTAGAATCTGTCCAGTCCCAGATAAAGTGAACCATAAGAAAAATATCTGAGTCAGAAATAGGGAAGAACCGAAACAGGGCCCTGGGCCAGATATAGTGACTCACCAGGAAACTATGCAGCCCCAGATAAAGTGAACCATAAGAAAAATATCCGAGTTAGAAACAGGGATGAACTGAAACAGGGTCCCGGGGCAGATATAGTGACTCACCAGGAAACTGTCCAGCCCCAGATACAGTGAACCAAAAGAAAAATATCCAAGTAAGAAACAGTTAGAAACAGGGATGAACCGAAACAGGGTCCTAGGGCAGATATAGTGACTCACCAGGAAACTGTCCAGTCCCCGATACAGGGAACCATAAGAAAAATATCTGACTCAGAAACAGGGATGAACCGAAACAGGGCCCTGGGCCTTAAATAGTGACTTACCCGGAAACTGTCCAGCCCCAGACACATTGAACCGTAAGAAAAATATCCGAGTAAGAAACAGGGATGAACAGAAACAGAGTCCCGGGGTAGATATAGTGACTCACCAGGAAACTGTCTAGCCCTAGATACAGTGAATCGTAAGAAAAATTTCTGAGTCAGAAACTGTTAGAAATAGGGATGTACCGAAAACGGGTCCCGGGGCAGATATAGTGACTTGCCAGAAATTTGTCCGGTCCTCGATACAGTGCACTACAAGAAAAATATCCGAGTTAGAAACATTTAGAAACAGGGATGAACCGAAAAATGGTCCCGGGGCAGATATAGTGTCTCACCAGGAAACTGTCCAGCCCCAGATACAGTGAACCAAAAGAAAAATATCCGAGTTAGAAACAGTTAGAAACTGGGATGAACCGAAAAAGGGTCCCGGGGCATATATAGTGACTCACCAGGAAACTGTCCAGCCCCAGGTATAGTGAACCATAAGCAAAATATCCGAGTTAGAAAAAGGGATGAACCGAAAACGGCTATCGAGGTAGATATAGTGACTCAACAGGAAACAATTCAGTCCTATATACAGTGAACTATAAGAAAAATATCCGAGTTAGAAACATTTAGAAACAGGGATGAACCGAAACAGGGTCCCGGGGCAGATATAGTGACTCACCAGGAAACTATCAGCCCCAGATACAGTGAACCAAAAGAAAAATATCCGAGTTAGAAACAGTTAGAAACAGGGATGAACAGAAACAGGGTCCCGGGGTAGATATAGTGACTCACCAGGAAACTGTCTAGCCCTAGACACAGTGAACCGTAAGGAAATTATCTGAGTCAGAAATTGTTAGAAACAGGGATGTACCGAAAGCGGGTCCCGGGGCAGATATAGTGACTCGCCAAGAATCTGTCCGGTCCTCGATACAGTCCACTATAAGAAAAATATACTAGTTAGAAACATTTAGAAACAGGGATAAACCGAAACAGGGTCCCAGAGCAGATATAGTGAATCACCAGGAAACTGTCCAGTCCCAGATAAAGTGAACCATAAGAAAAATATCCGAGTTAGAAAAAGGGATGAACCGAAAACGGGTCTCGAGGCAGAGACAGTGAACCAGAAGAAAAATATCTGAGTTAGAAATAGGGATGAACCGAAACAGGATCCCGGGGCAGATATAGTGACTCACCAGGAATCTGTCCAGTCATAGATACAGTGAATTATAAGAAAAATATCCAAGTTAGAAACATTTAGAAATAGGGATGAACCGAAAAAAGGTCCCGGGGCAGATATAGTGTCTCACCAGGAAACTGTCCAGCCCCAGGTACAGTGAACCATAAGCAAAATATCCGTGTTAGAAATAGGGATGAACCGAAAATTGGTCTCGAGGCAGATACATTCCCTCACCAGGAAACTGTCTAGCCCCAGATACAGTGAACCAAAAGAAAGATATCCGAGTTAGAAACAGTTAGAAACTGGGATGAACCGAAAAAGGGTCCCGGGGCATATATAGTGACCCACCAGGAAACTGTCCAGCCCAGGTACAGTGAATTATAAGCAAAATATCCGAGTTAGAAACAGGGATGAACCGAAGACGGGTCCCGGGGCGGATATAGTGACTCACCAGGAAACTGTCCAGTCCTCTATACAGTGGACTATAAGAAAAATATCCGAGTTAGAAACATTTAGAAACAGGGATGAACCAAAACAGGGTCCCGGGGCAGATATAGTGACTCACCAGGAAACTGTCCAGTCCCAGATAAAGTGAACCATAAAAAAAATATCCGAGTCAGAAAGAGGGACGAACCGAAACAGGGCCCTGGGCCAGATATAGTGACTCACCAGGAAACTATGCAGCCCCAGATACAGTGAACCATAAGAAAAATATCCGAGTTCGAAACAGGGATGAACTGAAACAGGGTCCCAGGGCAGATATAGTGACTCACCAAGAAACTGTCCAGCCGCAGATACAGTGAACCAAAAGAAAAATATCCAAGTAAGAAACAGTTAGAAATAGGGATGAACCAAAACAGGGACCTGGGGTAGATATACTGACTCACCAGGAAACTGTCCTGTCCCAGATAGAGGGAACCATAAGAAAAATATCTGACTCAGAAACAGGGATGAACCAAAACAGGGCCCTGGGGCTTAAATAGTGACTCACCCGGAAACTGTCTAGCCCCAGATACAGTGAACCATAAGAAAAATATCCGAGTAAGAAACAGTTAGAAATAGGGATGAACAGAAACAGGGTCCAGGGGTAGATATAGTGACTCACCAGGAAATTGTCTAGCCCTAGATACAGTCAACCGTAAGAAAAATATCTGATTCAGAAATAGTTAGAAACAAGGATGTACCGAAAGCGGGTCCTGGGTCAGATATAGTGACTCGCCAGGAGTCTGTCCAGTCCTCGATAAAGTGCACTATAAGAAAAATATACTAGTTAAAAACATTTAGAAACAGGGATGAACCGAAACAGGGTCCCGAAGCAGATATAGTGACTCACCAGGAAACAGTCCAGTCCCAGATAAAGTGAACCATAAGAAAAATATCCGAGTTAGAAAAAGGGATGAACCGAAAATGGGTCCCGAGGCAGATACAGTGAACCAGAAGAAAAATATCTGAGTTAGAAACAGTTAGAAATTGGGATGAACCGAAAAAGGGTCCCGGGGCAGATATAGTGACACATCAGGAAACCGTCCAGCCGCTGGTACAGTGAACCATAAGCAAAATATCCGAGTTAGAAACAGGGATGAACCGAAACAGGGTCCCGGGGCAGATATAGTGACTCACCAGGAAACTGTCCAGTCCTCGATACAGTGAACCATAAGAAAAATATACGAGTTAGAAACATTTAGAAACTGGGATGAACCGAAACAGGGTCCCGGAGCAGATATAGTGACTCACCAGGAAACTGTCCAGTCCCAGATACAGTGAACCATAAGAAAAATATCCGAGTTAGAAAAAGGGATGAACCGAAAACGGGTCCCGAGGCAGATACTGTGAACTAGAAGAAAAATATCTGAGTTAGAAACAGGGATGAACCGAAACAGGGTCCCGGGGCAGATATAGTTACTCACCAGGAAACTGTCCAGTCCTCGATACAGTGCACTATAAGAAAAATATACGAGTTAGAAACATTTAGAAACTGGGATGAACCGAAACAGGGTCCCGGAGCAGATATAGTGACTCACCAGGAAACTGTCCAGTCCCAGGTACAGTGAACCATAAGCAAAATATCCGAGTTAGAAAGAGGGATGAACCGAAACAGGGTCCCGGGGCAGATATAGTGACTCACCAGGAAACTGTCCAGTCCCAGATAAAGTGAACCATAAGAAAAATATCCGAGTTAGAAAAAGGGATGAACCGAAAATGGGTCCCGAGGCAGATACTGTGAACCAGAACAAAAATATCTGAGTTAGAAACAGGGTCCCAGAGCAGATATAGTGACTCACCAGGAAACTGTCCAGTCCCAGGTACAGAGAACCATAAGCAAAATATCCGAGTTAGAAACAGGGATGAACCGAAACAGGGTCCCGGGGCAGATATAGTGACTCACCAGGAAACTGTCCAATCCTCGATTCAGTGCACTATAAGAAAAATATACAAGTTAGAAACATTTACAAACAGGGATGATCCGAAACAGGGTCCCGGAGCAGATATAGTTACTCACCAGGAAACTGTCCAGTCCCAGATAAAGTGAACCATAAGAAAAATATCCGAGTTAGAAAAAAGGATGAACCGAAAACGGCGCCCGAGGCAAATATAGTGACTCACCAGGAAACTGTCCAGTCCTAGATACAGTGAATTATAAGAAAAATATTCGAGTTAGAAATATTTAGAAACAGGGATGAACCAAAATAGGGTCCCGGGGCAGAGATAGTGACTCACCAGGAAACAGTCCAGTCCTCTATACAGTGAACTATAAGAAAAATATCAGAGTTAGAAACATTTAGAAACAGGGATGTGATGAGCTGCCGAGGCTCCTCAAATTACTTAATGTTTAAGGTCGGTTACCTAGCTTTTTGCAGCAAGGGGTAGCCCTAAGTCGAACCTAAGGATTGTTCTATTTAGTGAATCATATTAAGAAGCATGTAAATGGGGGGGGTTTTGTTGGGTTTATGTGATTGACAGAAATTAATTGAAAGTGGTGAAGTTTAAGAGAAAGCAACCAATCCAAGCCTTAACTGATTCTGATTTTAGTTCGTCTTTGATTTCTAATGATCCATTCAATTATTAACCATGTTCTTGGCCTTTAAAACATATCAAGAAGCCTCTCAATGTTCTATGGATTCCACTGGTTAAGCAACCAGAATTCGGTTTTAACTAAGACCAAATGAATTAAGCAAACATTCAAGTCTAGTTTTACCTAAGTCCATGATCCAGCCAAGGTGATTAATCCATCCAAAAGCTCAGAAACATTAATCAACCATACAATCCTCTTTTATCACATGCAATTAAGCAATCACACATGAAGATCCAAATTCGAATTTTAACAATCCAAACAGAATAATCCAGAGGAAGCAAGAAACAGATTAATCATTGAATGAATAACAACAACACATAATCTCAAAACCAATAATCAGAACAGCCAAAACCTGGATTGATTTGATGAATTAGCCCTCCATGAACAAGAGGAGCTGAGTTCTTACAAAATATCTAAGAGAAAACTTAGAGGCTAAGAAAAGAGTAAAAGCTGTCTAAAAATATCTAATTCCTTGATTGTGAATTTCGGCTGCCCCCCTCTTGCTGATATAGACCTCTAATTTTACATGCACACCCAAATTGCCCTTAGGGCACACTTGTTCCCATGGGCCTTAGCTTCAATTGGGCTTTGGTTTGGGCCCATTTGGACTTGTCATGTGGAAGTTAGGCCCATTTAAGTGGCAGAAGGTGTCTGGAACCGTCAGCTAACTTGCACAGCAAATAAGACCATCTTCCACATAAAATATGGTGAACCGGTCTTCATATCAATTAAATTTATGTCTGTTAGCTTTCCAATGGTACCAGTTTCAGGTCCATATGACATATACAACTCAAGTTATGACCCAAATTCTGCATGTAGGTCAGGATCCTGCGACAGCATGTCTTCTCTGGCTTCTAGGCTGCATATGACCTTCTGAACCTCCGAATTAGCTTTGGAGCCCTAGAGCAGATATAGTGACTCACCAGGAAATTGTCCAGTCCCAGGTACAATGAACCATAAGCAAAATATCCGAGTTAGAAAAAGAGATGAACCAAAACAGGGTCCCGGGGCAGATATAGTGACTCACCAGGATACTGTCCAGTCCTCGATACAGTGAACTATAAGAAAAATATACGAGTTAGAAACATTTAGAAACAGGGATGAACCGAAACAGGGTCCCGGAGCAGATATAGTGACTCACCAGGAAACTGTCCGGTCCCAGATAAAGTGAACCATAAGAAAAATATCCGAGTTAGAAAAAGTGATCAACAGAAAACGGGTCACGAGGCAGATACTGTGAACCAGAAGAAAAATATCATAGAAAAAGGGATGAACCGAAAACGGGTCCCGAGGCAGATACTGTTAACTAGAAGAAAAATATCTGAGTTAGAAACAGGGATGAACCGAAACAGGGTCCCAGGGCAGATATAGTTACTCACCAGGAAACTGTCCAGTCCTCGATACAGTGCACTATAAGAAAAATATACGAGTTAGAAACATTTAGAAACTGGGATGAACCGACACAGGGTCCCGGAGCAGATATAGTGACTCACCAGGAAATTGTCCAGTCCCAGGTACAGTGAACCATAAGCAAAATATCCGAGTTAGAAACAGAGATGAACCGAAACAGGGTCCTGGGGCAGATATAGTGACTCACCAGGATACTGTCCAGTCCTCGATACAGTGAACTATAAGAAAAATATACGAGTTAGAAACATTTAGAAACAGGGATGAACCGAAACAGGGTCCCGGAGCAAATATAGTGACTCACCAGGAAACTAGTCAGCCCCAGTTACAGTGAACGAGAAAAAAAATGTCCGTGTTAGAAACAGGGATGAACCGAAACAGGGTCCCGAGGCAGATATAGTGACTTACCAGGAATCTGTCCAGTCCCAGATAAAGTGAACCATAAGAAAAATATCCGAGTTAGAAAAAGGGATGAACCGAAAACGGTTCCCGAGGCAGATACTGTGAACTAGAAGAAAAATATCTGAGTTAGAAACAGAGATGAACGGAAACAGGGTCCCGGGGTAGATATAGTTACTCACCAGGAAACTGTCCAGTCCTCGATACAGTGAACTATAAGAAAAATATACGAGATAGAAACATTTAGAAACAGGGATGAACCGAAACAGGGTCCCGGAGCAGATATAGTGACTCACCAGGAAACTGTCCAGTCCCAGATAAAGTGAACCATAAGAAAAATATCCGAGTTAGAAAAAGGGATGAACCGAAAACGGGTCCCGAGGCAGATACTGTGAACTAGAAGAAAAATATCTGAGTTAGAAACAGGGATGAACCGAAACAGGGTCCCGGGGCAGATATAGTTACTCACCAGGAAACTGTCCAGTCCTCGATACAGTGCACTATTAGAAAAATATACGAGTTAGAAACATTTAGAAACTGGGATGAACCGAAACAGGGTCCCAGAGCAGATATAGTGACTCACCAGGAAATTGTCCAGTCCCAGGTACAGTGAACCATAAGCAAAATATCCGAGTTAGAAACAGAGATGAACCGAAACATGGTCCCGGGGCAGATATAGTGACTCATCAGGATACTGTCCAGTCCTCGATACAGTGAACTATAAGAAAAATATACGAGTTAGAAACATTTAGAAATAGGGATGAACCGAAACAAGGTCCCGGTGCAGATATAGTGACTCACCAGGAAACTGTCCGGTCCCAGATAAAGTGAACCATCAGAAAAATATCCGAGTTAGAAAAAGGGATGAACCGAAAACGGGTCCCGAGGCAGATACTGTGAACCAGAGGAAAAATATCTGAGTTAGAAACAGGGATGAACCGAAACAGGGTCTCGTAGCAGATATAGTGACTCACCACGAAACTGTCCAGTCATAGATACAGTGAATTATAAGAACAATATCGGAGTTAGAAACATTTAGAAACAGAGATGAACCGAAAAAGGGTCCCGGGGCAGATATAGTGTCTCACTGGGAAACTGTCCATCCCCAGGTACAGTGAACCATAAGCAAAATATCCGAGTTAGAAATAGGGATGAACCGAAAACGGTTCCCGAGGCAGATATAGTGCCTTACAGGGAAACTATCCAGCCACAGAAACAGTGAACCAAAAGAAAAATATCCGAGTTAGAAACAGCTAAAAACTGGGATGAACCGAAAAAGGGTCCCGGGGCATATATAGTGACTCACCAGGAACTGTTCAGCCCCAGGTACAGTAAACCATAAGCAAAATATCTGAGTTAGAAAAGGGGATGAACCGAAAATGGCTGCCGAGCCAGATATAGTGACATACCAGGAAACTGTTCAGTCCTAGATACAGAGAATTATAAGAAAAATATTCGAGTTAGAAATATTTAGAAACAGGGATGAACCGAAACAGGGTCCCGGGGCAGAGATAATGACTCACCAGGAAACTGTCCAGTCTTCTATACACTGAACAATAAGAAAAATATTCGAGTTAGAAAAATCTAGAAACAGGGATGAACCGAAACAGGGTCCCGGGGCGGATATAGTGACTCACCAGGAAACTGTCCAGTCCCAGATAAAGTGAACCATAAGAAAAATATCCGAGTCAGGAATAAGGATGAACCGAACCAGGGCTCTGGCCCAGATATAGTGACTCACCAGGAAACTAGTCAGCCCCAGTTACAGTGAACCAGAAGAAAAATATCCGAGTTAGAAACAGGGATGAACCGAAACAGGGTCCCGAGGCAGATATAGTGACTCACCAGGAATCTGTCCAGTCCCAGATAAAGTGATACATAAGAAAAATATCCGAGTCAGAAATAGGGACGAACCAAAACAGGGCCCTGGGCCAGATATATTGACTCACCAGGAAATTTTCCATCCTCGATACAGTGAACTATAAGAAAAATATCCGAGTTAGAAAAATTTAGAAACAGGGATGAACCGAAACAGAGTCCCGAGGCAGAGATAATGACTCACCAGGAAACTGTCCATTCCTCTATACACTGAACAATAAGAAAAATATCCGAGTTAGAAAAATTTAGAAACAAGGATGAACCGAAACAGGGTCCCGGGGCGGATATAGTGACTCACCAGGAAACTGTCCAGTCCCAGATAAAGTGAACCATAAGAAAAATATCCGAGTCAAGAATAGGGATGAACCGAAACAGGGCCGTGGCCCAGATATAGTGACTCACCAGGAAACTAGTCAGCCCCAGTTACAGTGAACCAGAAGAAAAGTATCCGAGTTAGAAACAGGGATGAACCGAAACAGGGTCCCGAGGCAGATATAGTGACTCACCAGGAATCTGTCCAGTCCCAGATAAAGTGATACATAAGAAAAATATCCGAGTCAGAAATAGGGACGAACCAAAACAGGGCCCTGGGCCAGATATATTGACTCACCAGGAAATTGTCCGTCCTCGATACAGTGAACTATAAGAAAAATATCCGAGTTAGAAAAATTTAGAAACAGGGATGAACCGAAACAACGTCCCGGGGCAAATATAGTGACTCACAAGGAAACTGTCTAGTCCCAGATAAAGTGAACCATAAGAAAAATATCCGAGACAGGAATAGGGATGAACCGAAACAGGGCCCTGTCCCAGATATAGTGACTCACCAGGAAACTAGTCAGCCCCAGTTACAGTGAACCAGAAGAAAAATATCCGTGTTAGAAACAGGGATGAACCGAAACAGGGTCCCGAGGCAGATATAGTGACTCACCAGGAATCTGTCCAGTCCCAGATAAAGTAAACCATAAGAAAAATATCCGAGTTAGAAAAAGGGCTGAACCGAAAACGGGTCCCGAGGCAGATACTGTGAACTAGAAGAAAAATATATGAGTTAGAAACAGGGATGAACCGAAACAGGGTCCCGGGGCAAATATAGTTACTCACCAGGAAACTGTCCAGTCCTCGATACAGTGCACTATAAGAAAAATATACGAGTTAGAAACATTTAGAAACTGGGATGAACCGAAACAGGGTCCCGGAGCAGATATAGTGACTCACCAGGAAACTGTCTAGTCCAAGGTACAGTGAACCATAAGCAAAATATCCGAGTTAGAAAGAGGGATGAACCGAAACAGGGTCCCGGAGCAGATATAGTGACTCACCAGGAAACTGTCTAGTCCAAGGTACAGTGAACCATCAGCAAAATATCCGAGTTAGAAAGAGGGATGAACCGAAACAGGGTCCCGGGGCAGATATAGTGACTCACCAGGATACTGTCCAGTCCTCGATACAGTGAACTATAAGAAAAATATACGAGTTAGAAACATTTAGAAACTGGGATGAACCGAAACAGGATCCCGGAGCAGATATAGTGACTCACCAGGAAACTAGTCAGCCCCAGTTACAGTGAACCATAAGCAAAATATCCGAGTTAGAAATAGGGATGAACCGAAAACGGTTCCCGAGGCAGATATAGTGCCTCACAGGGAAACTGTCCAGCCCTAGATACAGTGAAACAAAAGAAAAATATCCGAGTTAGAAAAAGGGCTGAACCGAAAACGGGTCCCGATGCAGATACTGTGAACTAGAAGAAAAATATATGAGTTAGTAACAGGGATGAACCGAAACAGGGTCCCGGGGCAAATATAGTTACTCACCAGGAAACTGTCCAGTCCTCGATACAGTGCACTATAAGAAAAATATACGAGTTAAAAACATTTAGAAACTGGGATGAACCGAAACAGGGTCCCGGAGCAGATATAGTGACTCACCAGGAAACTGTCCAGTCCCAGATAAAGTGAACCATAAGAAAAATATCCGAGTTAGAAAAAGGGATGAACCGAAAACGGGTCCCGAGGCAGATACTGTGAACTAGAAGAAAAATATCTGAGTTAGAAACAGGGATGATCCAAAACAGGGTCCCGGGGCAGATATAGTTACTCACCACGAAACTGTCCAGTCCTCGATACAGTGCACTATAAGAAAAATATACGAGTTAGAAACATTTAGAAACTGGGATGAACCGAAACAGGGTCCCGGAGCAGATATAGTGACTCACCAGGAAATTGTCCAGTCCCAGGTACAGTGAACCATAAGCAAAATATCCGAGTTAGAAATAGGGATGAACCGAAAATGGTTCCCGAGGCAGATATAGTGCCTCACAGGGAAACTGTCCAGCCCTAGATACAGTGAAACAAAAGAAAAATATCCGAGTTAGAAACAGTTAGAAACTGGGATGAACCGAAAAAGGGTCCCGGGGCATATATAGTGACTCACCAGGAACTGTCCAGCCCCAGGTACAGTGAACCATAAGCAAAATATCCGAGTTAGAAAAAGGGATGAACCGAAAATGGCTCCCGAGCCAGATATAGTGACTCACCAGGAAACTGTCCAGTCCTAGATACAGTGAATTATAAGAAAAATATTCGAGTTAGAAATATTTAGAAACAGGGATGAACCGAAACAGGGTCCCGGGGCAGAGATAATGACTCACCAGGAAACTGTCCAGTCCTCCATACAGTGAACAAAAAGAAAAATGTCCGAGTTAGAAAAATTTAGAAACAGGGATGAACCGAAACAGGGTCCTGGGGCAGATATAGTAACTCACCAGGAAACTGTCCGTCCTTGATACAGTGAACTATAAGAAAAATATCCGAGTTAGAAAAATTTAGAAAAAGGGATGAACCGAAACAGAGTCCCGGGGCAAATATAGTGACTCACAAGGAAACTGTCCAGTCCCAGATAAAGTGAACCATAAGAAAAATATCCGAGTCAGAAATAGGGCCCTGGGCTAGATATAGTGACTCACCAGGAATCTGTCCAGTCATAGATATAGTGAATTATAAGAAAAATATTGGAGTTAGAAACATTTAGGAATAGGGATGAACCGAAAACGGGTCCCGAGGCAGATATAGTGCCTCACAGGGAAACTGTCTAGCCCCAGATAGAGTGAACCAAAAGTAAAATATCCGAGTTAGAAATAGTTAGAAATTGGGATGAACCGAAAAAGAATCCCTGGGCATATATAGTGACTCACCAGGAAACTCTCCAGCCCCACGTACAGTGAACCATAAGCAAAATATCCGAGTTAGAAATAGGGATGAACCGAAAACGGTTCCCGAGGCAGATATAGTGCCTCACAGGGAAACTGTCCTGCCCTAGATACAGTGAACCAAAATAAAAATATCCGAGTTAGAAACAGTTATAAACTGGGATGAACCGAAAAAGGGTCCCGGGCATATATAGTGACTCACCAGGAACTGTCCAGCCCCAGGTACAGTGAACCATAAGCAAAATATCCGAGTTAGAAAAAGGGATGAACCGAAAATGGCTCCCGAGCCAGATATAGTGACTCACCAGGAAACTAGTCAGCCCCAGTTACAGTGAACCAGAAGAAAAATATCCGAGTTAGAAAAAGGGATGAACCGAAACAGGGTCCCGGGGCAGATATAGTGACTCATTGATGAGCTGCCGAGGCTCCTCAAATTAATTAAGTTTTAGGTCGGTTACCTAGCTTTTTGCAGCATAGGGCAGCCCTAAGTCGAACCTAAGGATNACTGTCCGTCCTCGATACAGTGAACTATAAGAAAAATATCCGAGTTAGAAAAATTTAGAAACAGGGATGAACAAAAACAGAGTCCCGGGGCAGATATAGTAACACACAAGGAAACTGTCCAGTCCCAGACAAAGTGAACCATAAGAAAAATATCCGAGTCAGGAATAGGGATGAACCGAAACAGGGCCTTGGCCCAGATATAGTGACTCACCAGGAAACTAGTCAGCCCCAGTTACAGTGAACCAGAAGAAAAATATCTGTGTTAGAAACAGGGATGAACCGAAACAGGGTCCCGAGGCAGATATAGTGACTCACCAGGAATCTGTCCATTCACAGATAAAGTGAACCATAAGAAAAATATCCGAGTCAAGAATAGGGATGAACCGAAACAGGGCCGTGGCCCAGATATAGTGACTCACCAGGAAACTAGTCAGCCCCAATTACAGTGAACCAGAAGAAAAATATCCGAGTTAAAAACTGGGATGAACCGAAACAGGGTCCCGGAGCAGATATAGTTACTCACCAGGAAATTGCCCAGTCCCAGGTACAGTGAACCATAAGCAAAATATCCGAGTTAGAAACAGAGATGAACAAAAACAGGGTCCCGGGGCAGATATAGTGACTCACCAGGATATTGTCCAGTCCTCGATACAGTGAACTATAAGAAAAATATACGAGTTAGAAACATTTAGAAACAGGGATGAACCGAAACAGGGTCCCGGAGCAGATATAGTGACTCACCAGGAAACTGTCCGGTCCCAGATAAAGTGAACCATCAGAAAAATATCCGAGTTAGTAAAAGGGATGAACCGAAAACGGGTCCCGAGGCAGATACTGTGAACCAGAAGAAAAATATCTAAGTTAGAAACTGGGATGAACCGAAAAAGGGTCCCGGGGCATATATAGTGACTCACCAGGAACTGTCCAGCCCCAGTACACTGAACCATAAGCAAGATATCCGAGTTAGAAAAGGGGATGAACCGAAAATGGCTCCCGAGCCCGATATAGTGACTCAACAGGAAACTGTCCAGTCCTAGATACAGAGAATTATAAGAAAAATATTCGAGTTAGAAATATTTAGAAACAGGCATGAACCGAAACACGGTCCCGAGGCAGAGATAATGACTCACCAGGAAACTGTCACGTCCTCTATAAACTGAACAATAAGAAAAATATCCGAGTTAGAAAAATTTAGAAACAGGGATGAACCAAAACAGGGTCCCGGGGCGGATATAGTGACACACCAGGAAACTGTCCAGTCCCAGATAAAGTGAACCATAAGAAAAATATCCGAGTCAGGAATAGGGATGAACCGAAACAGGGCCCTGGCCCAGATATAGTGACTCACCAGGAAACTAGTCAGCCCCAGTTACAGTGAACCAGAAGAAAAATATCCGAGTTAGAAACAGGGATGAACCGAAACAGGGTCCCGAGGCAGATATACTGACTCACCAGGAATCTGTCCAGTCCCAGATAAAGTGAACAATAAGAAAAATATCCGAGTTAGAAAAAGGGATGAACCGAAAACGGGTCCCGAGGCAGATACTGTGAACTAGAAGAAAAATATCTTAGTTAGAAAGAGGGATGAACCGAAACAGGGTCCCCGGGCAGATATAGTTACTCACCAAGAAACTGTCCAGTCCTCGATACAGTGCACTATAAGAAAAATATACGAGTTAGAAACATTTAGAAACTGGGACGAACCGAAACAGGGTCCCGGAGCAGATATAGTGACTCACTAGGAAACTGTCCAGTCCCAGGTACAGTGAACTAGAAGAAAAATATCTGAGTTAGAAACAGGAATGAACCGAAACAGGGTCCCGGGGCAGGTATAGTTACTCACCAGGAAACTGTCCAGTCCTCGATACAGTTAACTATAAGAAAAATATACGAGTTAGAAACATTTAGAAACTGGGATGAACCGAAACAGGGTCCCGAAGCAGATATAGTGACTCACCAGGAAATTGTCCAATCCCAGGTACAATGAACCATAAGCAAAATATCCGAGTTAGAAACAGAGATGAACCAAAACAGGGTCCCGGGGCAGATATAGTGACTCACCAGGATACTGTCCAGTCTTCGATACAGTGAACTATAAGAAAAATATACGAGTTAGAAACATTTAAAATCTGTCCAGTCCCAGATAAAGTAAACCATAAGAAAAATATCCGACTTAGAAAAAGGGATGAACCGAAAATGGGTCCCGAGGCAGATACTGTGAACTACAAGAAAAATATCTGAGTTAGAAACAGGGATGAACCAAAACAGGGTCCCGGGGCAAATATAGTTACTCACCAGGAAACTGTCCAGTCCTCGATACAGTGCACTATAAGAAAAATATACGAGTTAGAAACATTTAGAAACTGGGATGAACCGAAACAGGGTCCCGGAGCAGATATAGTGACTCACCAGGAAACTGTCCAGTCCCAGGTACAGTGAACCATAAGCAAAATATCCGAGTTAGAAAGAGGGATGAACCGAAACAGGGTCCCGGGGCAGATATAGTGACTCACCAGGATACTGTCCAGTCCTCGATACAGTGAACTATAAGAAAAATATACGAGTTAGAAACATTTAGAAACAGGGATGAACCCAAACAGGGTCCCGGAGCAGATATAGTGACTCACCTGGAAACTGACCAGTCCCAGATAAAGTGAACCATAAGAAAAATATCCGAGTTAGAAAAAGGGATGAACCGAAAACGGGTCCCGAGGCAGATACAGTGAACCAGAAGAAAAATATCTGAGTTAGAAACAGGGATGAACCGAAACAGGGTCTCGTAGCAGATATAGTGACTCACCACGAAACTGTCCAGTCATAGATTCAGTGAATTATAAGAACAATATCGGAGTTAGAAACATTTAGAAACAGAGATGAACCGAAAAAGGGTCCCGGGGCAGATATAGTGTCTCACCGGGAAACTGTCCATCCCCAGGTACAGTGAACCATAAGCAAAATATCCGAGTTAGAAATAGGGATGAAACGAAAACGGTTCCCGAGGCAGATATAGTGCCTCACAGGGAAACTGTCCACCCCCAGAAACAGTGAACCAAAAGAAAAATATCCGAGTTAGAAACAGCTAGAAACTGGGACGAACCGAAAAAGGGTCCCGGGGCATATATAGTGACTGACCAGGAACTGTCGAGCCCAAGGTACAGTGAACCATAAGCAAAATATCCGAGTTAGAAAAGGGGATGAACTGAAAATGGCTCCCGAGCCCGATATATTGACTCAACAGGAAACTGTCCAGTCCTAGATACAGAGAATTATAAGAAAAATATTCGAGTTAGAAATATTTCGAAACAGGGATGAACCGAAACACGGTCCCGGGGCAGAGATAATGACTCACCAGGAAACTGTCCAGTCCTCTATAAACTGAACAATAAGAAAAATATCCGAGTTAGAAAAATTTAGAAACAGGGATGAACCGAAACAGAGTCCCGGGGCAAATATAGTGACTCACAAGGAAACTGTCCAGTCCCAGATAAAGTGAACCGTAAGAAAAATATCCGAGTCAGGAATAGGGATGAACCAAAACAGGGCCCTGGGCCAGATATATTGACTCACTAGGAAATTGTCCAGTCCTCGATACAGTGAACAATAAGAAAAATATCCAAGTTAGAAAAATTTAGAAACAGGGATGAACCGAAACAGAGTCCCGGGGCAGATATAGTGACTCACCAGGAAACTGTCCAGTCCCAGATAAAGTGAACCATAAGAAAAATATCCGAGTCAAGAATAGGGATGAACCGAAACAGGGCCGTGGCCCAGATATAGTGACTCCCCAGGAAACTTGTCAGCCCCAATTACAGTGAACCAGAAGAAAAATATCCGAGTTAGAAACAGGGATGAACCAAAATAGGGTCCCGAGGCAGATATAGTGACTCACCAGGAATCTGTCCAGTCCCAGATAAAGTGATACATAAGAAAAATATCCGAGTCAGAAATAGGGACGAACCAAAACAGGGCCCTGGGCCAGATATATTGACTCACCAGGAAATTGTCCGTCCTCGATACAGTGAACTATAAGAAAAATATCCGAGTTAGAAAAATTTAGAAACAGGGATTAACCGAAACAGAGTCCCGGGGCAGATATAGTGACTCACAAGGAAACTGTCCAGTCCCAGATAAAGTGAACCATAAGAAAAATATCCGAGTCAAGAATAGGGATGAACCGAAACAGGGCCGTGGCCCAGATATAGTGACTCACCAGGAAACTAGTCAGCCCCAATTACAGTGAACCAGAAGAAAAATATCCGAGTTAGAAACAGGTATGAACCGAAACAGGGTCCCGAGGCAGATATAGTGACTCACCAGGAATCTGTCCAGTCCCAGATAAAGTGAACCATAAGAAAAATATCCGAGTCAAGAATAGGGATGAACCGAAACAGGGCCGTGGCCCAGATATAGTGACTCACTAGGGAACTAGTCAGCCCCAATTACAGTGAACCAGAAGAAAAATATCCGAGTTAGAAACTGGGATGAACCGAAACAGGGTCGCGGAGCAGATATAGTGACTCACCAGGAAATTGTCCAGTCCCAGGTACAGTGAACCATAAGCAAAATATCCGAGTTAGAAACAGAGATGAACAAAAACAGGGTCCCGGGGCAGATATAGTGACTCACCAGGATAATGTCCAGTCCTCGATACAGTGAACTATAAGAAAAATATACGAGTTAGAAACATTTAGAAACAGGGATGAACCGAAACAGGGTCCCGGAGCAGATATAGTGACTCACCAGGAAACTGTCCGGTCCCAGATAAAGTGAACCATCAGAAAAATATCCGAGTTAGTAAAAGGGATGAACCGAAAACGGGTCCCGAGGCAGATACTGTGAACCAGAAGAAAAATATCTAAGTTAGAAACAGGGATGAACCGAAACAGGGTCCCGGGGCAGATATAGTGACTCACCACGAAACTGTCCAGTCATAGATACAGTGAATTATAAGACCAATATCGGAGTTAGAAACATTTAGAAACAGAGATGAACCGAAAAAGGGTCCCGGGGCAGATATGGTGTCTCACCGGGAAACTGTCCATCCCCAGGTACAGTGAACCATAAGCAAAATATCCGAGTTAGAAATAGGGATGAACCGAAAACGGTTCCCGAGGCAGATATAGTGCCTCACAGGGAAACTGTCCAGCCCCAGAAACAGTGAACCAAAAGAAAAATATCCGAGTTAGAAACAGCTAGAAACTGGGATGAACCGAAAAAGGGTCCCGGGGCATATATAGTGACTCACCAGGAACAGTCCAGCCCCAGTACAGTGAACCATAAGCAAGATATCCGAGTTAGAAAAGGGGATGAACCGAAAATGGCTCCCGAGCCCGATATAGTGACTCAACAGGAAACTGTCCAGTCCTAGATACAGAGAATTATCAGAAAAATATTCGAGTTAGAAATATTTAGAAACAGGCATGAACCGAAACACGGTCCCGGGGCAGAGATAATGACTCACCAGGAAACTGTCCAGTCCTCTATAAACTGAACAATAAGAAAAATATCCGAGTTGGAAAAATTTAGAAACAGGGATGAACCAAAACAGGGTCCCGGGGCGGATATAGTGACACACCAGGAAACTGTCCAGTCCCAGATAAAGTGAACCATAAGAAAAATATCCGAGTCAGGAATAGGGATGAACCGAAACAGGGCCCTGGCCCAGATATAGTGACTCACCAGGAAACTAGTCAGCCCCAGTTACAGTGAACCAGAAGAAAAATGTCCGAGTTAGAAACAGGGATGAACCGAAACAGGGTCCCGAGGCAGATATAGCGACTCACCAGGAATCTGTCCAGTCCCAGATAAAGTGAACCATAAGAAAAATATCCGAGTTAGAAAAAGGGATGAACCGAAAACGGGTCCCGAGGCAGATACTGTGAACTAGAAGAAAAATATCTGAGTTAGAAACAGGGATGAACCGAAACAGGGTCCCGGGGCAAATATAGTTACTCACCAGGAAACTGTCCAGTCCTCGTTACAGTGCACTATAAGAAAAATATACGAGTTAAAAACATTTAGAAACTGGGATGAACCGAAACAGGGTCCCGGAGCAGATATAGTGACTAACCAGGAAACTGTCCAGTCCCAGGTACAGTGAACCATAAGCAAAATATCCGAGTTAGAAAGAGGGATGAACCGAAACAGGGTCCCGGGGCAGATATAGTGACTCACCAGGATACTGTCCAGTCCTCGATACAGTGAACTATAAGAAAAATAGACGAGTTAGAAACATTTAGAAACAGGGATGAACCGAAACAGGGTCCCGGGAAAGATATAGTGACTCACCAGGATACTGTCCAGTCCTAGATAAATTGAACCATAAGAAAAATTTCCGAGTTAGAAAAAGGGATGAACCGAAAATGGGTCCCGAGGCAGATACTGTGAATTAGAAGAAAAATATCTAGGTTAGAAACAGGGATGAACCGAAACAGGGTCCCGGGGCAGATATAGTTACTAACCAGGAAACTGTCCAGTTCTCGATACAGTGCACTTATTCTTTTTATATGCTCAATCTTTGTAAAAGAAACTGGGATGAACTGAAACAGGGACCCGGAGCAGATATAGTGACTCAGCAGGAAATTGTCCAGTCCCAGGTACAATGAACCATAAGCAAAATATCCGGGTTAGAAACAGAGATGAACCAAAACAGCGTCCCGGGGCAGATATAGTGACTCACCAGGATACTGTCCAGTCCTCGATACAGTGAACTATAAGAAAAATATACGAGTTAGAAACATTTAGAAACAGGGATGAACCGAAACAGGGTCCCGGAGCAGATATAGTGACTCACCAGGAAACTGTCCAGTCCCAGGTACAGTGAACCATAAGCAA
Organism: Cercis canadensis; assembly: GCA_003255065.1. Taxonomy (NCBI): domain Eukaryota; kingdom Viridiplantae; phylum Streptophyta; class Magnoliopsida; order Fabales; family Fabaceae; genus Cercis; species Cercis canadensis. The sequence continues at coordinate 138,335 of QAOA01001679.1, forward strand.
AATATCCGAGTTAGAAAGAGGGATGAACCGAAACAGGGTCCCGGGGCAGATATAGTGACTCACCAGGATACTGTCCAGTCCTAGATAAAGTGAACCATAAGAAAATTTTCCGAGTTAGAAAAAGGGATGAACCGAAAATGGGTCCCGAGGCAACGAGTTAGAAACAGGGATGAACCGAAACAGGGTCCTGGGGCAGATACAGTGACTCACTAGCAAACTGTCCAGCCCCAGACACAGTTAACCAAAAGAAAAATATCCAAGTTAGAAACAGATAGAAACAGGGATGATCCGAAAAAGGGTCCCAGGGCAGATATAGTGACACGCCAGGAAACCGTCCAGCCGCAGGTATAGTGAACCAGAAGAAATATATCCGAGTTAGAAACAGGGATGAACCGAAAACGGGTCCCGGGGCAGATATAGTGACTCACCAGGAATCTTTCCAATCCTCGATACAGTGAACTATAAGAAAAATATCCGATTTAGAAACAGGGATGAACCGAAAACGGGTTCCAGGGCATATACATTGACTCACCAGGAATCTGTCCAGTCCTAGATACAGTGAATTATATGAAAAATATTCGATTTAGAAACACTTAGAAATAGGATGAACCGAAACATGGTCTCGGGGCTGATATATTGACTCACCAGGAAACTGTCCAATCCTCGATACAGTGAACTATAAGAAAAATATCTGAGTTAGAAACATTTAGAAACAGGGATGAACCGAAACAGGGTCCCGGGCCGGATATAGTGACTCACCAGGAAACTGTCCAGTCCCAGATAAAGTAAACCATAAGAAAAATATCCGAGTCAGAAAGAGGGATGAACCGAAACAGGGCCCTGGGCCAGATATAGTGACTCACCAGGAAACTATCCAGCCCCAGATACAGTGAACCAAAAGAAAAATATCCGAGTTAGAAATAGGGATGAACCGAAAATGGGTACCGAGGCAAATATAGTGACTCACCAGGAATCTGTCCAGTCCTAGATACAGTGAATTGTAAGAAAAATATCCAAGTTAGAAACATTTAGGAAAAGGGATGAACCGAAACAGGGCCCTAGGCCAGATATAGTGACTTAACAGGAAACTATCCAGCCCACGATACAGTGAACCAAAAGAAAGATATCTGAGTTAGAAACAGGGATGAACCGAAAAAGGGTCCCGGGGCAGATATATTGTCTCACCAGGAAACTGTCCAGCCCCAGGTACAGTGAACCATAAGCGAAATATCCGAGTTAGAAATAGGGATTAACCGAAAACGGGTCCCGAGGAAGATATAGTGACTCACAAGGAAACTGTCCAGTCCTAGATACAGTGAATTATAAGAAGAATATTCGAGTTAGAAATATTTAGAAACAGGGATGAACCGAAACAGGGTCACGGGGCAGAGATAGTGACTCACCAGGAAACTGTCTAGTCCTCTATACAGTAAACTATAAGAAAAATATCCGAGTTAGAAACATTTAAAAACAGGGATGAACCGAAACAGGGTCCCGGGGCAAATATAGTGACTCACCAGGAAACTGTCCAGTCCCAAATAAAGTGAACCATAAGAAAAATATCCGGGTCAGAAATAGGGATGAACATAAACAGCGCCCTGGCCCAGATATAGTGACTCACCAGCAAACTAGTCAGCCCCAGTTACAGTGAACCAGAAGAAAAATATCCGAGTTAGAAATAGGGATGAATCGAAATAGGGTCCCGGGGCAGATATAGTGACTCACCAGGAAACTGTCCAGCCCCAGATACAGTGAACCAAAAGAAAAATATCCGAGTTAGAAACAGTTAGAAACATGGATGAACCGAAAAAGGGTCCCGGGGCAGATATAGTGACACACCAGGAAACCGTCCAGCCGCAGGTACAATGAACCAGAAGAAAAATTTCCGAGTTATAAACAGGGATGAACCGAAAACGGGTCCCGGGGCAGATATAGTGACTCACCAGGAATCTGTCCAGTCCTCGATACAGTGAACTATAAGAAAAATATCCAAGTTAGAAACATTTAGAAACAGGGATGAATCGAAATAGGGTTCCGGGGCAGATATAGTCACTCACCAGCAAACTGTCCAGTCCCAGATAAAGTGAACCATAAGAAAAATATCCGAGTCAGAAATAGGGACGAACTGAAACAGGGCCCTGGGCCAGATATAGTGACTCAACAGGAAACTGTCCAGCCCCAGATAAAATGAACCATAAGAAAAATATTCGAGTTAGAAACAGGGATGAACCGAAATCGGGTTCCGGGGCATATACATTGACTCACCAGGAATCTGTTAAGTCCTAGATACAGTGAATTATATGAAAAATATTCGAGTTAGAAACACTTAGAAACAGGGATGAACCGAAACATGGTCCCGGGGTTGATATAGTGACTCACCAGGAAACAGTCCAGCCCCAGATACAGTGAACCAGAAGAAAAATATCTGAGTTAGAAACAGGGATGAAACGAAACAGGTTCCCGGGGCAGATATACTGACTCACCAGGAATCTGTCCAGTCATAGATACAGTGAATTATAAGAAAAATATCCGAGTTAGAAACATTTAGAAACAGGGATGAACCGAAAACGGGTCCCGAGGCATATATATTGACTCCCCAGGAATTTGTCCAGTCCTTTATATAGTGCACTATAAGAAAAACATCCGAGTAAGAAACAGTTAGAAACAGCGATGAAAAGAAATAGGGTCCCGAGGTAGATATAGTGACTCACCAGGAAACTGTCCAGCCCTAGATACGGTGAACCATAAGAAAAATATCTGAGTCAGAAACAGTTAGAAACAGGGATGTACCGAAACCGGGTCCCGGGGAAGATATATTGACTTACCAGGAAACTTTCCTGTCCCAGATAAAGTGAACCATAAGAAAAATATCCGTGTCTG
>QAOA01001679.1:141390-186845 GCA_003255065.1 Cercis canadensis
CAGAACTCAAGATATGCCTGAAACACAGAGACAGCATATAATGCCCAGTATTGCTGGAAATTGCAATTAAGCATAAATGGATCCTAAGTCATGAAATGAGGTCTAAGTCTATGCAATTCAGCCCAAAAGAGGTTTAAAAGACTAAGTATGAGGAATAACTATTGTATAAAAAGTGTGTTCATCACTCATCAGGAAACTGTCCAGTCCCAGATAAAGTGAACCATAAGAAAAATATTCGAGTCAGCAATAGGGATGAACCGAAACAGGGCCCTGGCCCAGAAATAGTGACTCACCAGGAAACTAGTCAGCCCCAGTTACAGTGAACCAGAAGAAAAATATCTGAGTTAGAAACAGGGATGAACCGAAACAGGGTCCCGGGGCAGATATAGTGACACACAAGGAAACCGTCCAGCCGCAGGTACAGTGAACCATAAGCAAAATATCCGAGTTAGAAACGAGGATGAACCGAAACAGCCTCCTGGGGCAGATATAGTGACTCACCTAGAAACTGTCCAGTCCTCGATAAAGTGAACTATAAGAAAAATATCCGAGTTAGAAACTTTTAGAAACAGGGATGAACCGAAGCAGGGTTCCGGGGCAGATATAGTGACTCACCAGGAAACTGTCCAGTCCCAAATAAAGTGAACCATAAGAAAAATATCCGAGTCAGAAATAGGGACGAACCGAAACAGGGCCCTGGGCCAGATATAGTGACTCACCAGGAAATTGTCCAGTGCTCGATACAGTGAACTATAAGAGAAATATCCGAGTTAGAAAAATTTAGAAACAGGGATGAACCGAAACAGAGTCCCGAGGCAGATATAGTGACTCACCAGGAAACTGTCCAGTCCCAGATAAAGTGAACCATAAGAAAAATATCCGAGTCAGGAATAGGGATGAACAGAAACAGGGCCCTGGCCCAGATATAGTGACTCACCAGGAAACTAGTCAGCCCCAGTTACAGTGAACTAGAAGAAAAATATCCGAGTTAGAAACAGGGATGAGCCGAAACAGGGTCCCGGGGCAGATATAGTGACTCACCATGAATCTGTCCAGTCCCAGATAAAGTGAACCATAAGAAAAATATCCGAGTTAGAAAAAGGGATGAACCGAAAACGGGTCCCGAGGCAGATACTGTGAACTAGTAGAAAAATATCTGAGTTAGAAACAGGGATGAACCGAAACAGGGTGCTGGGGCAGATATAATTACTTACCAGGAAACTGTCCAGTCCTCGATACAGTGCACTATAAGAAAAATGTACGAGTTAGAAACATTTAGAAACTGGGATGAACCGAATCAGGGTCTCGGAGCAGATATAGTGACTCACCAGGAAATTGTCCGGTCCCAGATAAAGTGAACCATAAGATAAATATCCGAGTTAGAAAAAGGGATGAACCGAAAACGGGTCCCGAGGCAGATACTGTGAACCAGAAGAAAAATATCTGAGTCAGAAACAGGGATGAACCGAAACAGGGTCCCGGGGCAGATATAGTGACTCACCAGGAATCTGTCCAGTCATAGATACAGTGAATTATAAGAAAAATTTTGGAGTTAGAAACATTTAGAAACAGAGATGAACCGAAAAAGGGTTCCGGGGCAGATATAGTGTCTCAACGGGAAACTGTCCATCCCTAGGTACAGTGAACCATAAGCAAAATATCCGAGTTAGAAATAGGGACGAACCGAAAACGGTTCCCGAGGCAGATATAGTGCCTCACGGGGAAACTGTCCAGCGCCAGATACAGTGAACCAAAAGAAAAATATCCGAGTTAGAAACAGTTAGAAACTGGGATGAACCGGAAAAGGGTCCCGGGGCATATATAGTGACTCACCAGGAAACTGTCCAGCCCCAGGTACAGTGAACCATAAGCAAAATATCCGAGTTAGAAAAAGGGATGAACCGAAAATGGCTCCCGAGCCAGATATAGTGGCTCACCAGGAAACTGTCCAGTCCTAGATACAGTGAATTATAAGAAAAATATTCGAGTTAGAAATATTTAGTAACAGGGATGAACCGAAACAGGGTCCCGGGGCAGAGATAGTGACTCACCAGGAAACTGTTCAGTCCTCTATAAAGTGAACAATAAGAAAAATATCCGAGTTAGAAAAATTTAGAAACAGGGTTGAACCGAAACAGGGTCTCGGGGCAGATATAGTGACTCACTAGGAAATTGTCCAGTCCCAGATAAAGTGAACCATAAGAAAAATATCTGAGTCAGGAATAGGTATGAACCGAAACAGGGCCTTGGCTCAGATATAGTGACTCAGCAGGAAACTAGTCAGCCAGAGTTACAGTGAACCAGAAGAAAAATATCCGAGTTAGAAACATGGATGAACCGAAAAAGGGTCCCGGGGCACATATAGTGACACACTAGGAAACCGTCTAGCCGCAGGTACAGTGAACCATAAGCAAAATATCCGAGTTAGAAACAGGGATAAACCGAAACAGGTTCCCGGGGCAGATATAGTGACTCACCTGGAAATTGTCCAGTCCTCGATACAGTGAATTATAAGAAAAATATCCAAGTTAGAAACATTTAAAAACAGGGATGAACCGAAACAGGGTTCCGAAGCAGATATAGTGACTCACCAGGAAATTGTCCAGTCCCAGATAAAGTGAACCATAAGAAAAATATCCGAGTCAGAAATAGGGACGAACCGAAACAGGGCCCTGGGCCAGATATAGTGACTCACCAGGAAACTGTCCAGTCCTCGATACAGTGAACTATAAGAAAAATATCCGAGTTAGAAACATTTAGAAACAGGGATGAACCGAAACAGAGTCCCGGGGCAGATATAGTGACTCTCCAGGAAACTTTCCAGTCCCAGATAAAGTGAACCATAAGAAAAATATCCGAGTCAGGAATAGGGATGAACCGAAACAGGGCCCTGGCCCAGATATAGTGACTCACCAGGAAAGTAGTCAGCCCCACTTACAGTGAACTAGAAGAAAAATATCCGAGTTAGAAAAAGGGATGAACCGAAACAGGGTCCCGGGGCAGATATGGTGACTCACCAGGAAACTGTCCAGTCCCAGATAAAGTGAACCATAAGAAAAATATCTGAGTCAGGAATAGGGATGAACCGAAACAGGGCCTTGGCCCAGATATAGTGACTCACCAGGAAACTAGTCAGCCCCAGTTACAGTGAACCAGAAGAAAAATATCCGAGTTAGAAATAGGGATGAACCGAAACAGGGTCCCGGGGCAGATATAGTGACTCACAAGGAAACTGTCCAGTCCTAGATACAGTGCACTATAAGAAAAATATACGAGTTAGAAAGCTTTAGAAACAGGGATGAACCGAAACAGGGTCCCGGAGCAGATATAGTGACTAACCAGGAAACTGTCCAGTCCCAGGTACAGAGAACCATAAGCAAAATATCCGAGTTAGAAACAGGGATGAACCGAAACAGGGTCCCGGGGCAGATATAGTGACTCACCAGGAAACTGTCCAGTCCTCGATACAGTGCACTATAAGAAAAATATACGAGTTAGAAACATTTAGAAACAGGGTCCAGGAGCAGACATAGTGACTCACCAGGAAACTGTCCTGTCCCAGATAAAGTGAACCATAAGAAAAATATCCGAGTCAGGAATAGGGATGAACCGAAACAGGGCCCTGGCCCAGATATAGTGACTCACCAGGAAACTAGTCAGCCCTAGTTAAAGTGAACCAGAAGAAAAATATCCGAGTTAGAAACAGGGATGAACCGAAACAGGGTCCCGGGGCAGATATAGTGACTCACCAGGAAAAAGTCCAGCCCCAGATACAGTGAGCCAAAAGAAAAATATCCGATTTAGAAACAGTTATAAACATGGATGAACCGAAAAAGGGTCTCGGCGCAGATATAATGACACACCAGGAAACCGTCCAGCCGCAGGTACAGTGAACCATAAGCAAAATATCCGAGTTAGAAACAGGGATGAACCGAAACAGGGTTCCGGGGCAGATATAGTGACTCACCTGGAAACTGTCCAGTCCTCGATACAGTGAACTATAAGAAAAATATCCGAGTTAGAAACATTTAGAAACAGGGATGAACCGAAACAGGGTTCCGGGGCAGATATAGTGACTCACCAGGAAATTGTCCAGTCCCAGATAAAGTGAACCATAAGAAAAATATCCGAGTCAGAAATAGGGACGATCCGAAACAGGGCCCTGGGCCAGATATAGTGACTCACCAGGAAACTGTCCAGTCCCATATAAAGTGAACCTTAAGAAAAATATCTGAGTCAGGAATAGGGATGAACCGAAACAGGGCCCTGGCCCAGATATAGTGACTCACCAGGAAACTAGTCAGCCCCAGTTAAAGTGAACCAGAAGAAAAATATCCGAGTTAGAAACAGGGATGAACCGAAACAGGGTCCCGGGGCAGATATAGTGGCTCACCAGGAATCTGTCCAGTCCGAGATAAAGTGAACCATAAGAAAAATATCCGAGTTAGAAAAAGGGATGAACCGAAAATGGGTCCCGACGCAGATACTGTGAACCAGAAGAAAAATATCTTAGTTAGAAACAGGGATGAACCGAAACAGGGTCCCAGGGCAAATATAGTGACTCACAAGGAAACTGTCCAGTCCTCGATACAGTGCACTATAAGAAAAAGAGTAAAACCCCTTTTTGGTCCCTGAAAAATTCAACGATGGACAAGTTAGTCCCCAAAAAATGTTCGCTGACAATTTCGTCCTCAAATTATGGTTCCGTATGACAAATTAGTCCTCGAAAAATTTTCGCTGACAATTTAGTCCTCGAATTATGGTTCCGTACGACAAATTAGTCCTCAGTTGAGGATTAATTCGAGGACTAATTTGTCGTATGAAACCATAATTCGAGGACTAAATTGTCAGCGAATATAATTCGAGGACTAATTTGTCGTACGGAACCATAATTTGAGGACGAAATTGTCAGTGAACATTTTTGGAGGACTAACTTGTCAATCACTGAATAATTCAGGGACTAAAAAGAGGTTTTACTCTAAGAAAAATATACGAGTTAGAAACATTTAGAAACAAGGATGAACCTAAACAGTGTCCTGGGGCATATATAGTGACTCACCAGGAAACTGTCCAATCCTTGATACAGTGCACTATAAGAAAAATATACGAGTTAGAAACATTTAGAAACAGGTTCCAGGAGCAGACATAGTGACTCACCAGGAAACTGTCCAGTCCCAGATAAAGGGAACCATAAGAAAAATATCCGAGTCAGGAATAGGGATAAACCGAAACAGGGCCCTGGCCCAGATATAGTGACTCACCAGGAAACTAGTCAGCCCCAGTTACAGTGAACCAGAAGAAAAATATCCGAGTTAGAAACAGGGATGAACCGAAACAGGGTCCCGGGGCAGATATAGTGACTCACCAGGAATCTGTCCAGTCCCAGATAAAGTGAACCATAAGAAAAATATCCGAGTTAGAAAAAGGGATGAACCGAAAACGGGTCCCGAGGCAGATACTGTGAACCAGAAGAAAAATATCTGAGTTAGAAACAGGGATGAACCGAAACAGGGTCCCGGGACAGATATAGTTACTCACCAGGAAACTGTCCAGTCCTCGATAGAGTGCACTATAAGAAAAATATACGAGTTAGAAACATTTAGAAAAAGGGATGAACCGAAACAGGGTCCCAGAGAAGATATAGTGACTCACCAGGAAACTGTCCGGTCCCAGATAAAGTGAACCATAAGAAAAATATCCGAGTTAGAAAAAGGGATGAACCGAAAACGGGTCCCGAGGCAGATACTGTGAACAAGAAGAAAAATATCTGAGTTAGAAACAGGGATGAACCGAAACAGGGTCCCGGGGCAGATATAGTTACTCACCAGGAAACTGTCCAGTCCTCGATACAGTGCACTACAAGAAAAATATACGAGTTAGAAACATTTAGAAACAGGGATGAACCGAAACAGGGTCCCGGAGCAGATATAGTGACTCACCAGGAAATTGTCCAGTCCCAGGTATAGTGAACCATAAGCAAAATATCCGAGTTAGAAACAGAGATAAACCAAAACAGGGTCCCGGGGCAAATATAGTGACTCACCAGGATACTGTCCAGTCCTCGATACAGTGAACTATAAGAAAAATATACGAGTTAGAAACATTTAGAAACAGGGATGAACCGAAACAGGGTCCCGGAGCAGATATAGTGACTCACCAGGAAACTGTCCAGTCCCAGATAAAGTGAACCATAAGAAAAATATCCGAGTTAGAAAAAGGGATGAACCGAAAACGGGTCCCGAGGCAGATACTGTGAACAAGAAGAAAAATATCTGAGTTAGAAACAGGGATGAACTGAAACAGGGTCCCGGGGCAGATATAGATACTCACCGGGAATCTGTCCAGTCATAGATACAGTGAATTATAAGAAAAATATCGGAGTTAGAAACATTTAGAAACAGAGATGAACCGAAAAAGGGTCCCGGGGCAGATATAGTGCCCACCGGGAAACTGTCCATCCCCAGGTACAGTGAACCATAAGCAAAATATCCGAGTTAGAAAGAGGGATGAACCGAAAACGAGTCCCGAGGCAGATATAGTGCCTCACAGGGAAACTGTCCAGCCGCAGATACACTGAACCAAAAGAAAAATATCCGAGTTAGAAACAGTTAGAAACTGGGATGAACCGAAAAAGGGTCCTGGGGCATATATAGTGACTCACCAGGAAACTGTGCAGCCCAGGTACACTAAACCATAAGCAAAAAATCCGCGTCACGAAAAGGGATGAACCGAAAACGGCTCCCGAGCCAGATAAAGTGACTCACCAGGAAACTGTCCAGTCCTAGATACAGTGAATTATAAGAAAAATATTCGAGTTACAAACAGGTATGAACCGAAACAGGGTCCCGGGGCAGATATAGTGACTCAACAGGAAAATGTCCAGCCCCAGATACAGTGAACCAAAAGAAAAATATCCGATTTAGAAACAGTTAGAAACATGGATGAACCGAAAAAGGGTCTCGGGGCAGATATAGTGACACACCAGGAAACCGTCCAGCCGCAGGTACAGTGAACCATAAGCAAAATATCCGAGTTAGAAATAGGGATGAACCGAAACAGGGTCCCGGGGCAGATATAGTGACTCACCTGGAAACTGTCCAGTCCTCTATACAGTGAACTATAAGAAAAATATCCGAGTTAGAAATATTTAGAAACAGGGATGAACCGAAACAGGGTTCCGGGGCAGATATAGTGACTCACCAGGAAACTGTCCAGTCCCAGATAAAGTGAACCATAAGAAAAATATCCGAGTCAGAAATAGGGATGAACCGAAACAGGGCCCTGGGCCAGATATAGTGACTCACTAGGAAACTGTCCAGTCCTCGATACAGTGAACTATAAGAAAAATATCCGAGTTAGAAACATTTAGAAACATGGATGAACCGAAACAGAGTCCCGGGCCAGATATAGTGACTCACCAGGAATCTGTCCAGTCCCAGATAAAGTGAACCATAAGAAAAATATCCGAGTTAGAAAAAGGGATGAACCGAAAACGGGTCCCGAGGCAGATACTGTGAACCAGAAGAAAAATATCTGACTTAGAAATAGGAATGAACCGAAACAGGGTCCCGGGGCAGATATAGTGACTCACCAGGAAACTGTCCAGTCCTCGATACAGTGAACTATAAGAAAAATATACGAGTTAGAAACATTTAGAAACAGGGATGAACCGAAACAGGGCCCCGAAGCAGATATAGTGACTTACCAGGAAACTGTCTAGTCCCAGGTATAGTGAACCATAAGCAAAATATCCGACTTAGAAACAGGGATTAACCGAAACAGGGTCCCGGGGCAGATATAGTGACTCACCAAGATACTGTCCAGTCCTCGATACAGTGCACTATAAGAAAAGATTACGAGTTAGAAACATTTAGAAACAGGGATGAACCGAAACAGGGTCCCGGAGAAGATATAGTGACTCACCAGGAAACTGTCCGGTCCCAGATAAAGTGAACCAGAAGAAAAATATCTGAGTTAGAAACAGGGATGAACCGAAACAGGGTCCCGGGGCAGATATAGTGACTCACCAGGAAACTGTCCAGCCCTAGATACAGTGGACCAAAAGAAAAATATCCGATTTAGAAACAGTTAGAAACATGGATGAACCGAAAAAGGGTCCCGAGGCAGATATAGTGACACACCAGGAAACCGTCCAGCCGCAGGTACAATGAACCATAAGTAAAATATCCGAGTTAGAAAGAGGGATGAACCGAAATAGGGTCCCGGGGCAGATATAGTGACTCACCTGGAAACTCTCCAGACCTCGATAAAGTGAACTATAAGAAAAATATCCGAGATAGAAATATTTAGAAACAGGGATGAATCGAAACAGGGTTCCGGGGCAGATATAGTGACTCACCAGGAAACTGTCCAGTCCCAGATAAAGTGAACCATAAGAAAAATATCCGAGTCAGAAATAGGGACGAACCGAAACAGGGCCCTGGGCCAGATATAGTGACTCACCAGGAAACTGTCCTGTCCTCGATATAGTGAACTATAAGAAAAATACCCAAGTTAGAAACATTTAGAAACATGGATGAACCGAAACAGACTCCCGGGCCAGATATAGTGACTCACCAGGAATCTGTCCAGTCCCAGATAAAGTGAACCATAAGAAAAATATCCGAGTTAGAAAAATGGATGAACCGAAAACGGGTCCCAAGGCAGATACTGTGAACCTAAAGAAAAATATCTGAGTTAGAAACAGGGATGAACCGAAACAGGGTCCCGGGGCAGATATAGTGACTCACCAGGAAACTGTCCAGTCCTCGATACAGTGCACTATAAGAAAAATATACGAGTTAGAAACATTTAGAAACAGGGATGAACCGAAACAGGGTCCCGGATCAGATATAGTGACTCACCAGGAAACTGTCTAGTCCCAGGTATAGTAAACCATAAGCAAAATATCCGATTTAGAAACAGGGATTAACCGAAACAGGGTCCCGGGGCAGATATAGTGACTCACCAGGATACTGTCCAGTCCTCGATACAGTGCACTATAAGAAAAATATACGAGTTAGAAACATTTAGAAACAGAGATGAACCGAAACAGGGTCCCGGAGAAGATATAGTGACTCACCAGGAAACTGTCCGGTCCCAGATAAAGTGAACCATAAGAAAAATATCCGAGTTAGAAAAAGGGATGAACCGAAAACGGGTCCCGAGGCAGATACTGTGAACCAGAAGAAAAATATCTGAGTTAGAAACAGGGATGAACCGAAACAGGGTCCCGGGGCAGATATAGTGACTCACCAGGAATCTGTCCAGTCATAGATATAGTGAATTATAAGAAAAATATCGGAGTTAGAAACATTTAGAAACACAGATAAACCGACAAAGGGTCCCGGGGCAGATATAGTGTCTCACCGGGAAACTGTCCATCCCCAGGTACAGTGAACCATAAGCAAAATATCCGAGTTAGAAATAGGGATGAACCGAAAACGGGTCCCGAGGCAGATATAGTGCCTCACAGGGAAACTGTCCAGCCCCAGATATAGTGAACCAAAAGAAAAATATCCGAGTTAGAAACAGTTAGAAACTGGGATGAACCGAAAAAGGGTCCCGGGGCATATATAGTGACTCACCAGGAAACTGTCCAGTCCTAGATACAGTGAATTATAAGAAAAATATTCGAGTTAGAAATATTTAGAAATAGGGATGAACAGAAACAGGGTCTCGGGGCAGAGATAGTGACTCACCAGGAAACTGTCCAGTCCTCTATACAGTGAACAATAAGAAAAATATCCGAGTTAGAAAAATTTAGAAACAGGGATGAACCGAAACAGGGTCCCAGGGCAGATATAGTGACTCACCAGGAAACTGTCCAGTCTCAGATAAAGTGAACCATGAGAAAAATATATGAGTCAGGAATAGGGATGAACCGAAACAGGGCCCTGGCCCAGATATAGTGACTCACCAGGAAACTAGTCAGCCCCAGCTACAGTGAACCAGAAGAAAAATATCCGAGTCAGAAACAGAGATGAACCGAAACAGGGTCCCGGGGCAGATATACTGACTCACCAGGAAACTGTCCAGCCCCAGATACAGAGAACCAAAAGAAAAATATCCGAGTTAGAAACAGTTAGAAACATGGATGAACCGAAAAAGGGACCCGGGGCAGATATAGTGACTCACCTGGAAACTGTCCAGTCCTCGATACAGTGAACTATAAGAAAAATATCCGAGTTAGAAACATTTAGAAACAGGGATGAACCGAAACAGAGTCCCGGGGCAGATATAGTGACTCACCAGGAAACTGTCCGGTCCCTGATAAAGTGAACCATAAGAAAAATATCCGAGTCAGGAATAGGGATGAACCGAAACAGGGCCCTAGCCCAGATATACTGACTCACCAGGAAACTAGTCAACCCCAGTTAAAGTGAACCAGAAGAAAAATATCCGAGTTATAAACAGGGATGAACCGAAACAGGGTCCCGGGGCAGATATAGTGACTTACCAGGAATCTGTCCACTCCGAGATAAAGTGAACCATAAGAAAAATATCCGAGTTAGAAAAAGGGATGAACCGAAAATGGGTCCCGAGGCAGATACTGTGAACCAGAAGAAAAATATCTAATTTAGAAACAGGGATGAACCGAAACAGGGTCCCGGGGCAGATATAATGACTCACAAGGAAACTGTCTAGTCCTCGATACAGTGCACTATAAGAAAAATATACGAGTTAGAAACATTTAGAAACAGGGATGAAGCGAAACAGGGTCCCGGAGCAGATATAGTGACTAACCAGGAATCTGTCCAGTCCCAGGTACAGTGAACCATAAGCAAAATATCCAAGTTAGAAACAGGGATGAACCAAAACAGGGTCCCGGGGCAGATATAGTGACTCACCAGGAAACTGTCCAGTCCTCGATACAGTGCACTATAAGAAAAATATATGAGTTAGAAACATTTAGAAACAGGGTCCAGGAGCAGACATATTGACTCAACAGGAAACTGTCCAGTCCCAGATAAAGTGAACCATAAGCAAAATATCCGAGTCAGGAATAGGGATGAACCGAAACAGGGCCCTGGCCCAGATATAGTGACTCACTAGGAAACTAGTCAGCCCCAGTTACAGTGAACCAGAAGAAAAATATCCGAGTTAGAAACAGGTATAAACCGAAACAGGGTCCCAGGGCAGATATAGTGACTCACCAGGAATCTGTCCAGTCCCAGATAAAGTGAAACATAAGAAAAATATCCGAGTTAGAAAAAGGGATGAACCGAAAATGGGTCCCGAGGCAGATACTGTGAACCAGAAGAAAAATATCTGAGTTAGAAACAGGGTTGAACCGAAACAGGGTCCCGGGGCAGATATACTGACTCACCAGGAAACTGTTCAGTTCTCGATACAGTGCACTACAAGAAAAATATACGAGTTAGAAACATTTAGAAACAGGGATGAACCGAAACAGAGTCCCGAAGCAGATATAGTGACTCACCAGGAAACTGTCCAGTCCCAGGTACAGTGAACCATAAGCAAAATATCCGAGTTAGAAACAGGAACGAACCGAAACAGGGTCCCGGGGCAGATATAGTGACTCACCAGGATACTGTCCAGTCCTCAATACAGTGCACTATAAGAAAAATATACTAGTTAGAAACATTTAGAAACAGGGATGAACCGAAACAGGGTCCCGGAGAAGATATAGTGACTCACCAGGAAACTGTCCGGTCCCAGATAAAGTGAACCATAAGAAAAATATCCGAGTTAGAAAAAGGGATGAACCGAAAATGGGTCCCGAGGCAGATACTGTGAACAAGAAGAAAAATATCTGAGTTAGGAAAAGGGATGAATCGAAAAAGGGTCCCGGGGGATATATAGTGACTCACCAGGAAACTGTGCAGCCCAGGTACACTGAACCATAAGCAAAATATCCGAGTTAGGAAAAGGGATGAATCGAAAACGGCTCCCGAGCCAGATATAGTGACTCACCAGGAAACTGTCCAGTCCTAGATACAGTGAATCATAAGAAAAATATTCGAGTTAGAAACAGGTATGAACCGAAACAGCGTCCCGGGGCAGATATAGTGACTCACCAGGAAAATGTCCAGCCCCAGATACAGTGAACCAAAAAAAAAATATCCGATTTAGAAACAGTTAGAAACATGGATGAACTGAAAGAGGGTCTCGAGGCAGATATAGTGACACATCAGGAAACCGTCCAGCCGCAGGTACCTTGAACCATAAGCAAAATCTCCGAGTTAGAAACAGGAATGAACCGAAACAGGGTCTCGGAGCAGATATAGTGACTAACCAGGAAACTGTCCAGTCCCAGGTACAGTGAACCATAAGCAAAATATCCGAGTTAGAAACAGGGATGAACCAAAATAGGGTCCCGGGGCAGATATAGTGACTCACCAGGAAACTGTCCAGTCCTCGATACAGTGCACTATAAGAAAAATATACGAGTTAGAAACATTTAGAAACAGGGTCCAGGAGCAGACATAGTGACTCACCAGGAAACTGTCCAGTCCCAGATAAAGTGAACCATAAGAAAAATATTCGAGTCAGGAATAGGGATGAACCGAAACAGGGCCCTGGCCCAGATATAGTGAGTCACCAGGAAACTAGTCAGCCCCAGTTACAGTGAACCAGAAGAAAAATATCCGAGTTAGAAACAGGGATAAACCGAAGCAGGGTCCCGGGGCAGATATAGTGACTCTCCAGGAAAATGTCCAGCCCCAGATACAGTGAACCAAAAGAAAAATATCCGATTTAGAAACAGTTAGAAACATGGATGAACCGAAAGAGGGTCTCGAGGCAGATATAGTGACAGACCAGGAAACCGTCCAGCCGCAGGTACAGTGAACCATATGCAAAATATCCGAGTTAGAAACAGGGATGAACCGAAACAGGGTCCCGGGGCAGATATAGTGACTCACCAGGAAACTGTCCAGTCCTCGATACAGTGCACTATAAGAAAAATATACGAGTTAGAAACATTTAGAAACAGGGTCCAGGAGCCGACATAGTGACTCAGCAGGAAACTGTCCAGTCCCAGATAAAGTGAACCATAAGAAAAATATCCGAGTCAGGAATAGGGATAAACCGAAACAGGGCCTTGGCCCATATATAGTGACTCACCAGGAAACTAGTCAGCCCCAGCTACAGTGAACCAGAAGAAAAATATCCGAGTTAGAAACAGGGATGAACCGAAACAGGGTGCCGGGGTAGATATAGTGACTCACCAGGAAACTGTCCAGCCCTAGATACAGTGAACCAAAAGAAAAATATCCGATTTAGAAATAGTTAGAAACATGGATGAACCGAAAAAGGGTCCCGGGGCAGATATAGTGACACACCAGGAAACCGTCCAGCCGCAGGTACAGTGAACCATAAGTAAAATATCCGAGATAGAAACAAGGATGAACCGAAACAGGGTCCCGGGGCAAATATAGTGACTCACCAGGAAACTGTCCAGTCCTCGATACAGTGCACTATAAGAAAAATATACGAGTTAGAAACATTTAGAAACAGGGTCCAGGAGCAGACATAGTGACTCACCAGGAAACTGTCCAGTCCCAGATAAAGTGAACCATAAGAAAAATATCCGAGTTAGAAAAAGGGATGAACCGAAAACGGCTCCCGAGCCAGATATAGTGACTCACCAGGAAACTGTCCAGTCCTAGATACAGTGAATTATAAGAAAAATATTCGAGTTAGAAACAGGTATGAACCGAAACAGGGTCCCGGGGCAGATATAGTGACTCACCAGGAAAATGTCCAGCCCCAGATACAGTGAACCAAAAGAAAAATATCCGATTTAGAAACAGTTAGAAACATGGATGAACTGAAAGAGGGTCTCGAGGCAGATATAGTGACACACCAGGAAACCGTCCAGCCGCAGGTACAGTGAACCATAAGCAAAATATCCGAGTTAGAAACAGGAATGAACCGAAACAGGGTCTCGGAGCAGATATAGTGACTAACCAGGAAACTGTCCAGTCCCAGGTACAGTGAACCATAAGCAAAATATCCGAGTTAGAAACAGGGATGAACCAAAAAAGGGTCCCGTGGCAGATATAGTGACTCACTAGGAAACTGTCCAGTCCTCGATACAGTGCACTATAAGAAAAATATACGAGTTAGAAACATTTAGAAACAGGGTCCAGGAGCAGACATAGTGACTCACCAGGAAACTGTCCAGTCCCAGATAAAGTGAACCATAAGAAAAATATCCGAGTCAGGAATAGGGATGAACCGAAACAGGGCCCTGGCCCAGATATAGTGACTCACCAGGAAACTAGTCAGCCCCAGTTACAGTGAACCAGAAGAAAAATATCCGAGATAGAAACAGGGATAAACCGAAACAGGGTCCCGGGGCAGATATAGTGACTCACCAAGAAAATGTCCAGCCCAGATACAGTGAACCAAAAGAAAAATATCCGATTTAGAAACAGTTAGAAACATGGATGAACCGAAAGAGGGTCTCGAGGCAGATATAGTGACACACCAGGAAACCGTCCAGCCGCAGGTACAGTGAACCATAAGCAAAATATCCGAGTTAGAAACAGGGATGAACCGAAACAGGGTCCCGGGGCAGATATAGTGACTCACCAGGAAACTGTCCAGTCCTCGATACAGTGCACTATAAGAAAAATATACGAGTTAGAAACATTTAGAAACAGGGTCCAGGAGCCGACATAGTGACTCACCAGGAAACTGTCCAGTCCCAGATAAAGTGAACCATAAGAAAAATATCCTAGTCAGGAATAGGGATAAACCGAAACAGGGCCTTGGCCCAGATATAGTGACTCACCAGGAAACTAGTCAGCCCCAGTTACAGTGAACCAGAAGAAAAATATCCGAGTTAGAAACAGGGATGAACCGAAACAGGCTGCCGGGGCAGATATAGTGACTCACCAGGAAACTGTCCAGCCCTAGATACAGTGAACCAAAAGAAAAATATCCGATTTAGAAACAGTTAGAAACATGGATGAACCGAAAAAGGGTCCCGGGGCAGATATAGTGACACACCAGGAAACCGTCCAGCCGCAGGTACAGTCAACCATAAGTAAAATATCCGAGTTAGAAACAAGGACGAACCGAAACAGGGTCCTGGGGCAGATATAGTGACTCACCTGGAAGCTCTCCAGTCCTCGTTACAGTGAACTATAAGAAAAATATCCGAGTGAGAAATATTTAGAAACAGGGATGAACCGAAACATGGTTCCGGGGCAGATATAGTGACTCACCAGGAAACTGTCCAGTCCCAGATAAAGTGAACCATAAGAAAAATATCCGAGTCAGAAATAGGGACGAACCGAAACAGGGCCCTGGGCCAGATATAGTGACTCACCAGGAAACTGTCCAGTCCTCGATACAGTGAACTATAAGAAAAATATCCGAGTTAGAAACATTTAGAGACATGTATGAACCGAAACAGAGTCCCGGGCCAGATATAGTAACTCACCAGGAATCTGTCCAGTCCCAGATAAAGGGAACCATAAGAAAAATATCCAAGTTAGAAAAAGGGATGAACCGAAAACGGGTCCCGAGGCAGATACTGTGAACCAGAAGAAAAATATCTGAGTTAGAAACAGGGATGAACCGAAACAGGGTCCCGGGGCAGATATACTTACTCACCAGGAAACTGTCCATTCCTCGATACAGTGCACTATAAGAAAAATATACGAGTTAAAAACATTTAGATACAGGGATGAACCGAAACAGGGTCCCGGAGCAGATATAGTGACTCACCAGGAAACTGTCCAGTCCCAGGTACAGTGAACCATAAGGAAAATATCCGAGTTAGAAACATGTATAAACCAAAACAGGGTCCCGGGGCAGATATAGTGACTCACCAGGAAACTGTCCAATCCTCGATACAGTGCACTATAAGAAAAATATACGAGTTAGAAACATTTACAAACAGGGATGATCCGAAACAGGGTCCCGGAGTAGATATAATGACTAACCAGGAAACTGTCCAGTCCCAGATAAAGTGAACCATAAGAAAAATATCCGAGTTAGAAAAAGGGATGAACCGAAAACGGCTCCCGAGGCAGATATAGTGACTCACCGAGAAACTGTCCAGTCCTCTATACAGTGAACTATAAGAAAAATATCAGAGTTAGAAATATTTACAAACAGGAATGAACCGAAACAGGGTCCCGAGGCAGATATAGTTACTCACCAGGAAACTGTCCAGTCCCAGATAAAGTGAACCATAAGAAAAATATCCGAGTCAGGAATAGGGATGAACCGAAACAGGGCCCTGGCCCAAATATAGTGACTCACCAGGAAAGTAGTCAGCCCCAGTTACAGTGAACCAGAAGAAAAATATCCGAGTTAGAAACAGGGATGAACCGAAACAGGGTCCCGGGGCAGATATAGTGACTCACCAGGAAACTGTCCAGCCCCAGATACAGTGAACCAAAAGAGAAATATCCGAGTTAGAAACAGGGATGAACCGAAAAAGGGTCCCGGGGCAGATATAGTGACACACCAGGAAACCGTCCAGCCGCAGGTAAAGTGAACCATAAGCAAAATATCCGAGTTAGAAACAGGGATTAACCGAAACAGGGTCCCGGGGCAGATATAGTGACTCACCAGGAAACTGTACAGTCCTCGATACAGTGAACTATAAGAAAAATATCCGAGTTAGAAACATTTAGAAACAGGGATGAACCGAAATAGGGTGCCGGGGCAGATATAGTGACTCAACAGGAAACTGTCCAGTCCTAGATAAAGTGAACCATAAGAAAAATATCCGAGTCAGGAATAGGGATGAACCGAAACAGGGCCCTGGCCCAGATATAGTGACTCACCAGGAAACTAGTAATCCCCAGTTACAGTGAACCAGAAGAAAAATATCCGAGTCAGAAACAGGGATGAACCGAAAAAGGGTCCCGGGGCAGATATAGTGACACACCAGGAAACCGTCTAGCCGCAGGAACAGTGCACCATAAGCAAAATATTCGAGTTAGAAACAGGGATGAACCGAAACAGGTTCCCGGGGCAGATATAGTGACTCGCCAGAAAACTGTCCAGTCCTCGATACAGTGAACTATAAGAAAAATATCCGAGTTAGAAACATTTAGAAACAGGAATGAACCGAAACAGGGTTCCGGGGCAGATATAGTGACTCACCAGGAAACTATCCAGTCCCAGCTAAAGTGAACCATAAGAAAAATATCCGAGTCAGAAATAGGGACGAACCGAAACAGGGCCCTGGGCCAGATATTGTGACTCACCAGGAATCTATGCAACCCTAGATACAGTGAACCATAAGAAAAATATCCGAGTTAGAAACAGGGACGAACCTAAACAGGGTCCCGGGGCAGATATAGTGACTCACCAGGAAACTGTCCAGCCCCAGATACAGTGAACCATAAGAAAAATATCAGAGTTAGAAACAGGGATGAACCGAAAACGAGTATCGGGGCAGATAAAGTGACTCACCAGGAAGCTGTTCAGTCCTAGATACAGTGAATTATAAGAAAAATATTCGAGCTAGAAACATTTAGAAACAGGGATGAACCGAAACAGGGTTCCGGGGCCGATATAGTGACTCACCAGGAAACTGTCAAGTCCCAGATAAAGTGAACCATAAGAAATATATCCGAGTCAGAAATAGGGACGAACCGAAACAGGGCCCTGGGCCAGATATAGTGACTCACCAGGAAACTATGCAGCCCCAGATACAGTGAACCATAAGAAAAATATCCGAGTTAGAAACGGGGATGAACCTAAACAGGGTCCCGGGGCAGATATAGTGACTCACCAGGAAACTGTCCAGCCCCAGATACAGTGAACCATAAGAAAAATATCTGAGTTAGAAACAGGGATGAACCGAAAACGGGTCCCGAGGCATATATATTGACTCGCCAGGAATTTGTCCAGTCCTCGATACAGTGCACTATAAGAAAAATCTCAGAGATAGAAACAGTTAGAAACAGCGATGAAAAGAAACAGGGTCCCCGGGTATATATAGTGACTCATCATGAAACTGTCCAGCCCTAGACACAGTGAACCATAAGAAAAATATCTGAGTCAGAAACAGGGATGTACCGAAACCGGGTTCCGGGGCAGATATATTGACTCACCAGGAAACTGTCCAGTCCCAGATAAAGCGAACCATAAGAAATATATCCAAGTCAGAAAGAGGGTCGAACCGAAACAGGGCCCTGGGCCAGATATAGTGACTCACCAGGAAACTATGCAGCCCCAGATACAGTGAACCATAAGAAAAATATCAGAGTTAGAAACAGGGATGAACCGAAACAGGGTCCCGGGGCAGATATAGTGACTCACCAGGAAACTGTCGAGCCCCAGATACAGATAACCATAAGAAAAATATCCGAGTAAGAAGTAGTTAGAAAAGGGGATGAACCGAAACAGGGTCCTGGGGCAGATATAGTGACTCACCAGGAAACTGTCCAGCCGCAGATACAGTGAACCATAAGAAAAATATCTGAGTTAGAAACAGGGATGAACCGAAAACGGGTCCCGAGGCATATATATTGACTCGCCAGGAATTTGTCCAGTCCTCGATACAGTGCACTATAAGAAAAATATTAGAGTTAGAAACAGTTAGAAACAGCAATGAAAAGAAACAGGGTCCCGGTGTAGATAGAATGACTCACCAGGAAACTGTCCAGCCCTAGACACGGTGAACCATAAGAAAAATATCTGTGTCAGAAACAGGGATGTACCGAAACCGGGTTCCGGGCAGATATATTGACTCACCAGGAAACTTTCCTGTCCCAGATAAAGTGAACCATAAGAAAAATATCCGAGTCAGAAACAGGGATTAACCGAAACAGGTCCCTGGGCCAGATTTAGTGACTCACCAGGAAACTATCCAGGCCTAGATACAGTGAAGCAGAAGAAAAATATTCGAGTTAGAATCATGGATGAACCGAAACAGGGTCCCGGGGCAGATATAGTGACTCACCAGACAGATATAGTGACTCGCCAGGATTCTGTCCAGTCCTCTATGCAGTGCACTATAAGAAAAATATCCGAGTTAGAAACATTTAGAAACAGGGATGAACCGAAACAGTGTCCAGGAGCAGATATAGTGACTCACCAGGAAACTGTCCAATCTCAGATAAAGTAAACCATAACAAAAATATCCGAGTCAGAAAGATGGATGAACCTAAACAGGGTCCCGGGGCAGCTATAGTGACACACCAGGAAACCGTCCACCCGCAGGTACAGTGAACCATAAGCTAAATATCCGAGTTAGAAACAGGGATGAACCGAAAACGGGTTCCGGGGCATATACATTGACTCACCAGGAATCTATCCATTCCTATATACAGTGAACTATATGAAAAATATTCGTGTTAGAAACACTTAGAAACAGGGATGAACCGAAACATGGTCCCGGGGCTGATATAGTGACTCACCAGGAAACTGTCCAGTCCTCGATACAGTGGATTATAAGAAAAATATCTGAGTTAGAAACATTTAGAAACAGGGATGAATCGAAACAGGGTCCCGGAGCAGATATAGTGACTCACCAGGAAACTGCCCAGTCCCAGATAAAGTGAACCGTAAGAAAAATATCTTAGTCAGAAATAGGGATGAACCGAAACAGGGCCCTGGGCCAGATATAGTGACTCACCAAGAAACTATGCAGCCCCAGATACAGTGAAACAGAAGAAAAAAATCTGAGTTAGAAAGAGGGATGAACCGAATCAGGGTCCCGGGGCAGATATAGTGACTAACTAGGAAACTGTCCAGCCCCCGATAAAATGAACCATAAGAAAAATATCCGAGTTAGAAACAGGGATGAACCGAAAACGGGTTCCGGGGCATATACATTGACTCACCAGGAATCTGTCCTGTCCTAGATACAGTGAATTATATGAAAAATATTCGAGTTAGAAACACTTAGAAACAGGGATGAACCGAAACATGGTCTTGGGGCTGATATAGTGACTCACCAGGAAACTGTCCAGTCCTCGATACAGTGAATTATAAGAAAAATATCTGAGTTAGAAACATTTAGAAACAGGGATGAACCGAAACAGGGTCCCGGAGCAGATATAGTGACTCACCAGGAAACTGCCCAGTCCCAGATAAAGTGAACTGTAAGAAAAATATCTCAGTCAGAAATAGGGATGAACCGAAACAGGGCCCTGGGCCAGATATAGTGACTCACCAAGAAACTATGCAGCCCCAGATACAGTGAAACAGAAGAAAAAAATCTGAGTTAGAAAGAGGGATGAACCGAATCAGGGTCCCGGGGCAGATATAGTGACTAACTAGGAAACTGTCCAGCCCCCGATAAAATGAACCATAAGAAAAATATCCGAGTTAGAAACAGGGATGAACCGAAAACGGGTTCCGGGGCATATACATTGACTCACCAGGAATCTGTCCAGTCCTAGATACAGTGAATTATATGAAAAATATTCGAGTTAGAAACACTTAGAAATAGGGATGAACCGAAACATGGTCTCGGGGCTGATATAGTGACTCACCAGAAAACTGTCCAGTCCCTGATATAGTGAACTGTAAGAAAAATATCTGAGTTAGAAACATTTAGAAACAGGGATGAACTGAAACAGGGTCCCGGGGCAGATATAGTGACTCACCAGAAAACTGTCCAGTCCCAGATAAAGTAAACCATAACAAAAATATCCGAGTCAGAAAGAGCGATGAACCGAAACAGGGCCCTGGGCCAGATATAGTGACTCACCAGGAAACTAGTCAGCCTCAGTTACAGTGAACCAGAAGAAAAATATCCGAGTTAGAAACAGGGATGAACCGAAACAGGGTCCCGGGGCAGAGATACTGACTCACCAGGAAACTGTCCAGCCCCAGATACAGTGAACCAAAAGAAAAATATCCGAGTTAGAAACAGGGATGAATGGAAAAAGGGTCCCGGGGCAGATATAGTGACACACCAGGAAACCGTCCAGCCGCAGGTACAGTGAACCAGAAGAAAAATATCCGAGTTAGAAACAGGGATGATCCGAAAACGGGTCCCGAGGCATATATATTGACTCGCCAGGAATTTGTCCAGTCCTCGATACAATGCACTATAAGAAAAATATCAGAGATAGAAACAGTTAGAAACAGCAATGAAAAGAAACAGGGTCCCGGGGTAGATATAGTGACTCACCAGGAAACTGTCCAGCCCTAGACACGGTAAACCATAAGAAAAATATCTGAGTCAGAAACAGGGATGTATCGAAACCGGGTTCCGGGGCAGATATATTGACTAACCAGGAAACTTTCCTGTCCCAGATAAAGTGAACCATAAGAAAAATATCAGAGTCAGGAACAGGGATGAACCGAAACAGGGCCCTGGGCCAGATTTAGTGACTCACCAGGAAACTATCCAGCCCTAGATACAGTGAACCAGAAAAAAAAATATTAGAGTTAGAAACATGGATGAACCGAAACAGGGTCCCGGGGAAGATATAGTGACTCACCAGGAAACTGTCCAGCCCCAGATACAGTGAACCATAAGAAAAATATCCGAGTTAGAAACAGGGATGAACCGAAAACGAGTCCCGGGGCAGATAAAGTGACTCACCAGGAATCTGTTCAGTCCTAGATACAGTGAATTATAAGAAAAATATTCGAGCTAGAAACATTTAGAAACAGGGATGAACCGAAACAGGGTTCTGGGGCCGATATAGTGACTCACCAGGAAACTGTCCAGTCCCAGATAAAGCGAACCATAAGAAATATATCCTAGTCAGAAATAGGGTCGAACCGAAACAGGGCCCTGGGCCAGATATAGTGACTCACCAGGAAACTATGCAGCCCCAGATAAAGTGAACCATAAGAAAAATATCAGAGTTAGAAACAGGGATGAACCGAAACAGGGTCCCGGGGAAGATATAGTGACTCACCAGGAAACTGTCGAGCCCCATATACAGATAACCATAAGCAAAATATCCGAGTAAGAAGTAGTAGAAACAGGGATGAACCGAAACAGGGTCCCGGGGCAGATATAGTGACTCACCAGGAAACTGTCCAGCCCCAGATACAGTGAACCATAAGAAAAATATCTAAGTTAGAAACAGGGATGAACCGAAAACGGGTCCCAAGGCATATATATTGACTCGCCAGGAATTTGTCCAGTCCTCGATACAGTGCACTATAAGAAAAATATCAGAGTTAGAAACAGTTAGAAACAGCGATGAAAAGAAACAAGGTCCCGAGGTAGATATAGTGACTCACCAGGAAACTGTCCAGCCCTAGACACGGTGAACCATAAGAAAAATATCTGAGTCAGAAACAGGGATTTACCGAAACCGGGTTCCGGGCAGATATATTGACTCACCAGGAAACTTTCCTGTCCCAGATAAAGTGAACCATAAGAAAAATATCCGAGTCAGAAACAGGGATTAACCGAAACAGGTCCCTGGGCCAGATTTAGTGACTCACCAGGAAACTATCCAGCCCTAGATACAGTGAAGCAGAAGAAAAATATTCGAGTTAGAAACATGGATGAACCGAAACAGGGTCCCGGGGCAGATATAGTGACTCACCAGGAAACTGTCCAGCCCCAGATACAGTGAACCATAAGAAAAATATCCGAGTTAGAAACAGGGATGAACCGAAAACGAGTACCGGGGCAGATAAAGTGACTCACCAGGAATCTGTTCAGTCCTAGATACAGTGGATTATAAGAAAAATATTCGAGCTAGAAACATTTAGAAACAGGGATGAACCGAAACAGGGTTCCGGGGCCGATATAGTGACTCACTAGGAAACTGTCCAGTCCCAGATAAAGTGAACCATAAGAAATATATCCGAGTCAAAAATAGGGACGAACCGAAACAGGGACCTGGGCCAGATATAGTGAGTCACCAGGAAACTATGCAGCCCCAGATAGAGTGAACCATAAGAAAAATATCCGAGTTAGAAACAGGGATGAACCGAAACAGGGACCGGGGCAGATATAGTGACTCACCAGGAAACTGTCCAGCCCCAGATACAGTGAACCATAAGAAAAATTTCTGAGTTAGAAACAGGGATGAACCGAAAACGGGTCCCGAGGCATATATATTGACTCGCCAGGAATTTGTCCAGTCCTCGATACAGTGCACTATAAGAAAAATCTCAGGGATAGAAACAGTTAGAAACAGCGATGAAAAGAAACAGGGTCCCGGGGTAGATATAGTGACTCACCAGGAAACTGTCTAGCCCTAGACACGGTGAACCATAAGAAAAATATCTGAGTCAGAAACAGGGATGAACCGAAACAGGGTCCCGGGGCAGATATAGTGACTCACCAGGAAACTGTCGAGCCCCAGATACAGATAACCATAAGAAAAATATCCGAGTAAGAAGTAGTTAGAAACAGGGATGAACCGAAACAGGTTCCCGGGGCAGATATAGTGACTCACCAGGAAACTATTCTGTCCGAGATACATTGTACCATAAAAAAAATATGCGAGTTAGAAACAGGGATGAACCGAAACAGGTTCCCGGGGCAGATATAGTGACTCACCAGGAAATTGTCCAGTCTCAGATAAAGTGAACCATAAGAAAAATATCCGAGTCAGAAATAGGGATGAACCGAAACATGGTCTTGGGGCTGATATAGTGACTCACCAGGACACTGTCCATTCCTCGATACAGTGAACTATAAGAAAAATATTCGAGTTAGAAACATTTAGAAACATGGATGAACCGAAACAGGGTCCCGGGGCGGATATAGTGACTCACCAAGAAACTGTCCAGTCCAAGATAAAGTAAACCATAAGAAAAATATCCGAGTCAGAAAGAGGGATGAACCGAAACAGGGCCCTGGGCCAGATATAGTGACTCACCAGGAAACTATCCAGCCCCAGATACAGTGAACCAGAAGAAAAAAATCCGAGTTAGACATAGGGATGAACCGAAAACGGGTCCCGGGGAAAATATAGTGACTCACCAGGAATCTGTCCAGTCCTAGATACAGTTAATTATAAGAAAAATATCCGAGTTTGAAACATTTAGGAAAAGGGATGAACCGAAACGGGGCCCTGGGCCAGATATAGTGACTCAACAAGAAACTATCCAGCCCAAGATACAGTGAACCAAAAGAAAAATATCTGAGTTAGAAACAGGGATGAACCGAAAAAGGGTCCCGGGGCAGATATAGTGTCTCACCAAGAAACTGTCCAGCCCCAGGTACAGTGAACCATAAGCAAAAACGGGTCCCGAGTCAGATATAGTGACTCACAAGGAAACTGTCCAGTCCTAGATACAGTGAATTATAAGAATAATATTCGAGTTAGAAATACTTAGAAACAGGGATGAACCGAAACAGGGTCACGGGGCAGAGTTAGTGACTCACCAGGAAACTGTCCAGTCCTCTATACAGTAAACTATAAGAAAAATATCGGAGTTAGAAACATTTAGAAGCAGGGATGAACCGAAACAGGGTCCCGGGGCAGATATAGTGACTCACCAGGAAACTGTCCAGTCCTAGATAAAGTGAACCATAAGAAAAATATCCGAGTCAGAAATAGGGATGAACAGAAACAGGGCCCTGGCCCAGGTATAGTGACTCACCTGGAAACTAGTTAGCCCAGTTACAGTGAACTAGAAGAAAAATATCCGAGTTAGAAATAGGGATGAACCGAAACAGGGTCCCGAGGCAGATATAGTGACTCACCAGGAAACTGTCCAGCCCCAGATACAGTGAACCAAAAGAAAAATATCCGAGTTAGAAACAATTAGAAACTGGGATGAACCGAAACATGGCCCTGGCCCAGATATAGTGACTCACCAGGAAACTATCCAGCCCCAGATACAGTGAACCAGAAGTAAGATATCCGAGTTAGAAAGAGGGATGAACCGAAAACGGGTTCCGGGGCATATACATTGACTCACCAGGAATCTGTCCAGTCCTAGATACAGTGAATTATATGAAAAATATTCGAGTTAGAAACACTTAGAAACAGGGATAAACCGAAACATGGTCTTGGGGCTGATATAGTGACTCACCTGGAAACTGTCCAGTCCTAGATAAAGTGAACCATAAAAAAAATATCCGAGTCAGAAATAGGGACGAACTGAAACAGGGCCCTGGGCCAGATGTAGTGACTCACCAGGAAACTATGCAGCCCCAGATACAGTGAACCATAAGAAAAATATCNAAAAAGGGTCCCGGGGCAGATATAGTGACACGCCAGGAAACCGTCCAGCCGCAGGTACAGTGAACCAGAAGAAATATATCCGAGTTAGAAACAGGGACGAACCGAAAACGGGTCCCGGGTCAGATATAGTGACTCGCCAGGAATCTGTCCAATCCTCGATACAGTGAACTATAAAAAAAAATATCCGATTTAGAAACAGGGATGATCCGAAACAGGGTTCCGGGGCAGATATAGTGTCTCACCAGGAAACTGTTCAGTCCCAGATAAAGTTAACCATAAGAAAAATATACGAGTCAGAAAGAGGGACGAACCGAAACAGGGCCCTGGTCCAGATATAGTGACTCACCAGGAAACTATCCAGCCCCAGATACAGTGAACCAGAAGTAAAATATCCGAGTTAGAAAGAGGGATGAACCGAAACAGGGTCCCGGGGCAAATATAGTGACACACTAGGAAACCGTCCAGCCGCAGGTACAGTGAACCATAAGCAAAATATTCGAGTTAGAAACAGGGATGAACCGAAAACGGGTTCCGGGGCATATACATTGACTCTCCAGGAATCTGTCGAGTCCTATATACAGTGAACTATATGAAAAATAAGAGTTAGAAACAGGAATGCACCGAAAACGGGTCCCGGGGCAAATATGGTGACTCACCAAGAATCTGTCCAGTCCTAAATACAGTGAATTATAAGAAAAATATTCAAGTTAGAAACACCTAGAAACAGGGATGAACCGAAACATGGTACCGGGGCAGATATAGTGACTCACTAGGAAACTGTCCAGTCCTCGATACAGTGAACTATAAGAAAAATCTCCGAGTTAGAAACATTTAGAAACAGGGATGAACCGAAACATGGTCCTGGGGCTGATATAGTGACTCACCAGGAAACTGTCCAGTCCTCGATACAGTGAATTATAAGAAAAATATCCGAGTTAGTAACATTTAGAAACAGGGATGAATCAAAACAGGGTCTCGGGGCAGATATAGTGACTCACCAGAAAACTTTCCAGCCCCAGGTACAGTGAACCAAAAGAAAAATATCCGAGTTAGAAGGAAACTGTCCAGTCCCAGATAAAGTGAACCATAAGAAAAATATCCTAGTCAGGAATAGGGATGAACCGATACAGGGCCCTGGCCCAGATATAGTGACTCACCAGGAAACTAGTCAGCCCGAGTTACAGTGAACCAGAAGAAAAATATCCGAGTTAGAAAAAGGGATGAACCGAAACAGGGTCCCGGGGCAGATATATTGACTAACCAGGAAACTGTCCAGCCCCAGATAAAGTGAACCATAAGAAAAATATCCAAGTTAGAGAAAGGGATGAACCTAAACAGGGTCCCGGGGCAGAGATAGTGACTCACCAGGAAACTGTTCAGTCCTCTATACAGTGAACAATAAGAAAATTATCCGAGTTAGAAACATTTAGAAACAGCGATGAACCGAAACAGGGTTCCGGGGCAGATATGGTGACTCAACAGGAAACTGTCCAATCCCAGATAAAGTGAACCATAAGGAAAATATCCGAGTCAGAAATAGGGACGAACTGAAACAGGGCCCTGGGCCAGATATAGTGACTCACCAGGAATCTGTCCAGTCATAGATACAGTGAATTATCAGAAAAATATCGGAGTTAGAAACATTTAGAAATAGGGATGAATCGAAAACGGGTCCCGAGGCAGATATAGCGCCTCACAGGGAAACTGTCTAGCCCCAGATAGAGTGAACCAAAAGAAAAATATCCGAGTTGGAAACAGAGATGAACCGAAACAGGTCCCGGGGCAGATATAGTGACTCACCAGGAAACTGTCCAGCCCCAGGTACAGTGAACCATAAGAAAAATATCTGAGTTAGAAAAAGGGATGAACCGAAAACGGCTCCCGAGGCAGATATAGTGACTCACCAAGAAACTGTCCAGTCCTAGATACAGTGAATTATAAGAAAAATATTCGAGTTAGAAATATTTAGAAAAAGGGATGAACCGAAACAGGGTCCCGGGGCAGAGATAGTGACTCAACAGGAAACTGTCCATTCCTCTATACAGTGAACAATAAGAAAAATATCCGAGTTAGAAACATTTAGAAACAGGGATGAATCGAAACAGGGTCCCAGGGCAGATATAGTGACTCACCAGGAAACTGTCCAGTCCCAGATAAAGTGAACCATAAGAAAAATATCTGAGTCAGGAATAGGGATGAACAGAAACAGGGCCCTGGCCCAGATATAGTGACTCACCAGGAAACTAGTCAGCCCCAGTTACGGTGAACCAGAAGAAAAATATCCGAGTTAGAAACAGGGATGAACCGAAATAGGGTCCCGGGGAAGATATAGTGACTCACCAGGAAACTGTCCAGTCCCAGATAAAGTGAACCATAAGAAAAAATCCGAGTCAGGAATAGGGATGAACCGAAACAGGCTCCCGAGGCAGATATAGTGACTCACCAAGAAACTGTCCAGTCCAAGATACAGTGAATTATAAGAAAAATATTCGAGTTAGAAATATTTAGAAAAAGGGATGAACCGAAACAGGGTCCCGGGGCAGAGATAGTGACTCAACAGGAAACTGTCCAGTCCTCTATACAGTGAACAATAAGAAAAATATCCGAGTTAGAAACATTTAGAAACAGGGATGAACCGAAATAGGGTCCCGGGGAAGATATAGTGACTCACCAGGAAACTGTCCAGTCCCAGATAAAGTGAACCATAAGAAAAATATCTGAGTCAGGAATAGGGATGAACAGAAACAGGGCCCTGGCCCAGATATAGTGACTCACCAGGAAACTAGTCAGCCCCAGTTACGGTGAACCAGAAGAAAAATATCCTAGTTAGAAACAGGGATTGACCGAAATAGGGTCCCGGGGCAGATATAGTGACCCACCAGGAATCTGTCCAGTCCCAGATAAAGTGAACCATAAGAAAAATATCTAAGTCAGAAATAGGGACGAACCGAAACAGGGCCCTGGGCCAGATATAGTGACTCACCAGGAATCTGTCCAGTCATATATACAATGAATTATAAGAAAAATATCGGAGTTAGAAACATTTAGAAATAGGGATGAATCGAAAACGGGTCCCGAGGTAGATATAGCGCCTCACAGCGAAACTGTCTAGCCCCAGATAGAGTGAACCAAAAGAAAAATATCCGAGTTGGAAACAGAGATGAACCGAAACAGGGTCCCGGGGCAGATATAGTGACAATGTCCTAGTTAGAAACATTTAGAAAAAAAGATGAACCGAAACAGGGTCCCGGGGCAGATATAGTGACTCAACAGGAAACTGTCCAGCCCCAGATAAAGTGAACCATAAGAAAAATATCTGACTCAGATACAGGGATGAACCGAAACAGGGTCCCGGGGCAGATATAATGACTTACCAGGAAAATGTTATGTCCCAGATACAGTGAACCATAAGAAAAATATCCGAGTCAGAAAATGGGATGGA
The DNA here is from genome assembly GCA_003255065.1 of Cercis canadensis. Classification (NCBI taxonomy): domain Eukaryota; kingdom Viridiplantae; phylum Streptophyta; class Magnoliopsida; order Fabales; family Fabaceae; genus Cercis; species Cercis canadensis. Next base: position 169,900 of record QAOA01001679.1, read on the forward strand.
CAGAAACAGGCCCTAGGCCAAATATAGTGACTCAACAGGAAACTATCCATCCCCAGATACAGTGAACCAGAAGAAAAATATCTGAGTTAGAAACAGGGATGAACCGAAAACGGGTCCCGGGGCAGCTATAATGACTCAACAGGAAACTGTCCAGCCCCATATACAGTGAAACATAAGAAACATATCCGAGTTAGAAACAGTTAGAAATAGGGATGACCTGAAAACGGGTCGAGGGGCAGATATAGTGACTCACCAAGAAACTGTCCAGCCCCAGATATAGTGAACCATAAGAAAAATATCCGAGTTAGAAACAGTTAGAAACAGGGATGAACCGAAAACGGGTCCCGGGGCAGATTTAGTGACTCACTAGAAATCTGTCCAGTCTGAGATACAGTGAACTATAAGAAAAATGTCCTAGTTAGAAACATTTAGAAGCAGAGATGAACCGAAACAGGGTCCCGGGGCAGATATAGTGACTCACCAGGAAACTGTCTAGCCCCAGATACAGTAAACCATAAGAAAAATATCAAAGTTAGAAACAGGGATGAACCGAAAACGGGTCCCAGGGCAGATATAGTGACTCACCAAAATTCTGTCCAGTCTGAGATACAGTGAACTATAAGAAAAATGTCCGAGTTAGAAACATTTAGAAACAGGGATGAACCGAAACAGGGTCCCGGGGCAGATATAGTTACTCACCAGGAAACTGTCCAGCCCCAGATACAGTGAACCGAAAGAAAAATATCCAAGTTAGAAAATGTTAGAAACAGGGATGAACCGAACAAGGGTCCCGGGCCAAATATAGTGACTCACCAGGAAACTGTCCAGCCCCAGATAAAATGAACCATAAGAAAAATATCCGAGTTAGAAACAGGGATGAACCGAAAACGGGTTCCAGGGCATATACAGTGACTCACCAGGAATCTGTCAAGTCCTAGATACAGTGAATTACAAGTAAAATATCCGAGTTAGAAACATTTAGAAACAGGGATGAACCGAAACAGGGTCCCGGGGCAGATATTATTACTCACCAGGAATTTGTCCAGCCCCAGATAAAGTGAACCATAAGAAAAATATCTGACTCAGATACAGGGATGAACCGAAACAGGGTCCCGGGGCAGATATAATGACTTAACAGGAAAATGTTATGTCCCAGATACAGTGAACCATAAGAAAAATATCCGAGTCAGAAAAAGGGATGGACGGAAACAGGCCCTAGGCCAGATATAGTGACTCAACAATTTAGAAACAGGGATGAACCGAAACAGGGTCCCGGGGCAGATATTGTTACTCACCAGGAAACTGTCCAGCCCCAGATAAAGTGAACCATAAGAAAAATATCTGACTCAGATACAGGGATGAACCGAAACAGGGTCCCGGGGCAGATATAATTACTTACCAGGAAACTGTTATGTCCCAGATACAGTGAACCATAAGAAAAATATCCGAGTAAGAAACAGGGATGGACGGAAACAGGCCCTAGGCCAGATATAGTGACTCAACAGGAAACTATTCATCCCCAGATACAGTGAACCAGAAGAAAAATATATGAGTTGGAAACAGGGATGAACCGAAAACGGGTCCCGGGGCAGATATAATGACTCACCAGGAAACTTTCCAGCCCTAGATGCAGTGAAACATAAGAAAAATATCAGAGTTAGAAACAGTTAGAAATAGGGATGACCTGAAAACGGGTCGAGGGGCAGATATAGTGACTCACCAAGAAACTGTCCAGCCCCAGATATAGTGAACCATAAGAAAAATATCCGAGTTAGAAACAGTTAGAAACAGGGATGAACCGAAAACGGGTCCCGGGGCAGATATAGTGACTCACTAGAAATCTGTCCAGTCTGAGATACAGTGAACTATAAGAAAAATGTCCTAGTTAGAAACATTTAGAAGTAGAGATGAACCGAAACAGGGTCCCGGGGCAGATATAGTGACTCACCAGGAAACTGTCTAGCCCCAGATACAGTAAACCATAAGAAAAATATCCAAGTTAGAAACAGTTAGAAACAGGGATGAACCGAAAACGGGTCCCAGGGCAGATATTGTGACTCACCAAAATTCTGGCCAGTCTGAGATACAGTGAACTATAAGAAAAATGTCCGAGTTAGAAACATTTAGAAACAGGGATGAACCGAAACAGGGTCCCGGGGCAGATATAGTTACTCACCAGGAAACTGTCCAGCCCCAGATAAAGTGAACCATAAGAAAAATATCTGACTCAGATACAGGGATGAACCGAAACAGGGTCCCGGGGCAGATATAATGACTTACCAGGAAACTGTTCTGTCCCAGATACAGTGAACCATAAGAAAAATATTCGAGTCAGAAACAGGGATGGACGGAAACAGGCCCTAGGCCAGATATAGTGACTCAACAGGAAACTATCCATCCCCAGATACAGTGAACCAGAAGAAAAATATATGAGTTGGAAACAGGGATGAACCGAAAACGGGTCCCGGGGCAAATATAATGACTCACCAGGAAACTGTCCAGCCCCAGATACAGTGAAACATAAGAAAAATATCCGAGTTAGAAACAGTTAGAAATAGGAATGACCTGAAAACGGGTCGAGGGGCAGATATAGTGACTCACCAAGAAACTTTCCAGCCCCAGATATAGTGAACTATAAGAAAAATATCCGAGTTAGAAACAGGGATGAACCGAAAACGAGTCCCAGGGCAGATATAGTGACTCACTAGAAATCTGTCCAGTCTGAGATACAGTGAACTATAAGAAAAATGTCCTAGTTAGAAACATTTAGAAAAAAAGATGAACCGAAACAGGATCCCGGGGCAGATATAGTGACTCAACAGGAAACTGTCCAGCCCCAGATAAAGTGAACCATAAGAAAAATATCTGACTCAGATACAGGGATGAACCGAAACAGGGTCCCGGGGCAGATATAGTGACTCACCTGGAAACTGGTCTGTCCCAAATACAGTGAACCATAAGAAAAAAATCCGAGTCAGAAATAGGGATGAATCGAAACAGGGCTCTAGGCCAGATATAGTGACTCACCAGGAAACTGTCCAATCCAAGATACAGGGAACCATAAGAAAAATCTCTGACTCAGATACAGGGATGAAACGAAACAGGGCCCGGTGCCAGATGTAGTGACTCACCAGGAAACTGTCCAGCCGTAGATACAGTGAACCATAAGAAAAATATCTTAGTTAGAAAGAGGGATGAACCGAAAATGTGTTCCGGGGAAGATATAGTGACTCACCAGAAATCTGTCCAGTCTGAGATACAGTGAACTATAAGAAAAATGTCCGAGTTAGAAACATTTAGAAACAGAGATGAACCGAAACAGGGTCTCGGGGCAGATATAGTGACTCACCAGGAAACTATCCAGCTCTAGATACAATGAACCATAAGATAAATGTCCGAGTTAGAAACAGGGATGAATCGAAAATGGGTCCTAGGGCAGATATAATGACTAAGCAGGAAACAGTCCAGCCCCACATACAGTGAACCATAAGCAAAATATCCGAGTTAGAAACAGGCTTGAACCAAAAACGGTTTCAGGGGCAGATATAGTGACTCACTAGGAATCTCTCCAGTCCTGGATACAGTGAACTATAAGAAAAAAAATCCGAGTTAGAAACATTTAGAAAAAGGGATGAACCGAAACATGGTCCCGGGGCAGATATAGTGACTCAGCAGGAAATTTTCCTGTCCCAGATAAAGTGAACCATAAGAAAAATATCCGAGTCAGAAATAGGGATGAACCGAAACAGGGCCCAGAGCCAGATATAGTGACTCACTAGGAAACTATCCAGCCATAGATACAGTGAACCAGAAGAAAAATATCCGAGTTAGAAACAGGGATGAACCGAAATAGGGTCCCGGGGCAGATATTGTGGCTCACCAGGAAACTGTCCAGCCCCAGATAACATGAACCATAAGAAAAATATCCGAGTTAGAAACCGGGATGAACAGAAAACAGGTTCCGGGGCATATACACTGACTCACCAGGAATCTGTTAAGTCCTAGATACAGTGAATTATAAGTAAAATATCCGAGTTAGAAACATTTAGAAACAGGGATGAACCGAAACAGGGCCCCGGGGCAGATATAGTGACTCACCAAGAAACTGTCCGGCCCAGATAAAGAGAACCATAAGAAAAATTTTTGACTCAGATACAGGGATTAACCAAAACATGGTCCCGGGGCAGATATAGTGACTCACCAGGAAACTATCTAGCCCCAGATACAATAAACCATAAGAAAATTATTCGAGTTAGAATAGTTAGAAACAGGGATGAACTGAAACAGGGTCCCGGGGCAGATATAGTGACTCACCAGGATACTGTCCAGTCCCAGATAAAGTGAACCATAAGAAAAATATCCGAGTCAGAAATAGGGATGAACCGAAACAGGGCCCTGGGCCAGATATAGTGACTCACCAGGAAACTATCCAGCCCTAGATACAGTGAACCAGAAGAAAAATATCCGAGTTAGAAACAGGGATGAACCGAAACAGGGTCCTGGGGCAGCTATAGTGACTCACTAAAAAACTTTCCAGCCCCAGATAAAATGAACCATAAGAAAAATATCCGAGTTAGAAACAGGGAAGAACATAAAACGGGTTCCGGGGCATATACAGTGACTCACCAGGAATCTGTCAAATCCTAGATACAATGAATTATAAGAAAAATATCCGAGTTAGAAACATTTAGAAACGGGGATGAACCGAAACAGGGTCCCGGGGCAGATATAGTGACTCACCTGGAAACTGTTCTGTCCCAGATACAGTGAACCATAAGAAAAATATCCAAGTCAGAAACAGGGATGAATCGAAACAGGGCTTTAGGCCAAATATAGTGACTCACCAGGAAACTGTCCAGTCCCAGATACAGGGAACCATAAGAAAAATATCTGACTCAGATACAGGGATGAAACGAAACAGGGCCCAGGGCCAGATATAGTGACTCACCAAGAAACTGTCCATCCCCAGATAAAATGAACAATAAGAAAAATATCCGAGTTAGAAACAGGGATGAACCGAAAACAGGTTCCGGGGCATATACAGTGACTCACCAGGAATCTGTCAAGTCCTAGATACAGTGAATTATAAGAAAAATATCCGAGTTAGAAACATTTAGAAACAGGGATGAACCGAAATAGGGTTCCAGGGCAGATATAGTGACTCACCAAGAAACTGTCCAGTCCCAGATAAAGTTAACCAGAAGAAAAATATCCAAGTCAGAAATAGGGATGAACCGAAACAGGGCCTTGGGCCAGATATAGTGACTCACTAGGAAACTATCCAGCCCCAGATAAAGTGAACCAGAAGAAAAATATCCGAGTTAGAAACAAGGATGAACCGAAACAGGGTCTCGGGGTAGATATAGTGGCTCACCAGAAAACTGTCCAGCCCTAGATAAAATGAACCATATGAAAAATATCCGAGTTAGAAACAGGGATGAACAGAAAACGGGTTCCGGGGCATATACACTGACTCACCAGGAATCTGTCAAGTCCTAGATACAGTGAATTATAAGCAAAATATCCGAGTTAGAAACATTTAGAAATAGGGATGAACCGAAACAGGGTCCCGGGGCAGATATAATGACTCACTAGGAAACTGTCCGGTCTCAGATAAAGTGAACCATAAGAAAAATATCCGAGTCAGAAATAGAGATGAACCGAAACAGGGCCCTGGGCCAGATATAGTGACTCCCTAGGAAACTATCCAGCCCCAGATACATTGAACCATAAGAAAAATATCCGAGTTAGAAAAAAGGATGACCCGAAACAGGGTCCCGGGGCAGATATAGTGGCTCACCAGGAAACTGTCAAGACGCACATACAGTAAACCATAAGAAAAATAACCGAGTTAGAAACAGGGATGAATCAAAAACGGGTCCCGGGGCAGATATAGTGACTCACCAGAAATCTGTCCAGTCTGAGATACAGTGAACTATAAGAAAAATGTCTGAGTTAGAAACATTTAGAAACAGCTATGAACCGAAACAGGGTCCCGGGGCAGATATAGTGACTCAACAGGAAACTGTCCCGCGCCAGATAAAGTGAACCATAAGAAAACTATCTGACTCAGATACAGGGATGAATTGAAACAGGGTCCCGGGGCAGATATAGTGACTTACCAGGAAACTGTTCTGTCCCAGATACAGTGAACCATAAGAAAAATATCCAAGTCAGAAACAGGGATGAATCGAAACAGGCCTCTAGGCCAGATATAGTGACTCACCAGGAAACTGTCCAGTCCCAGATACAGGGAACCATAAGAAAAATATCTGACTCAGATACAGGGATGAAACGAAACAGGGTCCAGGGCCAGATATAGTGACTCACAAAGAAACTGTCCATCCCCAGATAAAATGAACAATAAGAAAAATATCCGAGTTAGAAACAGGGATGAACCGAAAACGGGTTCCTGGGCATATACAGTGACTCACCAGGAATCTGTCAAGTCCTAGATACAGTGAATTATAAGAAAATTATCAGAGTTAGAAACATTTAGAAACAGGGATGAACCGAAATAGGGTCCCAGGGCAGATATAATGACTTACCAGGAAACTGTCCAATCCCAGATAAAGTTAACCATAAGAAAAATATCCGAGTCAGAAATAGGGATGAACCGAAACAGGGCCCTGATCCAGATATAGTGACTCACTAGGAAACTATCCAGCCCCAGATACAGTGATCCAGAAGAAAAATATCCGAGTTAGAAACAGGGATGAACCGAAACAGGGTCCCAGGGCAGATATAGTGGCTCACCAGGAAACTGTCCAGCCCCAGATAAAATGAACCATATGAAAAATATCTGAGTTAGAAACAGGGATGAACAGAAAACAGGTTCCGGGGCATATACACTGACTCACCAGGAATCTGTCAAGTCCTAGATATAGTGAATTATAAGTAAAATATCCGAGTTAGAAACATTTAGAAACAGGGATGAACCGAAACAGGGTCCCGGGGCAGATATAGTGACTCACCAGGAAACTGTCTAGTCCCAGATAAAGTGAACCATAAGAAAAATATCCGAGTCAGAAATAGGGATGAACCGAAACAGGGCCCTGATCCAGATATAGTGACTCACTAGGAAACTATCCAGCCCCAGATACAGTGAACCAGAAGAAAAATATCCGAGTTAGAAACAGGGATGAACCGAAACAGGGTCCCGGGGCAGATATAGTGGCTCACCAGGAAACTGTCCATCCCCAGATAAAATGAACCATAAGACAAATATCTGAGTTAGACACAGGGATGAACAGAAAACGGGTTCCGGGGCATATACACTGACTCACCAGGAATCTGTCAAGTCCTAGATACAGTGAGTTATAAGTAAAATATCCGAGTTAGAAACATTTAGAAACAGGGATGAACCGACACAGAATCCCGGGGCAGATATAGTGACTCACCAGGAAACTATCCAGTCCCAGATAAAGTGAACCATAAGAAAAATATCCGAGTTAGAAACAGTTAGAAATAGGGATGAACCGAAAACGGGTCCCGGGGCATACATAGTGACTAACTAGGAAACTGTCCAAACCCACATACGGTGAACCATATGCAAAATATCCGAGTTAGAAACAGGGATGAACCGAAAACGGGTCCCGAGGCAGATATAGTGACTAACCAGGAATCTGTCCAGTCATAGATACAGTGAATTATAAGAAAAGTATCTGAGTTAGAAACATTTAGAAACAGGGATAAACCGAAACAGGTCCCCGGGGCAGATATAGTGACTCACCAGGATACTGTCCAGTCCCAGATACAGTGAACCAAAAGAAAAATATCCGAGTTAGAAACAGGGATGAAAAAAAAAGGGTCCCGGGGTAGATATAGTGACTCACCACGAAACTGTCCAGCCCCAGATACAGTGAATCATAAGCAAAATATCCGAGTTAGAAACAGGGATGAACCGAAAACGGGTCCCATGGCAGATATAGTGACTCACCAGGAAACTGTCTAGCCCCAGATATAGGAACCATAAGAAAAATATCCGAGTTAGAAACAGTTAGAAAAAGGGATGAACCGAAAACGGGTCCAGGGGCAGATATAGTGACACACCAGGAAACTGTCCAGCCCCAGATACAGTGAACCATAAGAAAAATATTCTAGTTAGAAACAGTTAGAAACAGGGATGAACCGAAAACGGGTCTCGGGACAGATATAGTGACTCACCAGGAATCTATCCAGTCCTCAATAAAGTGAACTATAAGAAAAGTATCCGAGTTAGAAACAGTTAGATACAGGGATGAGCCGCAAAAGGGTCTTGGGGCAGATATAGTGACTCACCAGGAAACTGTCCAGCCCCAGATAAAGAGAACGATAAGAAAAATATCGGACTCAGATACAGGGATGAACCGAAACAGGGTCCCGGGGCACATATAGTGACTCACCAGGAAACTATCTAGCCCCAGATACAATAAACCATAAGAAACAGGGATGAACCGAAAACGGGTCCCGGGGAAGATATAGTGACTCACTAGAAATCTGTCCAGTCTGAGATACAGTGAACTATAAGAAAAATGTCCGAGTTAGAAACATTTAGAAACAGGGATGAACCGAAACAGGGTCCCGGGGCAGATATAGTGACTCAAGAGGAAACTGTCCAGCCCCAGATAAACTGAACCATAAGAAAAATATCTGACTCAGATATAGGGATGAACCGAAACAGCTCCTAGGCCAGATATAGTGACTCAACAGGAAACTATCCAGCCCCAGATATAGTGAATTAGAAGAAAAATATCCGAGTTAGAAACATTTAGAAACAGGGATGAACCGAAACAGGTTCCCGAGGCAGATATAGTGACTCACCAGGAAACTGTCCAGTCCCAGATAAAGGGAACCATAAGAAAAATATCCGAGTCAGAAACAGGGATGAATCGACACAGGTCCTGGGCCAGATATAGTGACTCAACAGGAAACTATCCAGCCCCAGATATAATGAATTAGAAGAAAAATATCCGAGTTAGAAACATTTAGAAATAGGGATGAACTGAAACAGGGTCCCGTGGCAGATATAGTGACTCACCAGGAAACTGTCCAGCCCCAGATACATTGAACCATAAGAAAAATATCCGAGTTAGAAACAGGGATGAACCGAAAACGGGTCCCGAGGCAGATATAGTGACTCACCAGGAATCTGTCCAGTCATAGATACAGTGAATTATACGAAAAGTATCCGAGTAAGAAACATTTAGAAATAGGGATCAACTGAAACAGGGTCCCGGGGCAGATATAGTGACTCACCAGGAAACTGTCCAGTCCAGATAAAGTGAACCATAAGAAAAATATCCGAGTCAGAAATAGGGATGAACCGAAGGGCCCTGGGCCAGATATAGTGACTCACCAGGAAACTATCAAGCCTCAAATACAGTGAACCAGAAGAAAAATATCCGAGTTAGACACAGGGATGAACCGAAACAGGGTCCCGGGGCAGATATAGTAACTCACCAAAAAACTGTCCAGCCCCAGATAAAATGAACCATAAAAAAAATATCCGAGTTAGAAACAGGGAAGAACAGAAAACGGGTTCCGGGGCATATACAGTGACTCACCAGGAATCTGTCAAGTCGTAGATACAGTGAATTATAAGAAAAATATCCGAGTTAGAAACATTTAGAAACGGGGATGAACCGAAACAGGTTCCCGGGGCAGATATAGCGACTCACCAGGAAACTGTCCAGCCCCAGATACAGTGAACCGAAAGAAAAATATCTGACTTAGGAAAAATTAGAAACAGGGATGAACCGAAACAGGGTCCCGGGGCAGATATAGTGGCTCACCAGGAAACTGTGCAGTCCCACATAAAGTGAACCATAAAAAAAATATCCGAGTCAGAAATAGGGACGAACTGAAACAAGGACCTGGGCCAGATATAGTGACTCACCAGGAAACTATCCAGCCCCAGATACAGTGAACCAGAAGAAAAATATCCAAGTTAGAAACATGGATAAACCGAAAACGGGTTCCGGGGCATATACAGTGACTCACCAGGAATCTGTCAATTCCTAGATACAGTGAATTATAAGAAAAATATCCGAGTTAGAAACATTTAGAAACAGGGATGAACCGAAACAGGGTCCCGGGGCAGATATAGCGACTCACCAGGAAACTGTCCAGCCCCAGATACATTGAACCGAAAGAAAAATATCCGACTTAGGAAAAATTAGAAACAGGGATGATCCGAAACAGGGTCCCGGGGCAGATATAGTGACTCACCAGGAAACTGTCCAATCCCAGATAAAGTGAACCATAAGAAAAATATCCGAGTCAGAAATAGGGATGAATAGAAACAGGGCCCTGGGCCAGATATAGTGACTCACTAGGAAACTATCCAGCCCCAGATACAGTGAACCAGAAGAAAAATATCCGAGTTAGAAACAGGGATGAACCGATACAGCGTCCCGGGGCAGATATAGTGGCTCACCAGGAAACTGTCCAGTCCCAGATAAAGTGAACCATAAGAAACAGGGATGAACCGAAAACGGGTCTCGGGACAGATATAGTGACTAACCAGGAAACTGTCCAACCCCGCATACAGTGAACCATATGCAAAATATCCGAGTTAGAAACAGGGATGAACCGAAAACGGGTCCCGGGGCAGATATAGTGACTCACCAGGAGTCTGTCGAGTCCTCGATACAGTGAACTATAAGAAAAAAATCCAAGTTAGAAACATTTAGAAACAAGGATGAACCGAAATAGGGTCCCGAGCCAGATATAGTGACTCACCAGGAAACTGTCCAGTCCCAGATAAAGTGAACCATAAGAAAAATATCCGACTTAGAAACAGTTACAAATAGGGATGAACCGAAAACGGGTGCAGGGGAAGATATAGTGACACACCAGGAAACTGTCCAGCCCCAGATACAGTGAACCATAAGAAAAATATCCGAGTTAGAAATAGTTAGAAACAGGGATGAACCGAAAACGGGTCCCGGGGCAGATATAGTGACTCACTAGAAATCTGTCCAGTCTGAGATACAGTGAACTATAAGAAAAATGTCCGAGTTAGAAACATTTAGAAACAGGGATGAACCGAAACAGGGTCCCGGGGCAGATATAGTGACTAAACAGGAAACTTTCCAGCCCCAGATAAAGTGAACCATAAGAAAAATATCTGAGACGGATACAGGGATGAACCGAAACCGGGTCCTGGGCAGATATAGTGACTCACCTGGAAACTGTTCTGTCCCAGATATAGTGAACAATAAGAAAAATATCCAAGTCAGAAACAGGGATGAATCGAAACAGGGCTCTAGGCCAGATATAGTGACTCACTAGGAAATTATCCATCCCCAGATAAAGTGAACCAGAAGAAAAATATTCGAGTTAGAAACAGGGATGAACCGAAACAGGGTCCCGAGGCAGATATAGTGGCTCACCAAGAAACTGTCCAGCCCCGGATAAAATGAACCATAAGAAAATTATCCGAGTTAGAAACTGGGATGAACAGAAAACAGGTTCCGGGGCATATACACTGACTCACCAAGAATCTGTCAAGTCCTAGATACAGTGAATTATAAGTAAAATATCCGAGTTAGAAACATTTAGAAAGAGGGATGAACCGAAACAGGGTCCCGGGGCAGATATAGTGACTCACCAGGAAACTGTCCAGTCCCAGATAAAGTGAACCATAAGAAAAATATCCGAGTTAGAAACACTTAAAAACAGGGATGAACCGAAAATGGGTCCCGGGGCAGATATAGTGACTCACCAGAAATCTGTCCAGTCCTAAATACATTGATCTATAAGAAAAATGTCCGAGTTAGAAACATTTAGAAACAGGGATGAACCGAAACAGGGTCCCGGGGCAGATATAGTGACTCACCAAGAAACTGTCTAGCCCTAGATACAGTGAACCATTAAAAAAATATCCGAGTTAGAAACAGTTAGAAATAGGGATGAACCGAAAACGGGTCCAGAGGCAGATATAGTGACACACCAGGAAACTGTCCAGCCCCAGATACAGTGAACCATAAGAAAAATATCCGAGTTAAAAACAGGGATGAACCGAAAACGGGTCTCGGGACAGATATAGTGACTCACCAGGAATCTGTCCAGTCCTCAATAAAGTGAACTATAAGAAAAGTATCCGAGTTAGAAACAGTTAGATACAGGGATGAGCCGAAAAAGGGTCCTGGGGCAGATATAGTAACTCACCAGGAAACTGTCCAGCCCCAGATAAAGAGAACCATAAGAAAAATATCTGACTCAGATACAGGGATGAACCGAAACAGGGTCCCGGGGCATATATAGTGACTCACCAGGAAACTATCTAGCCCAGATACAGTGAACCATAAGAAAAATATCCGAGTTAGAAACAGGGATGAACCGAAACAGGGTCCTAGGGCAGATATAGTGACTCACATGGAAACTGTCCAGTCCCAGATACAAGGAACCATAAGAAAAATATCTGACCCAGATACAGGGATGAACCGAAATAGGGCCCTGGGCCAAATATAGTGACTCACCAGGAAACTGTCCAGCTCCAGATACAGTGAACCGTAAGAAAAATATCCGAATAAGAAACAGTTAGAAGCAAAGATGAACCGAAACAGGGTCCCGGGGCAGATATAGTGACTCACCAGGAAACTGTCTAGCCCCAGATACAGTAAACCATAAGAAAAATATCCAAGTTAGAAACAATTAGAAACAGGGATGAACCGAAAACGGGTCCCAGGGCAGATATAGTGACTCAACAGAAATCTGTCCAGTCTGACATACAGTGAACTATAAGAAAAATGTCCGAGTTAGAAACATTTAGAAACAGGAATGAACCGAAACAGGGTCCCGGGGCAGATATAGTGACTCAACAGGAAACTGTCCAGTCCCAGATAAAGTGAACCATAAGAAAAATATCTGACTCAGATACAGGGATGAATTGAAACAGGGTCCCGGGGCAGATATAGCGACTCACCAGGAAACTGTTCTGTCCCAGATACAGTGAACCATAAGAAAAATATCCAAGTCAGAAACATGGATGAATCGAAACAGGCCTCTAGGCCAGATATAGTGACTCACCAGGAAACTGTCCAGTCCCAGATACAGGGAACCATAAGAAAAATATCTAACTCAGATACAGGGATGAAACGAAACTGGGCCCAGGGCCAGATATAGTGACTCACCAAGAAACTGTCCATCCCCAGATAAAATGAACAATAAGAAAAATATCCGAGTTAGAAACAGGGATGAACCGAAAACGGGTTCCTGGGCATATACAGTGACTCACCAGGAATCTGTCAATTCCTAGATACAGTGAATTATAAGTAAAATATCCGAGTTAGAAACATTTAGAAACAGGGATGAACCGATACAGGGTCCCGGGGCAGATATAGTGGCTCACCAGGAAACTGTCAAGTCCTAGATACAGTGAATTGTCAGAAAAATATCCGAGTTAGAAACATTTAGAAACATGGATGAACCGAAATAGGGTCCCAGGGCAGATATAGTGTCTTACCAGGAAACTGTCCAGTCCTAGATAAGGTTAACCATAAGAAAAATATCCGAGTCAGAAATAAGGATGAACCGAAACAGGGCCCTGATCCAGATATAGTGACTCACTAGGAAACTATCCAGCCCCAGATACAGTGAACCAGAAGAAAAATATCCGAGTTAGAAACAGGGATGAACCGAAACAGGGTCCCGGGGTAGATATAGTGGCTCACCAGGAAACTGTCCAGCCCCAGATAAAATGAACCATAAGAAAAATATCTGAGTTAGAAACAGGGATGAACAGAAAACGGGTTCCAGGGCATATACACTGACTCACCAGGAATCTGTCAAGTCCTAGATACAGTGAATTATAAGTAAAATATCCGAGTTAGAAACATTTAGAAACAGGGATGAACCGATACAGGTTCCCGGGGCAGATATAGTGACTCACCAGGAAACTGTCCAGTCCCAGATAAAGTGAACCATAAGAAAAATATCCGAGTTAGAAACAGTTAGAAATAGGGATGAACCGAAAACGGGTCCCTGGGCATATATATTGACTAACCAGGAAACTGTCCAAACCCACATACGGTGAACCATATGATGAACACTCCTAGGGTTATGGCATGTAGCAAGCTGATTCGCATCAACGGGTCCCGAGGCAGATATGGTGACTAACCAGGAAACTGTCCAAACCCACATACGGTGAACCATATGCAAAATATCCGAGTTAGAAACAGGGATGAACCGAAAAAGGGTCCCGAGACAGATATAGTGACTAATCAGGAATCTGTCCAGTCATAGATACAGTGAATTATAAGAAAAGTATCTGAGTTAGAAACATTTAGAAATAGGGATGAACCGAAACAGGGTCCCGGGGCAGATATAGTGACTCACCAGGAAACTGTCCAGCCCCAGATACAGTGAACCAAAAGAAAAATATCTGAGTTAGAAACAGGGATGAACAGAAAAAGGGTCCCGGGGTAGATATAGTGACTCACCAGGAAACTGTCCAGCCCCAGATAAAGTGAACCATAAGCAAAATATCCGAGTTAAAAACAGGGATGAACCGAAAACGAGTCTCGGGACAGATATAGTGACTCACCAAGAATCTGTCCAGTCCTCGAAAAAGTGAACTATAAGAAAAGTATCCGAGTTAGAAACAATTAGATACAGGGATGAGTCGAAAAAGGGTCCTGGGGCAGATATAGTGACTCACCAGGAAACTGTCCAGCTCCAGATAAAGAGAACCATAAGAAATATATATGACTCAGATACAGGGATGAACCGAAACAGGTTCCCGGGGCAGATATAGTGACTCACCAGGAAACTATCTAGCCCCAGATACAATAAACCATAAGAAAAATATCCGAGTTAGAAATATTTAGAAACAGGGATGAACCGAAAACGAGTCCCGGGGCAGATATAGTGACTCACTAGAAATCTGTCCAGTCTTAGATACAGTGAACTATAAGAAAACTGTCCGAGTTAGAAACATTTAGAAACAGGGATGAACTGAAACAGGGTCCCGGGGCAGATATAGTGACTCAACAGGAAACTGTCCAGCCCCAGATAAAGTGAACCATAAGAAAAATATCTGACTCAGATACAGGGATGAACCGAAACAGGGTCTCGGGGCAGATATAGTGACTCACCTGGAAACTGTTCTGTCCCAGATATAGTGAACCATAAGAAAAATATCCATGTCAGAAACAGGGATGAATCGAAATAGGGCCCTAGGCCAGATATAGTGACTCACCAGGAAACTGTCCAGTCCCAGATATAGGGAACCATAAGAAAAATATCTGACTCAGATACAGGGATGAAACGAAACAGGGCCCAGGGCCAGATATACTGACTCACCAAGAAACTGTCCATCCCCAGATAAAATGAACAATAAGAAAAATATTCGAGTTAGAAACAGGGATGAACCGAAAACGGGTTCCGGGGCATATACAGTGACTCACCAGGAATCTGTCAAGCCCTAGATACAGTGAATTATAAGAAAAATATCCAAGTTAGAAACATTTAGAAACAGGGATGAACCGAAATAGGGTTCCAGGGCAGATATAGTGACTCACCAGGAAACTGTCCAGTCCCAGATAAAGTTAACCATAAGAAAAATATCCGAGTCAGAAATAGGGATGAACCGAAACAGGGCCCTGGGCCAGATATAGTGACTCACTAGAAAACTATCCAGCCCCAGATAAAGTGAACCAGAAGAAAAATATCCGAGTTAGAAACAGGGATGAACCGAAACAGGGTCTCGGGGCAGATATAGTGGCTCAGCAGGAAACTGTCCAGCCCCAGATAAAATGAACCATAAGAAAAATATCCGAGTTAGAAACAGGGATGAACAGAAAACGGGTTCCGGGGCATATACACTGACTCACCAAGAATCTGTCAAGTCCTAGATACAATGAATTATAAGTAAAATATCCGAGTTAGAAACATTTAGAAATAAGGATGAACCGAAATAGTGTCCCGGGGCAGATATAGTGACTCACCAGGAAATTGTCCAGTCCCAAATAAAGTGAACCATAAGAAAAATATCAGAGTTAGAAACAGTTAGAAATAGGGATGGACCGAAAACAGGTTCCGGGGCAGATATAGGGACTAACCAGGAAACTGTCCAAACCCACATACGGTGAACCATATGCAAAATATCCGAGTTAGAAACAGGGATGAACCGAAAACGGGTCCCGAGGCAGATATATTAACTAACCAGGAATCTGTCCAGTCATAGATACAGTGAATTATAAGAAAAGTATCTGAGTTAGAAACATTTAGAAACAGGGATGAACCGAAACAGGGCCCCGGGGCATATATAGTGACTCACCAGGAAACTGTCCAGCCCCAGATACAGTGAACCAAAAGAAAAATATCTGAGTTAGAAACTGGGATGAACAGAAAAAAGGGTCCCGGGGTAGATATAGTGACTCACCAGGAAACTGTCCAGCCCAGATACAGTGAACCATAAGTAAAATATCCGAGTTAGAAACAGGGATGAACCGAAAACGGGTCTCGGGACAGATATAGTGACTCACCAGGAATCTGTCCAGTCCTATATAAAGTGTACTATAAGAAAAGTATCCAAGTTAGAAACAGTTAGATACAGGGATGAATCGAAAAAGGGTCCTGGGGCAGATATAGTGACTCACCAGGAAACTGTCCAGCCCCAGATACAGTAAACCATAGGCAAAATATCCGAGTTAGAAACAGGGATGAACCGAAAACGGTTCCCACGGCAGATATAGTGACTCACCAGGAAACTGTCTAGCCCCAGATACAGTGAACCAAAACAAAAATATCCGCGTTAGAAACAGTTAGAAATAGGGATGAATCGAAAACGGGACCAGGGGCAGATATAGTGACACACCAGGAAACTGTCCAGCCCCAGATACAGTGAACCATAAGAAAAATATTCGAGTTAGAAACAGGGATGAACCGAAAACGGGTCTCGGGACAGATATAGTGACTCACCAGGAATCTGTCCAGTCCTCGATAAAGTGAACTATAAG
>QAOA01001691.1:0-169700 GCA_003255065.1 Cercis canadensis
GGTCATATAAAGAATGTAGTTCCCAGGTGATATAATAATAAAATCACTTTACAATATGTATGGGCAATGGTATAGTAGCCTAACCGCTATAGTGCTAAGTACTAACTTTTAGTTGTTTTTTTTTTCGTAACCAATAGTTATAGGGTACAGGTTTGTATAATGGATGACTATGGTACTGCGAGTTATGTCCTATGGGATCGTGATGTTGAGCAACAACTATAAATAGGTGTCTTTGATCTGCGAGAACGTTTGATTAAGGTACATTGCTACTTTTGGTATCTTAATTGTTCAAATAAAATATCAAGTCAAGTTAGATAAGCTAGAAATATTTCTCTGAAATTCTAATATGCAGAGGGAAGACAATATGGAGGAGGCTGAGGCATACCCCTGTGAGTTGATAACTTTAGTGGGTAAGACTATGCTTTTCAAGATCAATCTAAGAAGAGAAAACATTACTCGACAGTTCAACACCTACACAGTTCGCAAGACGTGTGTTGACCCCAATATAATCAAGAAATTTGATGGCGATTTAGCTGTTGAACAGGTATCATTTGAGAAAATTATTGGTACTATCCATATAAATAAAATTATCATTTATTAATTAAATAAAAAAATTCCCTTCATTTAGGAAAATGTTCCTGACCCGACAATTGATCTATGTTCGTATGATGGTCCTAGCGTGAATTCTGAGAAGATTATTGAAGGGGAGGCTTCAACTGGGTCTGGAGAAGTGGACTTTCTCACTCCTCAAAAGAGGATTATTGATGCCTCTTCCAATGCAGTGGAGGAAGATATCTCAGTATCAAAAGAATCAACCAACATCAAAATTAAGAAGATAAAGAAGGAGAATGCCTGACAAGCATTCATCACTTATGTCTTAAGTAATAGTTTATTTTATTCAAGTCTTTTTTGATATTTATATTTGGAGTCATTGTTTTTGAACTAAATTTTGGGTTACATTATAAGTCAAGTTATTTTAAATGTCTTACGAACATGTTATTTCTCCATAAATTTGACTAATTTAAATACTTTATGTGTTGTTTATTATTTTGTCATAGTTTTGACCTTTTATGGAAGTTGAATTCTACTTAAATAATACGGACCTATAAAATTGTTTACTCTTTTGACATAGACAAGTCTAAGCTTTTTGGTAGGAACATACTATTTGCATGAAGACCTTAAACCATGATATTTGACCATCACACACCTCACTCTATAATGTAAGAAAATTGTTTAGTGCTTGATGACACTTAATATCATTTTAGCTTCAAAAAGAAGTCGCCAGCCCTTCCTCCTTCTCTACCAGTAGGACAGTTGCCAATTTAGACACCTACTTTATTATGTGATATAAAATCAAATCAAGTCTTTATTTCATTCCTTTTATTAACAGTAGCACAAAACATAGTACTCTCAACTGGCAATGTTTTGCTGGACTATAATAACAAAAAAACAAACCAAGAAGGGTTGCAAGGCACAGATACTAGAAGATATACCCATTGACCAATATAAGACACCAACTCTCAGAAAACTACCACTTTATTATATCAATTCATACTGGAAATTATCATTTTAATTATACTAAGATTCAAAATTACCATATCTCAATTATTATCAAAAATCTAATAGATTTAAAAACATATTGCATTAATAAGAGATTCATATGAAATTTTAAATTAAAAAATATTATCATTGATCCAACCATGAATAAAGGGATTATGTAATGACATACACATTAAAGATCTGAATTTCAAGATTAGAATATATACCCTATTTAAAATCAATTTGCATTAACATTAAATTATATAATTGTTTTATTCAAATAAAACATAAATGAGTCAAAGCATGATTGAAGGTGTTTTGTAATTAATATCAACAAAATTTTTGGAGGATGTTAATATGAGCAATATAATTCATATAAAATGAAAAAATCGATTTGCATTAACATTAAATTATATAATTGTTTAATGCAAATAAAGCATAAATGAGTCAAAGCATGATTGAAGGTCTTTTGTAATTAAAATCAACAAAATTTCTATGATCCAACCATGAATTAAGGGATTTCCTAATTATATACAATTTAGAATTGGGAATTTCAAGATATTAACATATACCATATTTAAAATCAATTAACA
Organism: Cercis canadensis; assembly: GCA_003255065.1. Classification (NCBI taxonomy): domain Eukaryota; kingdom Viridiplantae; phylum Streptophyta; class Magnoliopsida; order Fabales; family Fabaceae; genus Cercis; species Cercis canadensis. The sequence continues at coordinate 2,133 of QAOA01001691.1, forward strand.
TTATTGGTAAATTATGAATTTGTTTAGTGGTAATAAATAATAAATGGGTCAAAACATGTTTGAAGGTGTTTTATTACAAAGTTCATTTTGTTTATAAATCTTGATCAAATCATTCTAAATAATATAAATAAGATGCAGACATATAGGAACAAGGTAAAATAACAAGCATGAAATGTGAAAATTTGGCATGCACTGGCTTAGGGAACCTCATTGTCACCGCTTTCAATTTTCCCAAGTAGCAGCCAAGTGCATATCCAATTACACATTTACTTTCTCTACTTTTTTGGGAATAATTGTCTATATGCATTTGAACTCATTTTAGGGTTAGTGGTGAACAACATTATGTAGTGGGAATAGAATGAAAGCCAACAAAAATGGAGCGTCATTTTTAATAATTGTATAGCTATGCATTTTCAACCTTTGCTTTATTGTTACTAGAGGATTTTATATATGTGGGGCTGAATGGGCTAAATATTATAGCATCAAATTATACCTTATGGGGCCCCGTTGTCCAAACCCATACACCTTTATCTCACTTTCTATGATCCAAATGTAAACCCTTGCTTTATTGTTACTAGAGGATTTTATAGATGTGGGGCTGAATGGGCTACATATTAAACCATCAAATTATACCTTATGGGGACGCATTGTCCAAACCCATACACCTTTATCTCACTTTCTATGATCCAACCATGAATTAAGGGATTTCCTAATTATATACAAATTATAATTGTGAATTTCAAGATATTAACATACAACATATTAAAAATCAATTAACATTAATGCTAATTATGAAATTGAGCAAAGAAGACTCTGAAATTCATATTTGACATAACATTTTATGGTCCACTAGAGGCTAGATAGGGCCAATAAAATTTAATAACAACATAGGGCCTTAGACTATTTCTACAATTTTTTTAAATTGGTTAAGTCTAGAATGAATTTTAAATGTCAATTTGATACAAATCAGAACCCGTATCAGGATTCATTGAATTTATGCAGTGTAGCAGTTTGAATAGAGACACGTTTTTCTGATTTGTGCACCACAATAAAGGATAAAATATTATCAATTGATACTGAAATGTATTAGTACATTAAATGAAATTTTTTTGATCAAATCTCAAACCTTAATTCAAGCAGAAATTTTGTTAATTCAAGCCGAAATAGTATCAAGCCCTTAGCATTTCACAAATCATATAGAATAAAATGGAGTCATCTCTCAAAGTTGAATGAGGAAAATTTTGGGAATCAAATTTGAATTTTACCGTAAACTCTCTTTTTGAAGATAATATATAGATATTATTATAAATTTTTGTTAAGACATGTGATATTTCTTTGTCTTAAAATAGTTTTTTTTCAGCTTAATCTTTTAAATAACAAAAAAAGAGAATAATAAAGAAAACAATGTCAGTAGAGGTTGATATGCCTCTTTAGTGACTGACAATCTTTATATATAAAGTTGGTGGATCAGCTTTATATATAAAAGAAATGGCTAAAATCATCATTCAATTAGTTCTCTTTTCCTGTTTACTAATTCTAGAATGTTTAGTACGTGATGATATAAAAAAGTAATGAAAATGAAGGACTTTGGCAACATTATATAAAATAACATTATAATCAAAATTTGTCCAACAGAATAAAAGGAAGAACACGTACGTGTTCAATTACTAAATGTCTATTAGATTATTATGTCCCTTAAATAGGGGATAAAATCAGTGGGAGAACTCTCCAATCAGAAATTAACTTAAATGGCAGTTAGAGGGTAATTGAATATATATGGGAGACAACCATCTTAATGACGTAAAAATCCTAAAATGAGTACTAAATATATATATTTATTTGTAGGACAATCAAGGGGACTGATTTCATGGGAAAAAAATCAGGGCCACTAATTGATTTGGCAGTCGACTATTTAAAAGACTGATTTCATGGGAAAAAAATCAGGGCCACTAATTGATTTGGCAATGGTACATTCAATTGGAAGAAGTTGAGCATTTTAAAAAATAAATAAAACAGGGAAATTAGGGTTTTACTTTTTTCCCTATACAATATCTATATATATATATTGCATTAGTTGGGTTTGGGTTAGTGTTTCTTTAAGGGAGGCGGCACACAAAAATAAACTCTTACAAATATGTTGTTTTTGTTGTCCTAACTAATCCTTACATAAAGGGAAGGTATCACAAAGGGGAGGCATCACACGGATTACTGCAGAAGAAAATTTTCTTGGTAGGAGGCATAGTTTTAAGACTTGGTGGACTATAACAGGTTTGTTCTTCCAATGCATTTAGAGAAGTTTTTTTTGTTTTTTTCAAATGCTTATGGGTCCAATACTATTATCACAGCCATGATTACTAAAATTTGGGTTAAGGTTCTTTTAATGGGGGCAGCACACACACACACACACCTACAATAGTTTACTGTTTTGGTTCTCCTAAATATACCTTATATAAAGGGGAGGCAACACACATATTCTTGGGAGAAAAAAAATTCTGGGTAGGATGCAAAGTTTCATCAATTACAGGATTATAACATATTTGTTCTTCTAAATCCTATGTACAAATATTTGGAATTTTGCCAAACTATTATGCGGCCATTACTATTTTCACAGCCATGATTAAAACAAGTGGAGTTAGGGTTTTTTTTTAAGTTTGGCGGCTAAGACACTCACACACATTTTTACACGGGTTGGGTATTTTTTTCCTCCTTAAAGAACCTTATATAAATGGGAGGCAACACGCATATTCTTGCAAATGAAAAATTATAGGGTACGAGGTAAAGTTTCAACAATTTTTGGACTATAACAAGTTTACTCTTCTAATAAATAATAAAATTAGTTTATGCCATATGCTGTTTTACACAATTTTTTATTTCATGTTTTCTTAATTGTGGATATTACACTTGGCGAACCGTTTGAATGCTTGCAGTTTTACTTTTATTGGGTGCAAATCCAAGTTTGAAGAATGTATATTCATAGATCATTTCTTTTGATATGATATATTCATAGTTATGTAATGGTGTGACACAATGTAGTTGAAAAATTGCATTCCAAGGTTGTATGGAAAATAACTATAATAAAACTTTCATTCATGATTAGCGTAGGAGAATTGGAAATCATTTTTTGCATTATTAAGTTAGATTTCATGAGTCACAAATTTCACATTATTCACAATTTAGGTGCAAATTGTTTGGGATAAATTTAGGTCCATTCCTTCTCACACAACATTGTTTCTTTATCTTACCATTTTGAATTTATCTATGACAGCAAGCTTCAGGTGTCTCTTAGAAATTGGAAGTATCCATAGGTCATTAAGGTTACTCATCTATTTTTTTGGTTTTTTGGCTTTTTTTTTTAATTTCACAGAATGGATGCCGATGAGATATTATCTTCTCCTTCATTTCTGGCATAATTTTTTCTATTATTTGGTTGCAATTTTCTATTATTTCACCGTAGACATGTTCATCAGGTGGTGTTCAAATTCTATCCGAGCACATTATTGAATCTAACCATAGTTGAAGAAATTTTCAAAGAAAAAAAGGATGCATGCTTTTGTTACCATGTCTCTCTTGATTAAATTGGGAAAAATGCTAGATTTTATTATCTGTGCGAACCATTTGAAAAAATATATAAAAGTTAAAATTGAGGTTTGAACATTTTATAATAGTATGTGAAGTGTGTGTTGTGTTATTTGATTGTCTCCAAGTATAAGTGCATATATAGCATAAGTAGAGTTGATATGATTGTTTTTGAATTTTCAAATTTATGATGACGACAATTATATGGGTACGTACATAGGGTTCTAATAATTATTAAATTGAAAGTGGACCCTCAAAACCAAGATGGTCACCATCCTAAGTTGGATCAATCAACTAAAAAACAATAAGATTTGTTGTTTTTTGTTGGTTTTGTGTGGCTGGGGCTCCAATTTGATTGATAGAAATATAGATACATAGATAGTTTGGTCCCATGAGCAGCATAGTTATTGAGAGAGGCCCTCCCCTCCCTTTTATTTTGATGTGTTTGATTGATACAAAGTGTGAAAGATGTTTGTCGTAATGAGATTATCGTTATAAGTGTTGGGTGGCAGAGGCTTACGTGCCAGTTGCCACTGCCATCTGGAAAGTGTTGGTTTTAGGTTGCATTTCATCACATTCATTTTATTCTAATTCAATACAATAGGCACAACCATAAATAATGAAACCCAGAACCCTCCTTTTTCAGCTATCTCTGAAATCTTAAATAAAAAAACCTAGGGGCCTACCTCATTAAATAAAATAAATAAATTCATCCATCATTTTTTATTAATTAATTAATTTGCTCTAATTCAAACACTTTGTTTATCTGTTAAAGCAAGCACATATAACATATATTACCAAAAAGACCCTGTCAACTACCTCTACTCTACTGTACTCTACCCTCTACATTTCATATAATTTGGTGCTATAACTGTTGCACGTTGAGCCACTAAAAAACAAGGAGGACAGATAAGGGTTAAGATTTTTTATTATATTTTAATTATATTAGTCACATTAATAAATTTTAAATTACACCATCAATTTTGCGTTGAATATTTGTTCTTTAGCCTTTGGGAGTTGACCAGCCAACCACTGCTTTTTGTGGCAAACTTGAAGCATGTCGGTGGAAATTGGGTTAGTGCCCTCAGTTGCATCCTATTCCTATTCCTATTCCTATTCCTATTTTCTGCTAAACACAACTTCATAAAGAAACACAGTAAAACTAAAAACAAGTAAGAGAATAATATACTCTCTTTATGGACTAGGAAATAGGAAATAGGGTACAATACATTAGATACCTTATATTTGTGATTTTGTATGATGTCTATACTTTTTAATTTCGACTTCCAATTAAACGAAGGTTCATTTGTATCTCCCTCTTATTGTGTTGTTCCTGTCTCACATTGTTTATATTCTTTTGTGTTGTTCAATTATGATTCTTACTATCGTGTATACTTTTTTATTATCTATATTTGTAATTTAGTTTTCTATTATCCATATTACTCTTTAACACATAAAATGTTGAGTTTTTCCATTTTGTTTATGTTGCAAGGACCATTTGGGTCATGATGGTTACAGTTATGAAAATATAAGGTCCTCCATTTGACATTCAAAAGAAATAGGAATTTAAAACGTTTGAGAGGTTGAAATCGTTTTGGATTTTTTTTGAATTTAAATTCCATCATTCCCTATCTATATTTATAATTGCAGACAAATAAATAATTGAACGTACTTGGTGAATCTGACCAAAAACCGAAACTAAGTACAAAGTTTGAATTTAAGCACATGGCTCCTCACTTTGATTTATTCAATAAAATAAGAAATCATAACCGAAACTTAATAGCACAATTGGTCAATAACTTAATCCTGGTGATAGCTCTAATTTACACGATTGCAACACTAATTTGAAGGAATTCTAAATTCTATTGCTGATAGAGTTTCTTATGCTTAGCATCATTCTGTGTATAAATAAATCAAAAACCCATGGCTGCCTCCATTTGACTGTGCAGAAATTTTTATTTTAGTCCATCTCCACGAATGTGCACCATTTGAATTCAATGTAAGTTTCTCACCAGCGAATTTTATTACTATTTCAGTTTTAAAATTTACTCTATGTCTGCATTCATTCTTAAACAACATTGTTTGTTTATCTTACCATTTTGATTTTATATATGACAGCAATTTTCAGGTGTCTGTTAGAAACTAGAAGCATCCATAGGTTAGTAAGATTAATCATTTTCTTTATTTTTTTTAATTTCACACAATGGATGCCGATGAGATATTATCTTTTCTTTCATCTATTGCAGAATTTTTTCTTCTCTTTGGTTGCAGCTTTCTATTTTTTCACCATAGCTTTGTTCATCATTTGGTGTCCGAATTCAATACAAGCACATAATTGCATCTGACCATAGTTGAACAAATTTTAAAAATTATAGAAGATGCACGCCTTTGTTACCATGTCTCTCTTGATTGAAGAGGGGAAAATGCTAAATTTCATTATCTGTGCGAACCATTTGAAGGTAAAATAAACCATATACCTTATATTTGTCATTTCGTATGATGAATAGACTTTTCTAATTTGGTTTTCCAAGTCAACAAAGGTTCCTGTGTCTCTCCCTCTTATTGTGTTTTCCCTGTCTCACATTTTTTATATTGTTGTGTGTTTTTTAGTTATGATTCTTACTATGGTGTATACTTTTTTATTATCTATATTTGTAATTTAGTTTTCTATTATCTATATTACTCTTTAACACATAAAATGTTGAGTTTTCCTATTTTGTTTATGTTGCTAGGACCATTTGGGTCATGATGGTTACAGTTTTGAAAATATAAGGTTTTTAATTTGACATTCAAAAGAAAAAGAAATTTAAACTCCCTAATTCCGTCTCTATATTTATAATTGTAGTCAACTAAATAATTGATTCTACTTGGTGAATCTGACCAACAATCGAAACTAAGTACAAAGTTTGTATTTAAGCACATGACTCATTACTTTCATTTATTTCATAAAATAACAAATCATAACCAAAAGTGCACCATTTGAATTCAATGTAAGTTTATCACCTGCGATTTTGTTTTTTTTTTTTAATATTTATCCTGAAATTGAAGGCATATAATTTTTATTAAGTTCACATATATATGTCATTTTATATATTATACTCGAGTAGTTTAAGGATCTACATAATAGTTTATTTGTTCAATAGAATAAATATGAAAAATACACATATATGTATGTCTGTCTCTATTTCAACATATATAATTTTGATTTGATATGAAATGTGTTTTCTTTTAAAAAATTTAAATGTTAGGAATGCTATTCGCTCCAATCCTATTTGTATAATGGGGCATGTATTAAAGCCTTATATTTAGCTTGTGTTTTTTAGATATGTTCATTGATCCGGTCTATTTACCATCTACATAGAATTATCTAAAAAAATGACATGGAAAAAGAAACAAGAAAGTCGCAACAGTCCAAGTGGCCATGATCCAATGACGAACAACCAATATCAAACAAAAAAGGCGCTTAACCAATTAGGTAAAAATTCTTCCAAATGTATATGTTTTCACCACTTGATACATACACTTATCTTTATATTAGTAATTTGATCGTACTTTTAAAATTAGATTGTTGAATTTGATATTTNATTAAGTTCACATATATATGTCATTTTATATATTATACTCGAGTAGTTTAAGGATCTACATAATAGTTTATTTGTTCAATGGAATAAATATGAAAAATGCACATATATGTATGTCTGTCTCTATTTCAACATATATAATTTTGATTTGATGTGAAATGTGTTTTCTTTTAAAAAATTTAAATGTTAGGAATGCTATTCGCTCCAATCCTATTTGTATAATGGGGCATGTATTAAAGCCTTATATTTAGCTTGTGTTTTTTAGATATGTTCATTGATCCAGTCTATTTACCATCTACATAGAATTATCTAAAAAAATGACATGGAAAAAGAAACAAGAAAGTCGCAACAGTCCAAGTGGTCATGATCCAATGACGAACAACCAATATCAAACAAAAAAGGCGCTTAACCAATTAGGTAAAAATTCTTCCAAATGTATATGTTTTCACCACTTGATACATACACTTATCTTTATATTAGTAATTTGATCGTACTTTTAAAATTAGATTGTTGAATTTGATATTTAGTATTGTTTAAACTATTTTTATCTGAAATATATGTATGATATTATTAGGATCGATCAATGAAGCATCAAGTATTTATATAATGGACACTGACAGTATAAGAGTGCCTTTTTGTGATATCTGTAATGGTAATTTCTATTCTATGTGCATTTAATTCTTCAATTTTTTTTTTAGTTATTTTTATCAAACATGGTTTTATCATTGATTAAATAAAGTTCTTACTCCAAGTCCGATTGATACAAGACACCATGAATCAATGTTAGGATTAAATAATACATCAATTGTGGTACCTCTACTAGACAAATTGCCCATGACTGTGTCTCCAATATTAAGAAGCATTGACACTCCTGTTGGTGGAGATATCCAGATATCAGGGATAAACAGAAAGTTTGGTGAGGTTATTACTGAATGTATTACACCATCACAAACACAAGATAGGCGAAAAAAGGTGATGGATTCTTATCAAACAGATAATAATGTAATCTTTCATTCTACTGCAAACCCCTTTTGTACCCCGAAGTTAAATCCAATACAGATAAACAATGGTCAGCTTATAACATCACCTATTATTCCAAGTCAAATAAAGTATATCAGACATGACATATGTGCCAGAAATACTTCTTCCGATCAAATGAGGTATGTATCAAATTATTATTGTTTGTTCAACATTTTGGATATACACTAATTTTATCAAAGTTTTGATTCGTTTATCTTTTAATTATTTAACTATCTACTAATATGAATTGATGAAAACTTTTATAAACAGTCTACAATATACTCCACGTGGAATAATGATGTCTCAGACAAGCACACCTCCATCAAATACCAATGTTGGTAATGTTTCAAACTTTGCATTTTGGAAAGGTTCGTATATAACATATTACTTTAGTCATTCACATTATCATTACAATCTATTTTTTTTTTTAAAAAAAATAGTAATGTTGAACGACCTTATATAATTGGCAGAAAACACCCTCTCACCATCGTGGGGAGATTATCTTTCTAAGGAAACATTATCGTCACCAGTAAGAGTAAACCATCAAGGGGATCAACTAATAGGTGATGTTATCTACTAATCAAATTTACACAGTTTAAATGATATACGTATGACCATTTTTTTTTAAATATATATATATAGTAGCCGATATATGAGTAAAGGACGCATGATTCTATAATCACTTCAAATTAATAGACTAGACTTTGATGATACTGCTGATATAAGGAACGTGACAGAAAATGGTGTTCAAATATCAACCACAGATGCAACAATACGTGTCACCCAAACATGTACCTAAGATAGTATGTTGTTGATATATATTCTATTTATGTTGAATGCCCCCATGATGATCGAAGAAAAATACACTTTCATATGCAATATCAAAATTACATAGGTCTGCCTACACCACAAATTTTTAAAGAATCACAAGCTTCAATAATTAATATTATTAGATAAAAGCGTCAAAGATCTCATGACAAAGACAAGGGTTAGTATGAGTAAGACATGCGTACAATTTATATAGTTATCTTTTTTCGTATCTATAGTATTTATTTAATGTGAATTAACGATACAGAAAAATACACCCCCGTCTCATCGTGGAAGTAGGATCATGCAAACGTTACAATCAAATGTGTCAGATTATCACAATACTGCTAATGTTGACAATTTAACAAAACTTGACAATCATGTTCAAATATCTACCACAGATGCAGCAATACGTGTCACCCAAATAGGTACCTAAGATAGTATGTTGTTGATATATATTGTATTTACGTTTAATGCCCTCATGATGATCGAAAAAAATACGCTTTCATATGTAAACTCAAAATTACACAGGTCTGCCTACACCACAAGTTTTTAAAGAATCACGAGTTTCAAGAATTAATATTATCAGGCAAAAGCGTCACAGATCTCATGACAAAGACAGCGGTTAGTATGAGTAAGACATGCGTACAATTAATATATTTATCTTCTTTCGTATCTATAGTATTTATTTAATGTGACTTAACAATACAAAGAATACACCCCCGTAACATCGTGGAAGTAGGATCGTGCAATCATTACAATCAAATGTACCAGATTATCACAATACCGCTAATGTTGAGAATTTAATAGAAGTTGGCAATCAAATGGACATCATTGACCCATCGATAAAGTTAACACAGACAGGTACGTGTGATAATCTATGATAATCATGCATGCATATTTATAAAAACTTAAATACGACGGTGTATAATATGATATTATTTACAACAGATTTGATAGATGAAGAAATGGATGACATAGAAACTAATACAATGTATGAAGATCAGAACTGCAACAATGATGATACATATCCAGGTATGGAATAAATATAGTATATTCTTAAACACCTCTCGTATAATTTTATCGTAATGACTAGATACATAGACTATATCCTATTATGATATTGGATATCACACATGGAATTTTGAGTTTTGTGGCGCATTACATTGGTATAATGAAAGGTTAAAAAAAGATAAGAGATCAAAGAAGCCTAAGTTCGGGATGTGTTGTCATCAGGGAAAATTCAATTGCCATTATTGGAAAATCCTCCCAGTACATTACTGAATCTGTTGAATGGTATTGATGGGAGAAGAAACAACTTTATTCAGAATATTCGAGCTTACAATATGATGTTTTATTTCACATCACTTGGTGATAGAGTAGATAATTCAGAATATATATATATTTGTGGTTAAATTGTAATTTATTTTTACATCATAGTAAACAATTAAAATTATGTGGAACTTAAAATAAATTATTTTTAATGTGAAAAATAAAATAATAGGAATAGGAACTAAATTATTTTACGAACACTTGGGGGTCAATGATTTATCCATAAAGTGTTAATATGTTTATCTAGGTAATCAATATAGAAAACTCTTTTTGATCGATGAAGAAATTTAGAATTCTCTTTCCTATGTTTGATATAAAAAATGGTATAATATAAGATATTTTTGTGATATTTAAATAAAAAATAAATGCCCTACCATTTTGCACTTAGGGTTGTCGCTGTTATAACTTCATTTTAAATCTATACAAAGTAATAATAATAATAATAATAATAATAATAATAATAATAATAATAATAATAATAATAATAATAATTGGATGACAATGATATTCTAATTAGGTTACAATTCATCTATCGTATTTAAAAATAAATGTGTTGGAATGAGTAGAGATTGAGTAATTAATAATTGGGACAAAAAGAGAAAAGGAACCAAAATCAAAATTATAACTAGGTTTAGATATGGTTTTAGGAGAAAAAAATAAATAATAGCACTAGGGAAAAGAGTGGGGTTAGACCATGGGTACAAGCTTCCTAAAGTTATAATGAGATTATAATTTGGATAGCCACTAAACCAACTCCAACGAGTGATTCAATAGGATTTTCTATAACGCTTGGAAAGAGAATGAGATTAAACTATGTGGACAAGTTTCCTAAAATTCTAATAAGACTATAATTTAGATAACCACTAAACCAATTCCAATGGGTAATCTAATAGGATTTCCTATTTTGTGTTGCTCGCCACCGCCGCCGCCGCCCGCGCATCAGCACAGGACCAAGTACTAGGATAGATATATTGATGATTGATTCATAGGAACTGTTATCAAATCTTTTCCCACTAATGTTGCAATTTTTGATTCAATTTGCAAAAGTATTGATGTTTTGAAATAAATTGCGAACATATCTATCTATAATGAATCATCCTCTTTACATCATCATTGGCTGCTAATTTGTTTCATGTCGCACCCTGTCCCACTCGGCCGCGCATTGCGCGGGATGAAATACTAGTAAATGCTAATTCTAGGTAGATATAGAGGAAACTACATTTGGATTGACATTCTATTCTTTTGTTGGTAAATATAATTTTTCTTTTTAATTCCCGAATGAGAGAAATTGCTTTGGACTAAATTGGAAAAGAGTTATAATTTGTTTGGCATTAATGCTTTCATCTTTGCATTTAACAAACTAAGTACAACGAGGGACACAAACATCAATATGGCCTCTCCTCGTCCATGAGCCAACAATTAAAAAACATAGGCCATATACTACTAAGTGAATTTAAATTATTATCAGATACCCTGGTAGAAGACACTGAAGACAGCAACAAGAATATGTCTTCTACTTATTCGAGTAGATCTCATGCAGAGGATTTCATAGGGAACCGCGATGAAGGTGAGAAAGAGGTAAATATGATCGACCTGGGTTTTGTTCTCTTTAGTCTCTTGTAGTGTGTACATGTTCTTTAATTCTAGTCTAGTGTAATCTCTTATTGCTATATCTTCACAATAATGTCTTGGTTAGCATGCTAAGAAGCATTGATCTTTGAGGTCATCTCTATAAAAAAAAAAAAAAATTGCTGTGTATGCCATCCTATATCAAGATTTTTAAGAAGCCTGTTCATCGGTCTTATTGAGCAGACACTTACCTGACTGGCTTTGGCTTTCTCTTTATTAGAAAGTTACAGCATTGTGCTTGTTAACTTAGTAAAGACATCTTGCAATGGAAACTTATGATGAATTTCTTTCAATAAATTTAGTGTGCTTAAGTTAGTAAGTGGTATATCTGAACTAACACAAGAAGATGTACCCGAAACTTTATCTCGTAACTTCCTAAGGCTGAGGTCCGTTCGGGCCCAATTTCAGAAGATCATTGGTTTGCTTGTTAATTACGTAGAATTCTTTGGATGTAACCTATGAATAATGTATATAGTTATCTATGATTTAATTTACCGTTGTGCTTTGTTCTAGCTTTTATCTTTTGACTTGTATTTTTGTCTTCTCTTATTTCTAGTATGAAGCTATGCATTTTATAAGATAATAGAGATTAGAGAGTGTGCTATAGAAGCAGACCAACCTAGTTGACCCAAATAAGTTAATTTCAGCAAATGCCCCTCTAAAACAAGAATTTTCAAGTCCTTTTAGAGGTCTTTTTCCTTTTTCTGTAGATCATGTTATCAAGATTTCATCATCTATTCCAAATGCACGTTGAAGGAATTATTGAGTTAAGTGGCTTATGGTTTTGAAGGTTTTTAACCATTTCATTTCTAGTAAGTTGTAAAATAATCCTTAGTTTTAGTTGTGTTAGTGATATTAAGAACCAAATTTTTTTTTTTTATAAAATTTTCTTTTCTATTCAAACAAACAAAAGAAAATTTTTATAAGAAATTATTTCTAGTGAAACAAACAATTAAAAATTTTAATATATATTTTTTTTTGTAGAAAAATTTTCTTTTAGAAAAATATTTTATCACATAAATTTTTTTTTGTAAGTTTTACTAGAAAATAAAAATTTAATAGAAAATTGTTTTCTATCAAATGAAAATTTTACGTTGTTTTCTTCAGAAAAATTTTCTTTGGAAAAGCTAAAGAAAATCTTTCTATCTCTCCTCCCTTGACTCTATATCTATACCCCTTCTCTCAACCTCGATACCCCATTTCTCCTTCAACTTCTCTGTTGCTTTCTCCCTCTCTTCTCTACTTCGCTCTCGATGCTCACTCCAAAGCTCAACGCCTCGCCGCCGTCGACTGCTATCAGTCGCCGCCGGTGACCCTCGACCACCACCGCCACTCTCGACCCTCTCCCCTTTCATTCTCTTTGCTCAACCTCGCCACCGGTTGCCACACTGTTGAGTCCTGGCAGGAGCAGCTCCAGAAAGGAAACGAGTCCAAGAAACTGGTATTTACTGACAGTTCTCCATTTGCTTTCGTCTATAATTGTTCTTTGTTTTCCCATATTCCGCTGCTTTCAACTTTATTTTCGAATATATCTGTGATACTAGAAGTAGTAGATGATTTTTGGTTCTATGTTATCGGCGTTGGATTGCAACTTTAAGGGTTTCTGAAATTATCAAATTGCGGTGAAATTAGTGACTCAAATAATCCATTCCCTTCAATGCATTTGATTTGTTTATGATGTTCAGTAGAGAATAATACTAAAACCGCAGTGACTATATTTGCTGGAATATCTGTACACTAAACCCATTTTATGTTAGAAAATTAAGGGGTGACTGGAATGTCAAGGTTGTTATGCAGTAACATGAAAAGGGATGTAAAAGGCACGTGTATTTTGTCCTATGATAAGGGTTTGCTTCAAACTTTGAGTTGAAATGGAGCAGAACTGTGCAAATGATTTTGGATATTATTTTTGAATGCAGAGGGATTATTGCACCTGGCTTTGATTAAGGATTTTCTTAGTTAACGGAAATTATCTGGTTAACGCTTATCCTCATTGTTGTTTTTCTTTGTTTTGTATGTAAATGGCCAAGAAGTTCTAGCAACTGAGAAACTCTATCCTGTTGTGAAACAACTTTTGGGCATTTAAGCAATTGAAAGGCTGCTAGTCTTGTTGCATTATGTTTTACATGCTTATTTGATTCAGTGGATTGCCATTTGCATTCAGGCAAGAAATGCTTTCAAAAATAACATAAATGGTTATTTCTTGTTCTTTCAATTTTCCTTTTTCCTTCTTCATTTCTAATATTGGAATTTTAATTGCAATTTCTTGGCTACTTCCCCAGGCTTCATTTTACATCAGAAGTCCTGCCATTCATGATATTGTAACATTTCGGGATCCAACACAAGTATGTTGACATCAAATAAAATCCATAGCCTTCTTGAACCTGCTTAGAAAGTAGCCTGTCTCACAGTTAAGTTACATAATTGGTTTCTTTGTAGCACATGCTTAGAAATTGAATTTAGCATGTTACTACAGCATGCAGCCAAAACACCCACTGGTTTATTTGCTACTAGATCTATATTCTCCCTGCCTGCCTTTGCTTGCTTGAATGCAACATTTTTCCCCTGGTTTTTGAGTCGTTGTTTATTCTATAACTCTGGCCTTTATTGGAGAATAAAAGCTAATTCAGAGATTGGTAGAGATATTGATGGTGATTACAATTTCATCTAATAAATAGTAACTAGTGCATATTTGGAGGCTATTTAATCTGCCTCAGATTTGCCATGAGGATATATGAGGCATCTGGAAACTTATTAGTATCTAGGTTGTATGGATTCACCTAGGTGGTTAGATGATTTTCTGTTGGATGAAGAATGAGTACAAACTTGCATTTGGCACAAACACATACACAGAGTACATATTTTCACAAATGAGTTAGCCAATTAGAGATAATCCTTGTTCATTTTATCTCTTACATCTCAATGCTTATTAAGAGTGAAATAACATTGAGATAGTCTACTGTCCAATCCAGTATCACTTCCATTAATTATTCATGTGCATGCACATGAGAAATGTCTAATTCAATTCATTGGTTAAACTAAGAAGTGGTAGAACCATTATTGTTCTAAAATTATAAATTATAAAAACAAAGTAAATGTTTCTGTTTCCCAAATTTGGTATAGCCTTCATGCTTAATGCTTACATTGGCCTAGTAGTGCCCAGTTATAGCCATAAATTGAAAGTTGATGTCTCTTAATTCTCAACATCAACATACCAATACTAAGTTACATATACGTAGATCATGTCAATTTGTGCATTTGGACTGTATATTTGTCATTTACTGATTGAGCTTAAATTTGGAAGGCTCTGTTTTTTATTTTCATGGCTGGACTTTAAAATTATTGTACATTTAGACTGTGGTTAGTTCATGTCGGTCATTTACTGATTTAGTAGTAGCTTAAATTTGGAATGCTCTGTGTTTAATTTTCATGGCTGCACTTTAAAATTATTGTGCATTTGGACTGTGGTTTGCATTTCAGTTATGGAGTTCAATCTTGAATCTATGGATGATGAATTAGAAAATTTGGAAACTCCTAATGCTAGTAAGAATACTATTGCTCCTACAAGAGAACTTCCAGTGGGGTTGATGATGAGAATAATAATGGTGGTGAACAATTTAAGAAGAAAGTAAAGTGATGCAGTAGAAAAAAAGAAAGGGGCAGCTAACAGGCCAGAATTAGGGCAATGGATAGGAGAGATTGAGATTGGGACAAAGAAAGGGGGTTCTAGGGTTTAAAAACCACTCAGATCTAAAACGATCTTATTGATTCATAAGAAAAAATGAAGCTCTCTTTGCTTTATCCATGAGGGGCCCTTTATAGGTTGATACAACTTTATCAGCACATCAAAATCTTTCTAGAATAGTCCTGGCCCATATAGTATTCTACCAGGACTTTAATTCTACCATAAATGCCCTAAAACCTCCTAAAATAACCAAATCAAATCCCTAGGAATATTCCCTGCGAAAATTGCTGAAATAATATAAAAACTACAAAGCTAACCCTAAAACCTACAATTACAATCAGGCCGAAATAATAATTTAACCAAAAGACTAATCTAAACATGGGCTTTCTTGAGGACAGTGCATACTGCATCATTCTCCCTTTGTTGGAGAAAACCTGACCTCAAGTTTTAAGTCTTTTTAAGCTTCCTAATTGGTTGAACAACATCCTTCATCCGAAAATTCTGAATTCAAATTCTTTTGGCCACCTTGTTGAAGAAAGAAAGAATGATAAAGGGGTTATCTTTCTTGTCACACATGATGTTAAATGTGTATGAAATAACAAAATCAATGTGCTCAAGTCTTGAATATTCTAGAACACAAAATTTTATATCTTCTAATAGAAGACAAATTTCTTCTTTCAGCTCTTCAAGACTTGAAGTCTTATTCATTTGGAAATTTGAACTTTCTTCATTCTCCTTGTCATATATACCTAAGACATTCAAATCAAGACTATTTGAATCTTCTAATACATTTTCTAGATAAACATCATAGATTGGTGGTGAATTCCAATCTACAATAGTATCTTGAAGGAAGAGGCCATAGATTTTAGGGAAAAGTCCAATTTACCGCTTTCAACTTAGGGTCGTGCGGTTTACCTCCAAAACTATAAAAAGGTGCAAGGAACCCCCTCAACTATCAAAATGTGTAAAAAACCCCTGATCCCTAGACGGCCATAAAAAAATGGATGGAGAATGCCACGTGTCACTTTCAATTCCTTCTTTCGTGTGTGGCATGTGGCATTTTCTGTCCATTTTTGGACGTCCCTCTGGGTTTTGGGGTTTTTTCTACACATTTTGATAGTTGATGGAGATTCCTTTCACTTTTTTATAGCTTTAGGGTAAACCGCACATGACCTATAGTTGGAGGGGGTAAATTGGACTTTTCCCTAGATTTTATGCCATGTACAAGGAGCATTCAGATCCAAGGCATGCATCTGTTGCTCCTTCTATCCACCTTTTATTGCTTGATTAGCAGCTCCAATTTCATGGAAATGATTCTCTTCATCTTCGTCCCTTGTGCTACCTTCCGGTATGTTCAGGGTTTGTCATCACCTTTGGAATCTCCATATGAGCTTCCACATGTTCCTATCGCTCTAAAGTTGGTATTGCCTGCAACAACAAATCTTCAATCTGACGCCACATCTTAGCTAATATTGCTTGCTGTCTGTGATTTCCTCTAACACTTCTTTCTCTTTCATGGCTTCCCATGGCTCTGATACCAATTTGATGCAGTAGAAAAAAAGAGAGGAGCAACTAATAGGCCAGAATTAAGGAAAGGAATTGGAGAGATTGAGATTGGAACAAAGAAAGGGGGTTCTAGGGTTTAAAAGCCACTCAGATCTAAAAGATCATATTCATTCATAAGAAAAAATGAAGCTCCTTTCGTTTACGCATGAGAGGCCCTTTATAGGCTTGATACAACTTGACTAGCATGTCAAAATCTTTCTAGAATAGTCTTGGCCCATATAGTGTTCTACTTGGACTCTAATTCTACCATAAATACCCTAAAACTTTCTAAAATAACCAAATCGAATCCCTAAAATATACCCTGGAAAATTACTGAAATAATATGAAAAGTACTAAGCTAACCCTAAAGCCTACAATAACAATAAGGCCCAAATAATAATTTAACCAAAAGACTAATCTAAACTTGGGCTTTCTTGAGGACAGCCCATTCTCCATCACTAAGCTTAACTCTTCTGATGTTTGGAATCTTTTTGAAAAGATTGGTTTGAAAGATGGGGAACAAAAAATGTAAGGCTTGTGGTTGTCTAGCAAAAAGGGGAACTTCTCACCTAATCTGCCATATTCCAAAGTGTCAAATGATTCCTAAGTTCCATGATGTGGATGTCATGTTGATTGACCATGCTGGGATGTTGAGGGCTAGGAAACTTTATCATAAGGCTTATCGAGATGCGCTAGCTAAATGTATTATAATGCATAATATTCCATTTAGCTATGCTGATTTTCCATTATAATGGGACTTCAAATCTATGGTGTCACAAGGAGAAATGTGTTAAAAAGAGCCAATGATAATTGTCTCACTTTGGGTTAAATTTGAGTTATTTATTTCAAATTTAGGGATGAGTATGACTTATTAATTATTTTAAGGTTCAAAAGTACTTAATCTTATATTATGATGGAATTGTATGCTATATTGTTGAGTTTGAGTGTTAGACTACTTAAAAATTTAATTGTTTGATGGATTTTCATTTTGGAACTAATTTGAATTGCTAAATTGTGATTTATATTGTACTTTGGTGTTATTATATACTTTTGTATAGAGATATACCCCATTATAAGAAAATAGGTTGAAAAAAATGAGAATTTCATATTTGGGCTGGGTTGGGCCAGCCATCTGCCAGCCCGCATAAAATTGGGCTTGCCTGGCCCTGCTTGAGAATGGCCTTGGTCTGTTTGTCAACGGTACTGAAAAGTTGATTAATTTTATGAAAAGGCGCAAAAAGTAAATTGGGGTGAGAATGAAAACAAAAGACCAAAGGAGGGAGCTTTATCTGAAATTTGGAAAAGCATAAAGCCTAACTTTGTCAATACTTTATGGTAGTTATGTTGGTTGTTACTCTTTGCACAAGTCCAACTTTGTTAAATTTTGCGAATGATTTCCCTTATTTCTTTTGTCTTATCAATTGTTTGAATCACAATCATCACTATTTTAATTTGGTCCAGTGTAAAGGCTAGGTGAGGATATGATCTATGGTTCCTGTATCTCTGTTTCTAAGGCATTGTAAGATTTCTTCGCTTTCTCTTTTCTTTCTGAATCTATGTGCATATGATATTATTTAATTTGGGTGAGAACGTAAAGGTTTAATTGTGGGTTTTTGGTCATTTTCTTTAATAAAATTTTACTCATAATCCCATAATACAAAGTTTTTATTTTCCCCTTCTTTTTCCCTGGGTTTTTCCTAAAGAGAAATGGGAAGACCTCAGTCTTAGTACCCTGAGAAATGACATAAAGGATAGAGGGTATTATAGGTCTTTGTATCTATAATGACTGTCCTTTTTCTACAGGAATTTTGGAGGACAAGTTGTGGGAAGACCATTGAATTTTCAAGTGAAACCATCCTACAAGTTTTCTCCTTGGCAGATAAGAATGGGAAGTTATATGAAGGAACCTAGAGGTGCCTTGATTGTCCTAGAAGGCTTGGATCGTTCTGGAAAGTCATCTCAATGTTGCAGACTAGCATCATACTTGAAGGGAAAAGGGTACTCAGCTGAGATATGGAGATTTCCTGATAGAACCACTAATACTGGACAAATGATATCTGCCTATCTTGCTAATACATCTCAAATGGATGATCAATGTATTCATCTCCTCTTTAGTGCAAATCGTTGGGAGAAGAGGTTGGTTTTGCATTTCCTCTTTTTTCTTTAGTGCAGCATGCTGTGTTTAATTAGTAAAACTTTTGTTAAATGAATATGTCTCTTGTCTAAATTCTATTACTAGTTTTGCTGAAAGATTCTATGTCACTGTAGTAAAGTTGGGGGCAGGAGCTTTTGGTGTGACAGTGCTTTGTGAATTAAGCATGTAATGGTTGTATAATGAGGCTTTCTTCCTAATCCATTCTATTAATTGGGGCATTGTGCATCTGTAGCCTCTTTATATTTGGATTGAGTGGGGGTGATAGCGTGGGACTAAAAATAAAAGGTTTAATTATGCTCTAGGTGTTTATAGTTTAAGCAAAAATTTAAGTAGGTCCCTAAAATTTCTTTCCCTCTAAATGAGTCCTTATTTTTTCATTTACATATAAATAAATCCCTGCCCTTAATCTCAATTATAACACTGTTAGTGGGTAGCTGACATGTCAAACCTTATGTACCCACTAAGACTAACGGCGGGGATTGATTTATATGGAAATAAAAGAATAAGGACCCATTTAGAAAGAAACAAATTATAGGGACTTACTTACATTTTTGCTGAAACTATAGGGACCAAGAGCATAATTAAACCAAAATAAAATCAATTCTTGATTCATGGTATTGGTTATTTGAAATTTAGCCATGTCTAGCTGGAAGTAGATGAGATATTCTATGAAGAGTAGTGGCATGGGACAGGAAATAGAAGCTTTCCCTTTTTATACTTTGGAATTAAGTTGGCTAATGTAAGTTATCACAGTAAGTTTAGAAGTCAACTAAGTAAGCTTTTGTGATAGATTATGTACATATGCTTTCTATAGTCAAAAGTGAACTTTGTTGCATTAGTGCTTGCATAGCTTGTGTTGTAATCTGCAATGTTACACATCATGCATGTCTAAGTATCGGACGGCTGAGCATTAGCTCAGGAAAACATATATAGCATGGAGCTGGTGATGTGGAAGATGGAAGTATATCATTGGATGTTGGAACTTGTTAGCTGAGGTTATTCACATAAGTTAAAATAGGAAGAGAGAGAAGGGGGAGAAGGGTGAAAAGTTAGTTTAGATGTTTAGAACTCTTAGCTAATTTTCACTACACTTTCTATGATCAAGTTGATGTATTCTTTTGTTTTTATGCCACAGAAAATATCAATTGTGTACATGAGATAATTGACATAACTACTCTATAAATACTTATAAGGACAAAAACAAAAAATATTCTTTATTACCTTGCTTATATTGTTGGCTGAAAAACATGAGTTTTATAAAATGAACATTCAAACACCTGTAATGTCTTGGCAGATCATTGATGGAAGCTAAACTGAAAACCGGAACAACCCTCATTGTTGACCGTTATTCTTATTCTGGGGTGGCTTTTTCATCTGCCAAGGGACTTCATTTTCAATGGTGTAAGGTAAACAGTTTACCAAAGGTGAATGCTTTCTATTGATAATTTTTCCTCTAAAAAAATGACTCTTCTTTTGCAGGCACCAGAGATTGGATTGCCAGCTCCAGATCTGGTAATATTCCTTGACATATCACCAGAGGTAAGCCACTCTTCTTGCCTCATGGCTAACAAATAGTAGTTTTTTGGGTTATGGTTTAAGATATTATCTTAAAGCTGCTTTCTTTGTCATGATCGAAGCCTTTAGGGACAAGTTTTCTACTTTAGTAGTTTTATCTTTGATTGTATAAGAAAAAGTCACATTTGTTTATGGTTTTATTTTATTTTGTAAACCCATGCTTATATTCTAAAAAGTGTTGTGAGCAATATCTTTACTAGGGTGTTTCTTCCTTTTATTACATGCTACCAAGACCAGAAGATATTAAAGGTGGACAAGAAAAAAAGGGGGTTTGGAAATGTATTTTTATCCCAAAAAAAAAAAAGTGAAAATTGATGGTGCTATGATTCTTGTTTTTAAAATTCATACACGATAGTAGATGCATTAGCCTATGACACTCATAATGTGTACATGGAGTGTTTGGTATCTTGTTTTACTCTTAATTGGCTTACATGTTGGGTTTGATTCATGCTTTTAACCTTTTCTGTTTCCTTATATTTCTACATTTTCAATATATATAAGGAAGCGGCAAGGAGAGGAGAGTATGGATTTGAGAGATATGAGAAGCTAGATTTTCAGAAGAAAGTTGCAGAAAGCTATAAAGCTCTTCGGGATGACTCATGGATGGTAACTACCAATTTGTCTACTTATTTGTGTGGCCTTTCGTCCTGAAAAGAATTTCTTCTAGTTGTCAGTCTAGCATTACCTTATTTGTTTTCTTTCTTCATTTTTGGTTCTATTAGCTTCATAATCTTACCTACCTTTATTTTATTGTTGTGCAACTGGGTGTCCATGTAAGGAGTTCTTGTGCTTACTAAGCCTTTTCTTTCTTTTCCTGTGTCCTTACTCCCTTTTCTCACTTGCTTGATGTAGGTTGTAGATGCTAGCCAATCCATAGATCATGTGGAGAACGAGTTGCGAAATACTATACTAGAGTGTATCTTGGATTGTCAGAAGGGAAAGCCCATTTCGCGCTTGTGGTTGAATTAGGCCTCTACTCTATGCTATGCAATAGTGAAAAATGTAAGATAAATTATGAATGCTAAATCCACCTATGCACAAATGAATCCATAGGGTGGCCTCAAGTCTTAATAATGACAATGGTAGAATCACGAGATTTTATTACTATGACATTTTCACCCTTTGATGAGACCCCATGTTGAAATTTGTGTAATGAAATCCATGGGATATCGTGTGGAAGGCAATGTATCCAATTTATGTTCCATTGTTACCCCTTGTCCCTATTTGGCAAAATATTGATATACTGTTTACTGAACATGTGGTCTGCTGACCATCATCAAATGAGAACAATAAATGAAATATTACCAACTAGCCCTCAATTAAAGATGTCAAATATATGTGTTTGACAGGTAGAGAACTCATTAAACCAACTTAACGATGAAGTTAACCATTTGTAAGTAACACATATGGCAAACACAGGGGTTATAATAATAAACCCATATATATTTTCATAGAAATTGCCCAACAACTATGCAATAAAAATTTACATAAAATCTATTTGGATAATTACCCAAATTACTCGTTATATGATGTTCTAATTTATGCTCATTAACACTGTTGTTTGCTTGATGATTTATTGACAACAACCGTATGATATTTGGACTCCTACTATAATTTATTCATATTAAAACAGACTTGCATAATAAATACATATCTAATTGTTATAATTGAATTTCTCCCTTAATATCATAGATAGCACACACGAATAACACATGACACATAGTAATCTATTGGTTTGTTTATGAAGGAAGGTAATGTGATTGTCATTTCACTTGTGACTTGTATCACCAATTTNGTTGGAGAAAAAAAAAAAGAATGAAAAGAGAGTTTTTTGTTAAAAGGCACTGATTAGTTGACTATAGTATAAGACTTGATACACACTATTAAATAAAATCTTGTAGGTTGAGAGTATAAGATTTTGAAAGCTTTTAGCACATCATCTTATGAAAACTAAATATCAAACATCCCAAAAAGAAAGAGAAAGAAATAAAAAGACAAGTTATAAAATGTTGGATAATTTGGTTCATTCAAGTAGGCATTTGATTATTAAATATGCTCAAGAGACAAATTGTCTAATGTTCTAATAAGTTGCCTACTTTTGGAACTATCCAACTCAATCTATGAAGGGAAACAATTAAAAACTAATAATTTTTTAAGTATGGACATATATGACCTCACCCATATTCACCAGTTTTCTAGTTAAGTTATCCAGAACAATGCTCCAAAACTAGACTACAAGACAATTGGAGAATATAAAACGACTAACAAAAGATGATGACAAATACTAGAACCTTGGTGTATATAACCTTCTTGAATCTTTATGGACAAACTTTCCCTGAGGTGAACATAACTTTAAAATCGCTTACAAAATTAGAAGTACTTAGATGCAACTTTCAATGAATCAAATTCTAGAAATGCTTGGCACATCAAGCACAAATAAGAGAAGGGATTCATAAAATTTTAAGAACTCAACATTCCACCTTCAATGCATGAAGTTCTTATCACAGCTCAAGCATGCCTCTAACTCTTGTTCAACAATAGATTTCCCAAAAACTCCACTTCAAAGAATAGTCACAATGTCATGTATACTTGAAAAGTAATCAAATACTATGAGCTAAGTTTGCATCATTATAATCAATTTTTCAACCAAAAAAAAAAATAATAATAATAGCATAGAACTCATTGGTACACAAGACATGAACTCAAATATCACAATATGAATTATTACCTTATTACAACAGGGGGACCAAATACCATTTGAAGTAATATTTTTTTGCGCCTATCCTGTGGACATCCTAATACTGCCCTTATTTTCTCAAGGTGATCAATAAGATATAAGTATTTTGTGTCCATTTGGAGTTCCTCAATCTTCAAATCCTCCAAAAGTTTCCAAACTTGTTATTTAGTAATACTTGGGACTGGTTGCTTGACTCTCTGATAAACTTTATTTCCCTCTCTAAGTGCTTGAGCATCCTCATGAAGGGCATCTCTAATTCCATCAAATTCTTTATCATCCTTAGCTTTTTTTTTTTTTTTGGTTAGATTTTAAACTATTTGCACCTTGTGAAGTGCCTTGAGAGCTAGCTTTAGGAGATGTCACAACATTGTCATCATCTAAATCATGAAAGCTGTCCAAATTCACCTCATTGCGAAAGGCCACTTGATCACTAGCATCAAGTGTGTCAATAGATTGAGTTTCCTCAGTAAAAGACTTATTATGCTTTAGTTCCTTTGTTGTTTTAGAATTTTCACCAGTAGCTCTATCTTTTCTATTGGCTCTTCGGTTCTCCAACCTTATTATGCTTTAGCCTTGCTTATCACTAACCCTAATGTCTTTGTTCAAATGTTTATTCTATGTGAATGGGTTAAGTGATAAACTTAAGTCTAAAGCACAACTAGTTTCTTAGCTCAAAGGACAAGCTCGAAGTTCAAGAACTAGATCTACATGCTATTATGAAAGCCTCAAAATTCGTGGAGTAACTAAGGTTGAAACCAATTAGTCTGGACCAGTTAGTAGACCACTTAGACGTTGGAAGGAAGCTTATTTGAGGAATTTTGAAATAGAGAAGAATCAGCAACAAGAAAGGAAACACGTGTTATATAAGGAAATTTATTTGAAGGGATGAGATTATTTCTCAATCATATATATGATCTCAAATTAGGTCATTAAGGCCTCAAATCAAGCAAGTAGAAGCCCAGTCCATTGGCAATGGTCATCTTCAACCTTCTGCTATGAATTTCGAAGACCCAAGGTCTGGAAAACAGAAAGAAGAGAATCCATTGAAACACTCAAAGAAAAAGCTTTGTGTCAAAAGCTAGTTATCTATCTCTTCTACCAACTATGTACTACTCGTGTGTAAAATCATTTAGAGAGTTGTAAAGTTATGGGTGTCATATTCTTTCGGGAATTTGTAATAGATTTCATTAGGAAATCTAAGGAGTGACATATGTCTTTATTTGACAGAATGAGAGAGTTTTTAGTGAGATTATTTGAAAGGATGAGATTATTTCTCAATCAAATATATGATCTCAAATTAGGTCATTAAGGCCTCAAATCAAGCAAGTAGAAGCACAACCCATTGGCAACAATCATCTTCAACCTTCTGCTGTTAATTTTGAAGACCCAAGGTCTAGAAAACAAAGAGAAGAGAATCCATTGAAACACTCGAAGAAAAAGCTTTATGTCAGAAGCTAGTTATTTATCTTTCTACCAACTTTGTACTACTCATGTGTAAAATCATTGAGAGAGTTGTAAAGTTGTGGATGCCATATTCTTTCGAGAATATTTCATTAGGAAGTCTAGGGAGTGGCTTTTGTCTTTATTTGACAAAATGAGAGAGTTTCTGGTGAGCTCTTGAAATACTAGGGAGAGTTTTATGGTTAAGCTTGTTGTAAAAACTAGTGTTGTATCGAAGCTTGGACAAATAACCTTGATAATAGAACCCTAGCCTTGGGAGAGTGGACGTAGGCTCTGTTTTGGCCGAATCACTATAGAAATTATGGGCTCAATCTCTCTACCATCCTCTCTCTAATATTCTGCTTTATATGTTCTACTGCTACATAACTAGCTTTGTTGTTCTATTCATGATAAGCTTGTTGAATCTTGCCTTATAATTTGTTATATTCATATATGTAAGAATCTATCTCTTCTGTTTGAATAGCTATCTCGTTTATGTTCTAAGTCTTCATATTCTGATTTCAATCATTAATCTCTACTAAGTTATTTCTGGGCTATTAAATAATCAGCTTTGAAACGAGTTTTGAATATAAACTGGTTATTCCAGAAATAGTTTTTAATTTGTGATTCCACATTATTATCTCCTATTCACCCCCCTCTAAGAGCATACTTAGCATCCTAAAATTTTATGAAAATACTCACCAATGGAAAAAGTAATATATAATTTAAATTTCTCTTTATATTAAAGTGCTAAGATCATGGTCAGTGTTAATTGAGACATACAAATATAACAGAGTCCCTTGGAAGTTTAACTCTCTAAATATGTTTCTGTAGGTATAACACCCATGCGCCAACTAAAATTTGTCAGTTAATTCATTTTTTAAAGTTTGACATGTTTACACATAAAATTATGTAGAATATTAGCAATAATCTTGTACAACATAAATTTGTTTACCAAGAAGTACATCATCTAATAAAGGTAGTAGAAACAAAGTGACATCTATATATTATTTGCCATACATTTAATCAGGAAAAGGAACAAAGGTTATTTCCTAAGATCTAGCCAATAAAAGAAAATTTCCACATTCCTATTACATTGTGCAAAGTA
This sequence comes from Cercis canadensis, assembly GCA_003255065.1. Classification (NCBI taxonomy): domain Eukaryota; kingdom Viridiplantae; phylum Streptophyta; class Magnoliopsida; order Fabales; family Fabaceae; genus Cercis; species Cercis canadensis. Next base: position 28,323 of record QAOA01001691.1, read on the forward strand.
GGAACCTTCCCTTGAGGAATGGAGCCATAACAAAAAGAAAATAAAATAATTAATTAGTTAACCTTTATAAGAATGGAGGGCACAAAATCATGGAAATGCAAAACAATTCACCATGAAAACAACTAACACTTTCCCAATGCCACAAGTTTGCAAAATCAGCAACCCACATGTGCTTCACACTTTGTAAAGTAGCAAGCATATGACTGAAGAATAAAGAACAAATATCGTGTAGTGAAATAGAGATTATAGATCCAGAAAATTAAACTTTCAAACAAAAAAATAAAAACTGTAAGTCTTCTCAGTAAAATAGAAATTAAATCACAAGAAAAAAAGAATTATACTTGACTCCTTTGATTGGCCAGTAGGTGCCTTAAGAGCAATAATTTAATTTTGTGTATCACAGACTATGTATGAATTTGGGGTATTACATGTCCCATACTGAATAGGCTACCCTTGTTGTATAGTCTCTAACGGCAAAAAAAAAAAATACAATAATCAAATTCTAGTGCAAATAAATTTTGTATCAAATTTGAAAAATTCCATCTTTTACTTGGAAACGACTTAGTTGCCACAAGTGGCACAAGTACCCCAACTTAGGTGTACATGTGGCAATTTGTCATTTGTTCTCTCAATAGTAGAATGTGAGGAGGAAATGGGATCAGTGGTTTTCATCTTAATTACATATTGGCCATAAGTAAAAGATGATATTAGAAAATTGTCCACAACGTAATCCTTATTTCTAAACGATGCCCCACCTTTCGTTTTAAACAAATGCAATCCCAACTGCACTTAAGTAGACCAAAGTGGGAGAAACAGAATTGTGAGGATGAGAGACAGAGAGGGTGGAAGTAGCAAATAAGCAGACCGGTTGAGGTGGGAGGAGAAACAAAATCGTGAAGGTCAGAGAGGGAGAGAGTCGAGGGTGTTATGTTCTTAATCTATTGGTTAGCTGTGGTGCTTGAAATCAAGAAAAAATGGTAAGTTCTCTCCATCACTCTCTTCCTATTCCTTCACCGTAATGGCAATAGAATAAGACATTTTGAAGTTTTGTATAGGAATGTGATGAGTAATTTTTTAGGAGGGGTTTTCTTCTATATGTTTTAGCTGGAAATGAATTTTTTGCAAATCTCAACTAGCAGTTCACACAAATGCAAATCCTTGCGTAGTAGGGACATGAAATAGTTGAGAGTGGATGCAAAATAAAAGATTACGAAATATTTTGAGACAATTTTGATTTTCGTTGGATTACTTAATTTGCTTGAAACTTATGGGTATTCTCTTGCTTGTGGGGTGTACTGAGTTTTGGAATAAGATAGATAGACCTATGTTCTGGTATGCTTTGAAGTCCTATTTCACTTGATATCCCATGGACACAATAGGAGATGATATATGCATTGCAATAGGTTGACAGTGAATATTTTCAGGTGAACTATGTTTTATAGTCTTGCGAAATAAAGTTTTTCTCCTCTGGTGTATCTAGTGCAAAATTGACCTCTATACACATTGGACAAAAGTGGATAAGTCATTCTTAAATCTCTATTGAATGGTGGTTTGTGTTGGTCTTGGCTATTTTAGGTGTTTGAGTTTGTGAATTATATATAATAAATTTTTTCAACTTGGTGTCCTCTTTAGTCTATTACCTTGGCTTAAATTAAGTTCTTATCTAGGATTTGTGAAAGTGAAGGATTGTGAATTAAAAAAAAAAATCATATTAATATGTAGTAATTCTAAACTATATGAATGCTTGGTAGGCAATAAATTTTCCCGTTGTCATCAGTGTTAAAATATACATAGACACATAGGGATAAAAGGCATAAATATTCATGTGCGGATTAGTTTTCTTCAATGTCCACATGTAAATTTATTTGAATTTGGTGTTTTGCTTATAGAATGCATTTCTGGTGGAAGAAATGAATCTAGTGGTATAAAAATTGTTAAGATTATAGAATGTATGTGTAGAGATTGTGTGTATTTAAATTGTACATATTGTGTGTCAAATATAAGAATGCAATTTGATAGAAAAGTAATAGGAGATTTTTCACATTGTATTCTATTTTGTATTTCTTTTCAATCAATTTTGCATGTTGTATATTGAATATTGAAATTTTTTATATAAGTTACTAAATAATAATTGCATAGATTAATTGTTTATGCAGAATGCATTTCTAAATACATGTGACCTTGGTGTATTAGTAGATTAAACAAAAGACTTGAGGATTGGCAAAAGGAAGTTGTTGCAAAGATTGGTTTTGGTGGGCTAATGGGAATGAGGTGTGAGGAATTGAGGGATGATGTTTGCTGGTTTGTCGTTAAGAATTTCGATATTGAAGCAAGGGTGTTGGAGTTTAATGGTAGGAAAGTTGATGTTAGTGTTGTACACGTGGAAAGGGTATTGGGATTAAGGAATGTAGGTGAATACAAAAGTTGTATTTCTTTGGAGAAAGTGAGTGGTAAACTTTCGTGTGTGACTTCGTTTAATGAGGGTGTTATTTGCTGGAGCAAGTTGGAGGAGATCCTTTCCAGGTCGAATTTGACAAATGATATATTTATTGAAGCGTATGTTTTGTATGTGTTTGCTACTTTCCTTGCACCTAATAGAAGTGGTTGTGCTCCACTTTGTATTGTACAAGCTGCAAAGCAAGTGTACAAAATTGGAGGAACAAATTAGGCTGGGTTTGTGTTTGACTACTTAGTTGATGGAATTGCACAATTCAAGAGGAAAGAAGAAAGGATTGTGAATGAGTGTTTATTTTTTCTTGAGGGTAATGATAACCACATTAATCATGATAATTTTATAATTACACTCATATAAACATAATTTATAAGAACTTTTTCCTCCTCATTTCAGTTGTTGTTCATGGATTTGGTGAAATTTGAGGAATTTAATGCTCCCTTACCAGGAATTGTTCATAGAATCTTTGCATGGGATGACTATCATGTTCATAATTTTCCTCTTGTATTGGTTGGACATGAATATAATGAAGTGAGGAACATGAATGTAAATCATATTTTGAAAATGCAATTGAATGTCTGTTGTATCTGTAACTATGCTAAGTTTTATTCATATATTTGTAATTTGTTTAGGTGGTTTCCAAGTTATATGAAAAGGAAGGAGACCAATTTCAGAATGCAAGTGAAGAATTTGACGTCAGTTTTTATCAATGGCAATGATTTTTGTTTTGCTACTTATGTTAAATTGAATTAATTGTTTTAACTTTGACAAATTTGTTTAGGGTTTAGGGTAACTATTACTAAAAATAAGAATTGTATATATTGTCTCATGTTTGCAGGTAGGTTTAATGAAATTGGAAACATGCATCAAGGTTTTGCATAGTGAGATTTGCAATTTGCGTGAAATATGTGAGAATCTCACCTCTAGTTTGAGGAAATGTGGCAGCAATCAGTTGAGACGTAAAAAGGAAAAATATGGTTATATATGCTTAAACAATTTGTAGTTATAAGTGTGTTGATAATCTTAGCAATTAAAGTATACAGTACTAATTCTGTTATCATAATTTTTAGGTCCAACAAGAAATTGCATGGGGAATTACTTGGTTTGGGAGTGGGTAGAAGATGAAAGATTGGCAAGAGGAAGAAATTGGTTGTTTATGAGAGAAAGATGATTGATGTTGATGGAAGTTAATAGCCATTGGCATAGCTGAACCCTTCATTTCAAATATATTGTATATGTCATATGAGTAAGTTATTTGGGTGGTAGGCGGCATTTCACTGCAATTTTATGTTATGTATATATGTCATATTGTTGTAAGTTGAACTACGGAATTATAAGATGTGTAAGCACTGCTTATGTTTTCATTAGGGAAGAAATTTGTTAATGCTATTGTTGTTTGGTGATAATGTTTGCACTCTAAAGAACAATCACTATTACCCTAAACTAGCTATTATGGGTCTATTCTTCATGCTCCTATTATATCAACTATAATCTCAGTTGTCCAAATTATGCAAAGAGAATAATGACACCTTGGTTTTACAGAGTAGCTGAAATTAGAAAATTGTGACGCATACAAAAAAATGTCAAATCTTATTCTGTAATGGAAAATGTGTGTCCCCCAACAATAGGTTGTACATTTAAGACTGAACTGATGTGTTTACTTTGTCATCTTCTATACAGATTCCAAAATCTGACTAGTAGCCTATTAGGTTGTTTTCATATTAAGCATTGGCAATGACATTAGATATTCATTACGATAGGATAGACAAAAGCCATTAAGGACAAACTACGAATATATGACCACAGCCTTTAACATGGATTCTTTGTACATGGTTTGTGCCCGTGGAACTTTTGTGATAAAGTGTTGAGAAGAGTTCATGTCAGAATCACGTGAGCCCTACTAGTTCCTCTTCATTGCTTCTGGAAGTGGTAAAGACAGAAAAGTTACCCACAGCTGGTCTATAACACCAGCTATTTCTTTCCTTATGATTTTCTTCCCTGCCTTTTACTGTATTTGCAGGTTTATTGGTTTTAAATTTAGGATCCTTATCGGTTATAATATTTAAATGTGAAGTTTAAGTCATTGTCAATTAATTTCCTGAAGTGCTATATCAATTAGTGTAACTGATGAATGAAAAAAAACAGAGGTCTTAGTAAGCAATCATGTTAAAGAAATCTCAACCCTCCATTTTAATTGAACATCATGTAATGATTTTTATTGTGTCACCTCATCGTTTTAATAAAAAAAAAGTTCTCCCTCCTTTTCACTTTCTTTTCCCCAGGCATGCTTCCTTCCAGATTTTTTCTGCTTCATTTCCTCTTTCTTTCTCACCTTCTCTATATCGAGCAGAAGTTAATTCAAACAACATGTTTTTCATAGGGAAAAAGTGGCCCCATCCCAAATCAAAAAACCATCTCATTTAAGTATATTATATAATGGCATAATTACAATTTTGGTCCCGCTATTTTAACAATTTGAACATTTTGGTCCACATTCTTTAAAAATTGACTATTGAATCCTTCTATATTCATAAAATATAAAATTTTAATCCATTTGTCTTTAAGTCAAAAAATTTGGATTTATTTCAAAGTGTAAAGTCCTTTGATTCATAATCTCACCGTTCAGATTGAAGAGCTACGTCTTGTGAATCTCCCCACTAAATTTCAGTTTTATCTAACGGTGAATAAATCTAATTTTTTTATTAGATGAGAACTTATGGTTTTGGTATCTTGGGCTGAGTCCCACCATTAGATCGAGATGAAATTTAGTGGCGAGGTTCACAAGACATAGGTCTTTAATCTGAACAGTGAAATTATGAATCAGGGACTTTACACCTTGTAATAAACCCAATTTTTTTTGACTTAAATACAAATGGATTAAAATTTTACATTTTATGAATATAGAAGGATTCAATAGTCCATTATTAAAGAATGATGACCAAAATGTTCAAATTGTTAAAATAGAGTGACCAAAATTGTTATTATGCCTATATTATAAATGTATAACGAATTGAAAATCCAAGGTTTAAGCAAAGTTTTTTTTTATTTAAACCAAAAGTATTCATTATCAAAGTATCATGTTTATTAAGCAAGTGGACTCACTATTACAAGAGTAGGTCTCATTTTCAGTTCTCAATTATTACCTATCTGAAATACTTATTGAGCCTTATTCGTTCCAAGGCTTCAACCATGTGGCAATGCATGTATGTTATGAACACATGTATGTAAACATTGGTTAAATAATGTTTTGTAATTATATATTCAAGAAAATAAGACTGGATATATATATATATTGATGGGTTATCTTATATATCTGTCTGCGTTTGGGACATGGTGATTAATAATAGGTTATAAGGATTAGAAAATCCACACATTATTTTACCATATGATAATATTAAAATTTATCTGTAACATGTAATGTCTTTTATGATTTTTGTGATTACTATAATCTTGCCCAAGTATTATTATAAGTATAACCATAATGAAATTCATTCAACGACGGACTTGCATTTTACTAACATTGTTATTCACCATATTGACTAAACCTCTCCTATGTGATTGTAGTGTTATGACTTATAGTCTTATACATCATTTCAAAACCCCCTTGTTTTATACAAATACATTATTGCCATATGCTCTACATTCACTAGCTACATCTGAATAAAAGCTTATTATTGTGTAATAGTATTTCAAATTACGTAAATCAGTTTGTGCAGTGATTGGGGGCATATGTAATAGACATGTAATAAATAGTAAACAAACATATAAATAATAAATCTTGAAATCACTCATTTAGTCGCTACTTATTCTTTTTGTCATAAAACTATGGCTACACCTTTCAGAACTTTCTGTGAATAGTTTTCCACTTATGACACATGGCACAATAATCCAACACCCACTCAGCAATATAGGTGCCTTTGATTTCATTCTTCACCGTACTCGCAGCGCCCAGGGCTGAAGGCTGAAGCCCATATTTTTAACTTCCATTATTATACGCATACCATTCAAAATTTCATTATGCGTAGAAGAAATTTTTCTACGTTATGTGCACAAATAATAGGCAATGACATGGTGGCTTGTAAACCGTTGATGACATAGGGCAAGTCCGAAAGTGTAGAAGGAAGGGCAGAGTAGAGTCGAGGCTAAAACCAGATGCAAAGGCGAGAGCTGCCCAATCCACCCACCCACCCGTTAAACGAAATATTAGTGTCTGTGCGAAGTTATAATACTAAGAGGTACTGTGCTGTTGTAATTGTTTATGTCACTATACTTGGATTTTGTTGAATAATTTGTTGTTGATTTTAGGAAATTTATATTCAACTTGTTTGCATTTCATCAAATCTTATTTCTGAATTTTAATTGTTAAGTTTTGGAGTGTAGTATATTTGAAGGAAATACATATACGAGCATGAACTTCGGAATCGAAGGTTGCATAATCTTTTAATCAGACTGTATTTTCTATATTTTGTATAGGTTTATTGTCAGCTGTAATAGTAGATTCTCCTATAAATTATTTCTATACCTGAGCTCTTGGTGTACAAATCGGAGATAATGGTTTCATGATTGTACTCTGTTTCTTGTTTTGATACAAGTATTGTTATGTCATAGAAAGAGCAATTTGGAGTTGCATTGCAAAATTTTTGTTCAAAACTTCATATATATACAGGACTATTATACCATGAGTTCCTAACTACCAAATTATGTTCAATAGGGATAAGGGCTTGTTATAATAATTGTCCACGCTTTGGCTGATATATTGCCAGCTATTCTTACGAGATCATGGTAGTTAAATTTTCTTTTTTCAAATAGGGTAACATATTCATTACATTATTAATCCCTATGCTGGTCATACCATTTGGTACTTCAATTCTTTGTGCCTGTATATTCTTACATTCTTGTCAAAACCTTTGCACTTTGCTTTATGTTGTGGTCATTCTAATCTAAACTATATTAATTTCAGCACAGTCTTGCACCAACACTAGGGATTGAGTTGACATATGATTTTTAGCAAAAGCCTTTCTTGGGTTACCATTTTTTGTTGATCTATCTTTTTCTTATGCTCATATTTATACCAGTGTTTCTGGACCCTTAAATCTGTAAAGTAATTACTCTAAAAAATCGATCATTTTTATCTATGCAAAACCTCCACTAAGCAACAAATATAAACTAGTAGTTTTTTATTTTAGCATGTTCGAGGCTTTGTACTTGATATTTTTCTTACTAATCAACTATTATAATTTAGTCGTTCTGGTAGACGCAGAAGTTGTACTTTTAACTTGAAGCAACTTCTCATTCTACCTCAAGGTAACATGGATTTATAATGTCATCAGTGTTGGAATGTAATCTCTTTATATTTGAGTGATAATCTCATTTTTTGTGAATTGAAAGTCATATATTTGTAATTATATGTGATGTTTTCAGATTCTTGTTATTTTATGTTTCCTTGGGACGTCGGTATTAGACTGTTAGTAATTTGCAATTGGCCTTTAGTAATGTCCATGCTTTTCTACACAACCAAGTGTTTTATGTTTAATAATCATCTGCATTTGTTAGAACATACAACTTTATGAATCCTACTAATTATCAGATGGTGACTATCTTGTCATTTTTTTTCTTTTCCATTTTCAGGTCCTTCATAATGTTGATCGGTTGTCCTTAAATTGGCAGTATAATATGTATACTCTTCACCTTTAAGAGCATTTATAATTTGTCTCCAATTATAATGTGTAATCTTCAATTTTTGTATCTCTGACTTTAAACATTGTTTATTTCACAGGTTGTACCATTAACAGCGATATTGGAGGATGTTGCTGTGGCTACAGTGACTGCGTTGCAGTTTGACCTATTCTTCTGGTGTATGTAGCAATAGCATGGATTATACCCAGCGTTGTGAACAAGATCCTCTGGTCCAAACTGCAGTAGGAAGAAAATTGGATAGCCTTAGTGTATGTCATTTGCAACATATGATTTTTGCAATAATTTTTCTCTATTTTACCTCTGCCAACCCCTCCCAAACCCCTATGCTGATTTGCATCACAGAAATTTATTTTGTATCTTTTCCCAGTTTGTGGATTGATGAACAGGTTGATGTGAAAAACAAGGCGTATCAGTTGATTGGTTTTCCTGGCTGGCATGATACATTGGTTAGATTCCCTAAGGGCCCCTTGCTTTTTAATGGAATTTGACAAACACACTCGTGATATTTGCATAAGCTATTCTTAGGTTCTTGCTTCAGTGGTCCGGTGCTTTTGCGTTAGGGTAAGTGTCATATTTTTTTATTTTATTTTTTTTACATTGATGAATGTTTTTATCTAAAAAATTGAAATTGACATGCAATTAGAACATTTGTGAACTGTAAATGTACATATTCATAATTAATGACTCTTGTAGTGCCTCAATTGTTTATGCTTTTATGAATCCAGTTCTGAACAAGTTAGTGAACTTGGTGTTTTTTGTTATTTTCATTTTTGGGATATGAACTAAGTTAAAGAGATTGCTCTAGTTTTATTCTATTGTTATACTTATAATTCTGTATCGGTATGCACTTTTTGTCTAGTCCCCTTTAGTTGTTGCATGGGAGGAAAACCTAATAAGTTATGTGTCATAAACATGGCAAAGATGAATTCACTTTATCTATTAAATTGATTGAGTTGGGTCATCAAGTATTTTGATGTTATTCATATATTTTTGTTTTGAGAATTAAATTTGTTGTTCTATGTCTCTGAATGTAGCATTTCATATGGTTGACAGTGAAAGTTCCAAAAGACTGTTATTATCCTTCAAGTGGGTTACTTATGTCATATATTCTAAATATATGACATAACGTAGTCATTTGTATAACATAATTGGTTTCACATTTTGTCCAGCCTTTAGATTCACCTTTGTTTCATCTCAAGTTTTTGTTCGGTAAGCCTGCAACTTCCTCTAGTTTTTCCATTTTGATAAAATAGTTGTTTGACAATCTTTATGACATCTAATCATCTATGATGGCAATGAGCTAAATTTTTCTTATTGCCTGTTGTTTCCCAGCCCCCACCAAATAACTGATAATGTATAGAGTTTCACAAACAACCACTTAAATACTAAATGACATGCAAAATTTATCTTTCTCTTAATCTATTTACAATTTCTTTTGTGTCTTTCCAAGTCGTTCAATAAATCTTACTTTTAGAGACATTATTTCTACTAATTATTAAATAATAATCAATTTTCATTACGTATATAATAATATATATTAATTAAGAATAACTCCGCATTAATTTAAATTATATTCTCATTCATTTACCCTAATCATCTTAACCCATTGCAATTGTAAGAGACACATAACTGAAACATTAATCATGGTAATTTATTATTTGTAACATCAAATACACATAACAAAACCCACCCACTCCAACTTCCGGCCATTTGGTTCAAATTTGTTAGAGTTAAATATGTAAATACCCTTTGTGACACGTGCATGTATCACCTTCTACCCTGACAAGAGTTAAATTCTTTTAACCCCGTCTCGTAAAAAACACGCAATCATGTTCAGTAGTCATAGCAGTTCACGCAATCATGTTCAGTAGTCATAGCAGTTTAGAAGCATCCATTTCCTTTCATTTTACCTCTAGCCCCAATTACCTAGGTTAATAGGTCCAACTACCAACATTTGGCATAATTAAATTGTACAGACGGAAGTGACATCCTTATGTTCTATGTAACCCATAAAGGGGTTACATTGTATCATAAGGTTTTAGTTTTCTACTTTCCTCTTCCTCTTCTTCAAACCAGCTTCTCATCTTCCTTCATCCAAGTAAAGCAGAAGACCGTTTCTTAGATGGCCAGTTCATCAAGAAGGCCTAGAACGAGGAGCACTGCACAAGCAAGCGGTAACTTGTTTTCCAAAGAGTTCCTTACAACCATATTCGCCCCAAAGGAGCTGCCACATCTTCTTCTAAACAGAGTGGTAAATTTAAATTCATTTTCTCCTTACTGCTTTTCCCTCAGTTTTTATGAACATGTCATGTAATTAAACAAAAAAAATTTCTACTCACCCATTTTTCCGGATTGGTGTCAACTTTTCTTATAGGTGCTGCCTAAAAAATTTGTGAATGAATGAGGTCATCAAATTGGTACAGATGCCAAATTGATTGACCCAATGGGGATAACATGGACAATGAAGGTGACGAGGAAACCAGATGGTTCTGTTTATTTTACTCGTGGTTGGGATCAAATAAAGATGTGCTATAGCATTAAGCATGACACTTCGATTACATTTAAGTTCATAAACTGCCCTCCCTTTGAGTTTAAAATTTCTGAGCGCTCCAACATGCAACTAGAGTACGATGTGGTCCATGAACAAAACCTTCTTGGAAAGGACATAGACGTATATGGAGATGACGAGGATATCAGAGAAGAAGAACCCAAGCCTAAACATGTTCAACGTGAGCATGTTCGACGTCACCGTGCTCGCCATGGAGATATCGTTATACAAATAAGTCAGGACCCATCCATGAAGGAAGTTAATCTAAGAATATACAAGCATGAAGAAGCAGATTCCTAATAATCTGCTAGGCCCTTTTTGATAAATTTCTTTTGTTTTCTCTTCTGTCTGTTGTTGGTTTTATTGTATTAAATTTTTGTTGAACATTTTATAAATTATTATGTGGGTTTGTTTTCCTCAAATATCACTTGCAGATGTTTGTTATTGTGTTATGTCATTGTGGCAATCCTTTATGCATATTACAATTGTTTACATCTACACTAGTATTTACACGTACTCTGTCCTTCCACCGATGTATCCTAACTGTTGGATTATTTAGTCTTTATTAACCATATGGATTAATGGACCTAAAGTCAAATATAGTATAAATATATATATGAGCATTTGGGACGTGTCCATTAACAATGTTAGAATTTTACAATAGTCAGAAATGATATTAAGAATTATGTCATTTGTACATTCTATGTCCTCATGCAATGTCTTTTATATTTTAGTAAACATTAATATAATCATGACCAACTATTATTATAACTCATTATATAATACAATGTTATACTTGATAAGGAGATATACATACATTACGGTATATATATATATATATATATATATATATATATATATATATGTGTGTGTGTGTGTGTGTGTGTGTGTGTGTGTGTGTGTGTGTGAACAATTGATGTAATATCAATTTTTGTTGATATTATGAATTTGAGTAAGTTTTTTAGCTACTAATGCTCAGTCAATGTCTTAGATATATATTATCTCCAATATATCTCACCAATTGGGCGTGGGTTGTTTATAGTACCACGAACATGGTTATACGATAATAAAGGTTCACGTATATACATGCATGAGCGTGATATTAACCATAATAGCCCCTAGACCAATTGATGTATATCATACTTGATTTTGATAAATATATTACATGTTGGACAGTTAAATTATATATTAAGTCTGAAGGAATTAAAATATTTAATCCAACTTCCCTAAAAATGCATCTCTTATACTGTAAGATGGAAGTACTACTAGAATTACTTTGTATACATTATATTAATGTATATTATTAGTAACTTGTATATGATAAAACAAATGAATCTAATGAGGAAGTTGTTACTAGATTTAAATTATGGGTATTTTATGTGAACAAATTATCTTTGTCCACTTGTAAACATGTTTATGGTCCAATTAAAGAGTTTTGTTTATACAATTATTCCAGCAAGCTCAATCTTTTAGATTGGAGAATAGGATTAATGTAATTAAGGAAAACAGTTTATTTTATATCAATATTTGTGTAAAATAATCCATGTTCTTTCACACATATGGCATAAGAAGTTTAATCCACATTTTAAAATCATACAATGATTTCCTTTGCTATGCGTAAATACAATGCATTTTCAATTATTCCACAATAATAATAGAGACCTTTACTTTGAATATGTAGAGAAAAGTCATGGTATTACCAAACAACTATATTAATATATATTTATTAATAACAATTTCTCTAATGTGTCCTAATTATGCATGTGCAACTTTTAGTACTCATAAATAAGATGCTTAATATATAGTTTCATGACCAACAGTGTAATGACCCATGTGATCTATATGCTAAAATAATACAATGTCAGTAGGCTGTGAGGGATATTATGTGTAACAACATTCTAAGTTTGTCAAAAAATATTAGTTGAAGCAGAACATAATGGGAGCAATTTTTGATCATTTAGTAATTTTTCTGATAGTTTTTTTAACCCACCCTTGTCATAATCGTACACGTAGTCTGTCATAATAATCCAGTTGGCAAACGTGTATTACTTACTAGAATCTTCAACTAGAGAATAACGAATATTTTAACAATTTTTTAGGGAAGTTGGCTCATCAGCCCAGGAAGCTTGTCTTCTCTGTTTGAATTTTCAAATGTTCTGCTTCTTCATAATGAGAATAAGAAAATTGCAAAGGAAGTAACAGTTGACCGTTTTAGCACAATAAGTTCATTTTTCCCTATAAAATCTGCAAATGATCCACCTTAAATAATAAACTCTTTCTCTTCCTTTATGTATCACTCATTCCATTTGAGTTAAGGATCGATTACCTTCACCAAAATACAGAAAATTCCAACAGCACCCTTCATAGTTTACCTTGGAGGTTCATTAACAACTTCGTTTAACTTTTCTTCCCATTATATCAGAGACATGTCCAATGGGGGCTATATAAGCAAGTACTATGTTGTTTTCGTGGGGAGAAGGCCTGGTATATATACAAGCTAGACTGAATGTCATGCTTAAGTTAATCAATTTAAAGGTGCTCTATTTAAATCATATGCCACATTTGAAGAAGCAAGAATTGCATACGATAGTTATATGAGTGGTGAATCCAGTGGCCATGGTAGCAAGGCAGAAGGATTTTCTAACCATGAGGGGGTCCCAGAGTTATATTCATACATTATGGCTGGCTTTATAGTGGGACTTACCCTGACTGTTGAAGTTATGTTACATTTGTGGATTGCTTTATTACATAATATACTCTCAAGATCTGCATAACAGGTCTTTGTTTAATATGTTTTATAATCCAGGTACTATTAAAATATATTCCCCTTATATCTGGCATTTCTTTCCCAGTTCTTCAATAGGAGCGTTATGCATGTTTTAGTGTCTATGTCGGGTTATATGCATCATCAACTTGATCTTATTTTCCTGGTTTGTTTGGAGTAGGTTAGGTTATTCCTAATTGCTATGAATTTGTATTTCATTAGTGTCATTTATGTAACTAGTCATTACGGATGATATTTATTAAGTCTTGATTCCTATTCATAGTGTGTCATTTCTGTGTGATATAAAATACTATATTACTCACTTGCATTCTGATAATATTTAGTTGATGGAGCATGTGAGGTTTGGTTTATCTAGTTATGGAATTTTGTGAAGCGCTAGAACCTAATGTCAATTTTTCTTAAATGAAATTAAAGTTATTTGACCATCCAGTGGATTGCAGTTGCCATTGACTCATTGTAATATTTCCTTCCATTCAACAACACGTGGGGGATTTAAACAAAGTAGTGATTTATTTTGAGAAACCCCTTGTAAGTGAGGCAAAGTAAGCTTAGATGCAATTAATCTAATCATCTCATGAGTTTGATGATATCCTTGCTAATATCACAACTTATTAACACCACATGCATTTTACTGATATACTCATAATGAAAAAGGCTGCTCCTCACTTGATGTTCTGCACAAATTAATCCATAGGGTGGCCTCAAGTCTTGATAATGACAATGGTAGAATCACGAGATTTTATTACTATGACATTTTCACCCTTTGATGAGACCCTATGTTGAAATTTGTGTAATGAAATCCATGGGGTATCGTGTGGAAGACAGTGTATCCAATTTATGTTCCATTGTTACCCCTTTTCCCTATTTAGCAAAAAATAATATATTGTTTACTGAACATGTGGTCTGTTGACCATCATCAAATGAGAACAACAAATAAAATTTTACCAACTAGCCCTCAATTGAGGATGTCAAATGTATGTGTTTGACAAATAGAGAACTCATTAAACCAACTTGACGATGAAGTTAACCATTTGTAAGTAAGACATATGGCAAACGCAGGGGTTATAATAATAAACCCATATATATTATGCAATAAAAATTTACATAAAATCTGTTTGGATAATTACCCAAATTACTCGTTATATGATGTTCTAATTTCTGCTCATTAACACTGTTGTTTGTTTGATGATTTATTGACAACAACCCTATGATATTTGGACTCCTACTATAATTTATTCATATTAAAAACAAGCTTGCATAATAAATACATATCTAATGGTTACAATTAAATTTCTCCCTTAATATCATAGATAGCACACACGAATAACACATGACACATAGTAATCTATTGGTTTGTTTATGAAGGAAGGTAATGTGATTGTCATTTCACTTGTGACTTGTATCATCAATTATCCCGTAGGTTATTAAAAAAAATAAAAGACTTACACTGAGCAACATTTTTTGATTGATGATTGAAGTGACACCTGTTATGTGTACTTAGTTCATATCTCCCTCCATCATGTCATGCATTAAATGAGGGATCAATTGGAGGATACGAGTTTGATGTTTCCCCAAGTGTTCATTATCTATTCAGAAAAAATCAACAATTACCATTCAATCCAACACATTTCCTCATATAAATGAACCCACCTGAGAATAATGAAACAATAATAGCATTGTTGAAGTCATTGAATACTTGCATGAAACACTTTTGCTTGTACACCGCCTATATCGCTGGAAGCCCCAAGTATTCATTTTACTGTGCTCTGCCCTTGCTGGGAAGACAATGGAGCCAAATAATCAAGCAAACTTGAAGAGACAAAGGTTTGTATGTCTCTAGTATAACTTCTCTCAATTAGTATCCCCTGACGCCAATCTGCCAACTCTTACTCACCCATTTCTGTATGCCTTTTCATAACTGCTATGTATACATTTATAATGCAGGGAACCAATGAGCATTAATAATGATGTGTTCTGCGACAAGAGCGTTGTAGAGGTTCTGTCTATTTGTACAAAATTAAATATCAATATGAGGTGTTAGCAGTTGTTGATTAATGCAACTTGATGTATGCATTTTCTATAGGTCGTGGAGGATTTAATGGCTACTGTCATACTAAAACAAGAGGTTTCACTCTAACATGCCAATATATTATTATATAATTACAAAGTTGTTCACACACAAAGTATATGTCTTCAGTATACATGTTATTGGTTACTATTATATTTGAACTAAATGTTTTGAAGTTGTGCAAGTTTTTATCATATATTTTCCACAGGAATTGTTAAGAATGGTTGAATCCCAACAAAAATGTCAATGTAATCTTGATCATAAGATCACAGTGATGAAAGAAGACATTTCCTTCATAGCATTCAGTTTGGGCAATGAGCAACATTGTTTTAGAGGGGATTCATCTGATGTAAGAAAATTTTCTCAATGTGATCAGGATGTTACTGAAGGAAGTGGGGGACACTTGTTCTCTCCATTTTTTACTCATAATACTATTGAGAAGCTTGCAGGGAAACTGTCAACTGATTATGTTTCCCCTTCCCCTAAGAAAAAATTACCTACATTAGCAGGAGGTCTAATGAAAGTTGTTGAATGTGCGAGATATTTCACCCCTACACTATCCACTCAATCAAATCAACAACATTCACCAAAATCTTCCATGGACGCACTTAATCAAGTGAATATGAATGTAGGAGGATTGACTGTTATAGATTCACCATCACCCTTTTCATCTTGATAAGGTACTATTTCTATCTCATATGTCTAATTAATATAGTAAGAGGATTAACACTCATATAACTATTGCTTGTCATTATGATTAGGGTAAGTCCAAAATATATTCAGCCATAATAATAAAAAGACTGTTTGATACACCAGCAAGCTTGCCTACCAAACTAAGTTCTTATCTGTTGGGGAGAGATGACACATTGAATAATGCTGAGGGAAGATATTCAATTACAGTTGATGATGGTGATAACCACGGTGGAAGAAGGAAGAAAAGGAAAATTCTACCTCACCCGAAAAATGGCTATTTCTCGAAGGTATCGTCCTTATATGATTTATCTTTTACTTTAATATATATGATACATGTTAGTTGATTTTAATTGAATTTATAACATTAACAATGTGACAAGTGACACTACTACATTGCCAACACATTGGCTAACAAGTGTGTGTTATTTATTTTTTATAATACAGTCAATGAAAGTTACATTCCATCCAACCCATGAAGTGATGTTAAACCCAACTGGACTACAAATAGCTGCTTATATTTTTTATGCTGACTTGAATGAAGAGTACATTCTTACTGCCTTGTTTTCATGGACGTATATGTCATTTCTTCTTTTTTGACTGATGAACTGATGTTTGTGTTAATGATGAATCAGGGAACAACTGATCCATTCTTCTGGTGGTACTGCAAGCAGGGAGTTGTTATTAGATTCTTTGTTGCCAGGAAACAAAGTTCATCCGCATGTCTGTAAAGCTTTCGTCATATTTGCTATTTATATATAAAGCTCGTTTCTTTGCTCTTAATTAATAAACAATTTTGTAGGTTATAAAACTGGTATGTTGCATGCAAACTGTTTGGCAACAAATGCAGAAGACTGTTTCTGTTTGGTGGCTTCCACCTGATTTTGTTGTAAGCTTTGTCTATTTATTTTCTTATGTACATGGTATATATAATTGGTGAACAATGGTTATTAAAAAAAAGCAACAAAATATGTTATATATAAAGCTCGTCTTCACTATTATGTATGACAGGAGAAAGTCCTAGACGATGCTACAGTGGATGATGCCCTCAAGGAATTTGACAATTACTTCATGCCAAGACTAGCTGATTTTAAAAAGGCAATACAGTTCATACCATTGACTTGATTTGCATATTTTTATAAGCAATTTGTAGTTATGTAAGAATGAGTACAATCTGATGATTGTTGATAATGTAGATATTTATACTCCTACAAGACGATGGTGAACATTGGTATCTTGCTATTGTTATCATAAATGAAAAGAAGATTATGTATGTGGATTCTTTCCCAATGTCTGATAGGATGATAGAAAGAAAAAAAAAAAAAGGATACACAGAGTGGTAAGATTTTATTAAATTAGTAACAATAACGTACATAAATTAGACATGTCGCCTGACTGTAGCACTATTGGAATATTTAAATTCTAATGTACTATTGTTAAATGACAGACTTCTTTTCTTGAGGATGTCTTACTTGACCCCATTTTCTTCCCATACCACCTTGCTTTGTCAGTGTGGGATCTAAGCAAAGCCATTAACGTGCCAATACTGGAGGAAGAATTAGTTCAAAAACCTCTGTAATATCAATTTTGTTATTATTCATCATTTGCAATTTTTACTATTAACATTATATCATTTTATATGTGTATTGCTTTTGTAACAGTGTTGACAGTGGAGTGTGGGTTGCTGATTGGTTAATCATCTGTCATTCTTGGGACACTTTTGACACCTTGGTGGGTGTATTTAGAGGAAGTACTTCTGGTCCTAATTATTTATGTTGATATGACTATCAAAATGAACACTGAGATGAATTACATGTGTGCTAGATAGAGGACTATTTGTGTTTATAATACAACTATTGTATCATTTTTTTTTTCAACCAGATTAACAGAGAATCTGCAAGAATACGTCTAGCATATAAACTTGTATCTAATCGCTTCAATGGACTAAGGGAATGAGTGATGGAGAAGGCAAGATTACACTGGGAGAAGAAGCAGTCCGAGGTTGTCAATTAATTTCCTCCTATACTGTCCTGCTAGTAGTGTAATAAGGTTATGTGGTATGATGTGCTTAAGAGAGCCATTAACTGTCTATGACCAACTCTGAATCAGTCATCATGTATTACATAATTGTTGATAGGTTTGTGATTTTGGAGATGACTAGTAAATCTGGCATAAGGATTTTAAGATAGCTATTGTAAAAAATGTTTAGACTTTTAGCTGAGTATTATAAGTATGGATTTATCTTCTGTTGTAGTAATGACGTCTTGTTTGTCCAAAATGTTTGGTCTTTTGGCTGAGTATTATGAGCATGGATTTATCTTCTGTTATAGTAAAGACATCTTGTTGTACAAAATGTTTGATCTTTTGGCTAAGTATTATGACTTTGGATTTCTCTTATAATTAGTAAAGATTAAGAGCTTCTAGTACTATGGATTAATTTTAGCAAGGAGGTAGAAAACGTTGATAATGCATCTCTATCTTAATATGTTTAACATTGCCTTTCATTACTAAGTCAGTGAATCACTATTAGCCACATGTACATATACTGTTAAGTAAGACATTAACATTAAATGCCATTGAAATATGGCATGCAGGAAAATGACATGCCAAAGCTACGTCTGTGACTGATAAATAGCAAATGCCAATATTTTTTCGCTGGAAACGGTATGACTGATGTATACCATATTTGAAGTTGTCAGTTGATAGTGTTTGGTATTAAAATGAACACTACACATTCCACATCGTGGTAAGCAAAAGAAAAAACTAGAGAAATATGAAGCATTGAATACGACCACCGTTACGTACTCGCAAAAGTTATTGAAATAAGTAAAATCACATATTGAAAAGGTGAATAAGATAGCTATTGCTACCCTCCCCTGTTCAAGCATAGAGAGGACATGCTCAAAGAGGGAAAATAAGCGATATAGCAATAAATCCTATTCCCTAAGTCTCTCATTTACTTGTGAAAAACATTGAATTCTATCTTGGTAATTTTAACAAGCACATGAGAAGAGATATGATACAGCCTAAGTACAGATACAAATGCTCAAAACATTTTTTACTCCTAAAGCGCAGTTATGTTATTGGAATCCTTTAAAGTCAATCCTGGAAGAGTTGAGGTTTAACACTTGTTTGGTTTACACTTGATTTGACAGTGTCTCATATATCTGTTAACTTTATGTTTCAACCTGTGGCTTGACTGTGTTGTTTTATGTATTCTATTATATGCTACTGATTTTCTGCAAGGAGGCAAACATTTGCAGTATACATGCTAGTTATTTGCTCTCTTGTTTTTATCCATTTTTGAATTCAGAAGATGTGTTTAAAAAATGTACCTATTGATATGAATCAATTAGGTTAATAAAATTGTTTTAATGTGTTAACGCCAATATATAACAGGTTCAAGATGAAGCAAATCAAACTAGCCCTCTCACCCATCACTCCTTCATGTACTTCAGATACAAACCCATGACTTCGATTACATGTTTTGGTGGATACTCACATTCACACTGTTTTACTCTCAGCCTACCATATCTTATAATGCCCTCTTCTCCTACTCTCTCCCACCACCTATTAAATTCTCTCGTAAAGTTGTTTTGCATGAAAGTGAAGTTGTATGTCACTCTACAAAGGGCTACAAGACCGCAAAGTTATTTTGACTCCCTGTTTGAATTATGTAAAATGACAACGTTGAAAAAAAAGTTTGTTATTTTGATTTTAATACTGAGTTTGAACATTTTGTGGTTGATTGATAAATTGTTTTAGTTATACATGGTAAAAGTTTAGAGTAGACAAGCAACAAGCAACATATAAAAATACATATTGGATGGAGCCCAATGACAATGCTTCCCTTATAGAATAGAAGTACATTCCAAAATATATTGATTGTTCTCATGTGATATGATATTTTATTGAAGTATGAATATTTAAGAGACTAAATATAACTTAGCTCAAAGATTCATTTCTTTAAAGGAGCACTATTATGCTGTAGTGATGATGGGAAACAAGGTTAATATGCCCTGACCTTTCCTTGCACAAATGAAGAAAAAAGGAGTCACATGCTTACACCAGTTGCATCCCTGATTACATTCACATTATCCAAATTTATAATAAAAAACATTCTTTCGCTTTGGATTCCAGAAGCAACCTGAAGAACGTGCAAGATATATTATTATTTTTCAAACTAAAATATTATAGTAAATGCATCATAATTCTTCTAAATGATTATAAAGAAAGCAAATAGAGCTGTTTTTGAAGTTACTTTTGCTTTTGCTAGAACAGGAAATTTGTTGCATATGAACACAACGAAGAGAAAAAAATTGACATCTGTAGACTTTATACGCAGACATTAATTTTTATGTACGTTCACATATGATAAAGAGGACATAAAAAATGTTTCTTTTGACATCCTTTATATTTAAAATTAAAGGGGTAAGGTTGAATTTGAACACCCACTCCATAGAATATTTAAAAATTTTAATGCAAGATTAGTGGACAATGAACACCGGAAATATATATCTCCCAAAATGTTTATGTGCAATATTTCATTTTCTTGAATAGAATAAAATGCTCATCTTCTATTCTGAGTGGTTATTGTCCGAAGACCAACAATGCGGTCCCTCTAGCACTTCTTACATGAATTCCAGAATTTATCAGAAGCAATCAACAACACAAATTTTATATAATTAAATTACAAAAACAACCACCATTGATTGAACTTTAAGAGCTAACACAAAGTTCCTAATCTTTCAAGACCATAAAGGAACCATATTGACTAAACAAAGTAATGCAAGAGCTGTACCCTAGAATAATATAATAGTCAAATTGTAATGTTTGTGTGTACATTACAATTTGTAGTCATTCATCACAGTAAACTATGGCTCAAGCAATTATGTTAATTTTTTGGGGGAAGCAACAATTAAAAAATAACATAACAACCTTTTCAAAACATACACAGCACATATAGGGAAGAAATCGAACATTGTCATTCAACCCAACTTGGACCTAACAATAGAAATGCTAAATCCCCACTTCCATAACACACATAACGGTCCATGCTCTCCCATTATCACCCTGTTCCAAGTCTTACAGCACAAATTCAACTTGCAGTCAAATGAGATGAATAAAAACATGTCAATGGAAAATAAACAGAATTTCAGTCCAAGACACAAGTGCTTCTAGTTCCAAATACGATGCCCACCCAGGCTTAGCAAATCATTCAGCTGTTGTTCCCAGGAACCACCAAAGTATAAATGAACAAAGTGAATGAAAATCAACAATTATAGTAGATACATGCAAGGAGAATGGGAGAAGATTAAGAAAGTAAATAAAAAATCATAACATGAAAATTTTAGAAATGAAAGGAGAAATGCATATGTTATCATGTAAGATACTTATTATATTAAACCAACAGGGAAAATATCAATATCCTAACTGAGTTCACTTTGCAACCGAAGCCTAATGACAGTACATGAAGAATGTTAAAAAATCACCACATTAAATACAAACCTAAACAGAATCTGATTACAGTATAAACCACTAATCCAGCAGTAGACATAGAAAGTTCATTTGCATTTTAGGAAATGGGTCATGAATAAAATCATTAAACACGACTCTCCAATGTTCCACCAGTAAAACCCTCAACACATTCGCCTTCCACCTGAAAGTGTGAAATATAACATATTACCACATTGACAAATGTAAAATGACACATGCATAAAAAGAAGGCCAATAATTATATGTACTACAATTATGCAGGGAATCATACAAGGTTGTTGTTTGTCCTTCCACCACTCAGTGAAGTCATGCAATTGGACGCCGCATGCTGGGCCCCCAAAAATTGTGCAGTGTTTGAAAGGCGAAAAGACTCAGGAATGCAACAATTATTAGCGTTTAAATCAGCTGCATCCTGCTCATTACGAAAAGTTAGTCAGCAAATTCTGGATTAAAAACTTCACCAATGGAAAATCAAGCGCTATCACAGATAAATACGGTCCAATACAAATCATTGTAGCAGCACATTTACCGTTAACTGAGTTGCATTTTCGGTGTTGTTACCCACGTCATTGTCATTTATTTCCTTCTGCTTACCCTTAAGACATGTCCTTCGCGAGTGTCCCTTCTGCTTCCATAACCCACAAGAATTCTGTCTCCGATGCTTAAACATCTTTGTAACATTTGGAGTTCTTCCTTTGGTTCTAACTCTTTCAGGGTCATGAACCTTTTCTCCAATGCACTTGTTTCCCTTGTCTAGATCAGTTTGTTGAGGAATATTTTCAGCCCACATAGTTAATATTACTAACTTCTCTTTCATTTGTTTGAAGCTTTCTTCCGTCTCACTTGCAATTTTGCATATATGCTTACAAGTCTGCAATAACATTCCAAAGCGATACGAAGACAATTTCTGCCCATCAACCTCACTTCCATTTGTCTTATATTCACACATTTTCGAATTTTTGGTCCACCTTCTTACAATACATGACTTCGGCAATTCTTCAAGATCTTCATACATAATAACTTTTAGCATGTGCGCAGATGGAATGACAGTAAATTTGAATCTACCACAAGTGCAAATCACCCTAGCACCCCTATCACCGAATAAAACCTTCCAAGTTAAAGTAGGTCTTTGATACTTGCTAACATTATATACTTTAAACCCACCATGCTCCTCCCAATTAATAACTTTAATTTCACTACACTTGATCAACTCGGAGCGAAACTCCGTGAACACTTCTATAGTGTAAATCATTGACCCACATCTCTCAAGGTTTTTCATGCTTGTCAATAGCACCACTTCCCCATAAGATGACCTGAAATTGTCTTGAACTTCAGTGTTACAAAAGAAACTTAGGGCACGATTGAAATGGTGCAAAAACTCTGTCATATTACACCCAGAATTTATAAACTTCCCTATTTTAGAATGCAAATCCTCACATTGTGATGTAGTTCACATTCCAGCATAGAACTTACCCTTCATATGTGCACTTGCCCACATTCCCCTCTTACCATAAAGATCCTCCACCCACCTGTTGTTCTGAACACCAAATCTCTTAACCATTCTACACCATTTCTCCTCAAATTCCTCGACATCATAGTCATTTAACATAAGATCCCTAAATGTATTTGTGAATTTATTGTCAGCAATATTTGCAGTAGCATTATTTAGCAAATGCCAAGCACATAACCTATGACAGCTTCTTGGGAAGACTTCCTTTATAGCTTTTTTCATCGATAAATCTCCATTAGTGATAACACTAGTAGGACACTTTCCATTCATAGCCTCAAGAAATTGCGTTAACAGCCATATATAAGTTTCCTCTCTCTCATTAGCAACCAAAGCATTGCCAAAAACAACTGTCCTTTGATGATGATTAATGCCAGACAAAACAACGAATGGTTTGTTGTATACATTACTGCGGTATGTGTTGTCAAGAGCTAGAACATCCCAAAGTATTTATAATCCAATCTACAGATTCCATCACACCAAAACACATTCTCCAACCGACCATCATTGTCAACAGTGTATCTTTTAAAGAATAAATCATCTGAATCCGATAGTCCTTCCAAATAATTCATTGCAGTCATGGCATCATTTGGACCATTCCTCCTTTGCCGTAATATTTGGTTGTATATATTCTTCATACTGAAGTAAACTTTATTATATCCGCCCATAAGAAGAACAATGTAACTCATGATTGCTGGAATTTTAATACCTGCATTCCGCATACTATTGATTAAAGCTAAATTACCACCTGTCAACTTTCTATGTCCCCGCAGCAACCGAGTATGCATGTTATCAATCAACTCATAACAATGGTCGTCATTAAAATGACGAACATATCATTGCCCCATCTCCTCATTGATATGAACACACATTGATGCTTTGCAACCAAAACGGGTCAAAGGTCTAGGTTCGTAAAATCTACTTTCCTTCTACAATGACGAACTCGGGCGCTTCCCTTGTGATGAACAAACAAAATTCTTCCAAATTATTTCCCCTTGCTTATTACGGCCAACGTTATGTTTCCGAACCCCAAAGCCTTTTACAAGTGCATATCTCACATAAAACTTGTATGCATCGTCAACATTGACAAACTTCACTTGTCTAACATCATCACATGTCATCTTAGTTATGTCTGCCTCATACTCCGCATTTATATCAAGCAAACAAGAAGTTCTCCTCCATCATCTAATACATAAACATTATCAACTTCAACGAAGGGTAATAATAACCACATTAAATTAAACAAAGTATCATCATATACATGGAAAGAATAAATGCAGGGTGATGCAGCTTTGATGCCTGATTATTTCCTTTAATTTACCCTTATTCATCATTTTCTTTTTCTTAGAACTTGGACCTCATTATTATTATTTTTTTACTCTTCACGGTCTTTCATAGACATATGTGTTTAACTTAATAATGAAACAAGTGTTTGTCCCTCACGTACCCTATGTCTAGAAATTTCTGTTGTCTAACAAATTTATAATTTTCCACATGTGCTAGTATACACAATATGTCTTATATATTTAATTTTGATGGTATGCAAGTGTCTTGTACCACAACACAATAGCAAACAAAAGCCTGGTCGTTTGGACTAAGCCTGCATCTGAACTTGGCATGTATCACCAATTGTCTTACTAGTATACTATACGTTTTATACCAAAGTTTAATCTGGTTGGGATTCTAAACCCTTTTGTAAATTCAATACTCAGATGCAAACTTGCAGCCACAAATCGAAATATTCCATCCTAAAAGTCATAAATAAAATGGAAAACATAAAGCATATATCATACTTGAAGAATCTCATCATTGAGTTCAGAAACTCTTCATAAAATACCTGCTCCTCAGAACTTATTCCAACATTGTTCATTGATGTCCTTGTTGCAATTTTTTCTTTACAATCATCGATCCCTCCCAACTCAAACTAATTTGATTGATTTAGATAATGGAATTTTCTTGGGTTTCCCAATTGGTATTTCTGAATGTCCTGTCAAACAATAAAACAAGATAAACATTCAACTTAAATGAAGTAAATAGATACCAATGAAGTTATGCACAAAGTTACAGAACCACGCGTTTCACGTTACTGCATAAATTGAGTATTGAATTACAGCTTCTAGACAAAAAGAGGCAAGTCCAATCACCACCCCATATGGTGCAACTAGTGCACAACCTCCTACTGTCCTTATTACCCAGATTCTCAACAGATAAATAAACAATACAAAAATGGTTTTATAATTAGAAACACAAGGGAACCAGGTTATGCTAAAATTATGAAAAAAAAGGGTTATAAATGTCCTAAAATGTATGAAGGGGAACATTTGCAAATATGAAATGATTAGGAGAGAAATTTTAATGTTTAGTACCAATGCCAAGAACAACAGAACAAAAATAATGATAGAAAGATAATAAAAAACCTGGCTCACATACATATATACATATATATAAGAACCTTCAAAATAACTTATGTGTATAGTCTGCATTGTTGTCCTGTTGGATGGATAGAACTTGAATTGTGCATGTCACTTTGTGAATCAAATTATAATGCGGTAAACCAAGTCGATACACCAATACCTCCTCACTCACTCGCATAACACAAACACAAAATAGCAACAAGATTCAAATAATTGCCTATTTGCTAATGAGATAATCAACAAATTCAATATCTCAATATTTGAAGTTGTTAACCTCTAAGCCCTCAACAGAAGGTAATTGATGTTTAACAAGTAACACGAGTATACATTATTATAATCAAGCAAAAGGAGACAACTTACAAAATATCTCTGAGGAAAAAAATACATAAAGATATTCAAAATATAGGGCTTCATTCTCACTTCCACAGAAACCCAATCTATACTTCCAAACTTTGCTTTTACTCTAGCATCCGCATAGCTTCGTAAATAGTTGTGTCTATACTAAGCTCTAAACCAGAAGAAGGGAAACAAATAAAATAATACAACATCCATTACTAAAGTCTAAAACTAGCTTGCTCTGTCTATATATCAAATCGTTGAAATATACAATAACTATTACCAAAACAACCTCTACTTTTTCATTTCATTGATTGGAAAAAGACAAGAAATATATACCAGCAGAGAACCACAATAATAAGAAAACATACAACAAGCAAGTTTGTGTTTTTGGGCTCAACTCACCGGCACTGTGAAGACAAGCACACCAGCACTTCTAAAAGACAGAGACCATAAACAAGGTTGACTACAGAGGGAATGAGTTACAGTCAATCACTGAGCTTAAGAATTTCACAGTGAGTTTGGGACTTCTGGGAAAATAAGCAGAACCCTCAACGGAAAGGAGGAAGGAGGACTAAAGTATATCTATCAAAACGGCACCGTTTTCGAAATTGTTTTAAACAAAAAAATAATTGACAACTTATGAATAACACTAACATGTAGGGGTCAGAACAAAATTTAAGCAAATTATTAGGTACAAATTAAATTATTACAAAAACCAACTATTCCCTACATGCCACCTACATGTGTCCATTTTTCATTGGAGATCTACTATTTACAAGTTGGGGTACTTGTGCCACTTGTGGCAACAAAGTCTCACCCCTCACTTATTTATACCAACTTTCATCTTTAATGGATTCCAAATGTCTTTAATGAATGGTGTAGATTATTCCAAATGTCCTTGATGGGTGGTGGAGATTGTTCCAAATGGATACATTTGAGTTTTGAAAGTTTTTCACCTCCTTTTCTCCAAAATATTTAAGAAAAATATATGTATATATAAAAAATAATTTTAAGAGAAATGAATAATATATTTACTTATTAGTACTTGTTTTAAACATTTTCTTGCTATTTGGTCTTGATTACATATTTTCTTTACAAATTTGACAAAACTCACTCAATTTTTAGAGTTTTATGTTTTTGTTTATTAAAAAAAAAAAAAGGTATGAAATTCATGTAATATTTATGATTAATTGTATTTTTTTATTTTGTCTAAATGAATTATTTGGTCTCTTCATTTTAATTTCAAGCAGTTTAGTCATTCTATTTACCAAAACATTATAATTTTTTCTTCCACCCTGAGAGGTGTCTAGTAGATAGATTCTTTTTTAATTTCTTGGGAATCTCAACTTGGGAATCCTAAATTTTTTGGTACAAGATTTAAAAAATACATATTCTCATTCACGAGATCATTTTTTGGCTAACTTTTCCATTGAAAATATTCTCACAGGAGATGAGAATCCAAAATTCCCATGGTTGTGAGAAGTTTTTTAGATGTGAAAAGACATTGTTAACCTTATCTTTCTCAAACACTCACCTTGCTCTAATACTCTCCCCCTCCCTCTACCACCATTGGAGCTCAAAACGCAGGAACCCAAAACCAAAAATACTTGTTTTTGGTTTTCCCCATTGTCGAGCTTGCCAGACTCTGCCCCTCACCATTGATTTGCCCTCTTCCTCATATTTTTCTCTCTATTTCTTCTTGATTCCTCTTTTTTAACCAAATTTTCTATCTGATTCTCAATCCCTTGTCTCTCCCTCCTTCTTTCTTCTCTAAAATTTCTCTCTCTATTAATGGTTCTCTCTTCTTCCCTTTTTCTTCTCTCGATCTGGTTTTTCTTTCTATCGTGTTATTATCCTCTATTTATTCCTTCATGTCTTTTGCTATTTGCTTTTACTTATTTTTTTGAAAATCAAATAATTAAATTCAAATAAAATATGAACTAATAAAAGAGAAAGGTACAAATAAAATTAAATTAAATGGAAAGCATAAAAAATTAAAAGCATAAAAAAATAACAAATACACAAATTTCTTAAAAATAAATATTTATTAATTATAAGGAGTAATCTCATTTCCCTATATACAACTAATTAAGAGTCTTTTTTTTTTTTAGAGTGTGTCTATCAAGGCTTTGTATATTTGCTCCACATTCATTTTTTTTGCTTTTTTTATTTTCTTTCTCTCTTTTCACATGCTTTCTTTCTTTTTTGTTTTATCTATCAGGGCATCGTGAATGTGTTAAGCTAGTTTTTACTCAAAATAGATAGAGGTATTTTTAGAAAAAATTACCAAGATTCACAAAAATGTTGTATTTAAACTAAAGGATAAAAGATTCCCAAGAAACATTGTCTCACATTCCCAAAAATGTTTAAGGCCAACACAATTGTAACATTTTCAAGCATTAACATTTCCAAAAAATATGATTCTTAAGAATGAAAAAAATCTGTCTACCAAATATCCTCTAATTATCATCTAGTTATAAACGCAATTTATTGTGACACTGAAAAATATCATTTATTAATTAATCATTAATTTTTTAGCCAATTAAACAAAACCTATCTAAAATTATAATTAAATAAAAAGACAAAAAAAAAAAAAAAGCTAGTGCAATAGAATAGAACGACAGAAAAAGAGAACCGAGGGGTGGGAGAGAAAGAGAACAGACAGACAGAAAGAAGAGAGGGTAGAGTACACAAGAATTTTGAATAGAACGGAGGGTGGAGAGAAAGAGAACGATAGAGAGAAAGCAGAGAATGAAATAAAGATGGAGACAGAGCTAGAGCTAGAGGAATATAAACAGAGAGAGTAAGCAGGGAGAAAGGAAGGAAGCAGATCAAGGAACAGGAATTCAAATTTGCCTAATCCTTACTTCTGGGTAATCCTCTGTCTCCTTTATGAATCTGTGCTAAGTAAGGGGGAAAAAAAAAAAATCTGTGCGAAGTATGCTTTTATTTCTTGCCCGTTGCTTTCCCTCGAGTCCCAATTTCCTCTCCCATTGTTGCGAGTGGCATCTGAGGAAAAGCTAGGATGCTATGGCGTTGGTGGGGGCGACTTTGTTAAATGATATATAGAGCCATTGAAAATTATTTCATGTTGTGGGGGCAAATGCCACCACATCCTTATACATAGATCTGCCACTGACCGCTGATGGTGATGAAGAGCAAAATGGTGGTGGTGGTTTTGAAAATGCACTTTAATTCTGAAGTTGGTAAGTAATTGCAACCTAAATTTAGTTTAAGCAGTTGATATCATTGTTGGAATGTTGCTAGAAAAATGCATATGAAAGGAAATAGGGATAAATTAATATTTGAATGTTCAATTGTGTGGGAAATTCCGGGTACAAATTTCCATGTAAATTAGGCATACAGAGAGACGTTAGGATTTCAGTTTATGGTGAAGTTATTGAGATTTGTCTGGATCTTCTTTTTCTATGAAAAAGTTATGTGTGTATTTGGAAATCCTAGTTGTAAAGGCATGAATCATGATGGTTAAAAACCGTTTCCACTGGTATTTTACTGATCAAAACTGAAATTCAGGGTAATTTTTGAATAAAAAATGTGCTCCCCATTGGTTTCCTCTGATAAGGTTGAAATTTGCTGAGAAAATCAACATAATTCCCAAGATGTTTTTGCCAATTGTCAGAATTGGTTCATGAAGGTTTGTCACCTTTTACACTTGTACTCTCCATCTTAATAAATATATCTTGATTTATGCTATCCTTTTAAGGAGAAAAAGTAAATGAGGTCATAAAGATGAAACTGAATTCAACTAATGACAATTTTCTTTTGAGCTGCGAAATGGACTAACTACATTGCCTGATAAACACCTGTCCAAAATCTAGCAAATAAGGAAAATGGAGATTGGCATAGGTGCCTCGGTTTCATCGATTTAGTCTCAGCTGAATTGCTCTAAAGTCATTCTTCTGTGAGAATATGTACTCATTCTAGATCTGGAAGCAAGACTTGTATCAAGAATGCTCACTTCTTAGGACAACCTCTTCCACCCTTTTCCTCTGTTTCTTCAATTGTAGGATTCATCCAATTGAGTCTGGAATTCCTCTGTGGAATTCTTTTTGTTCTGATATATAAACCAAAATTTCAGTTTGAATTTGCAAGAAGTATATGATGAGTGCTTCTTCTTCCAGAAAAGTGAACAAGGTATATGTGATAAGAAATTTTTTGTTTCTTTATACCATATAAGTTAATTTGAGTAGTATTGAGCAGATTTTCTTTCTCTATGGTTGCTTTAGTTTCAATTTTTTTCCCTTCACTAAACTCTTCTGTGTAGAGTGTTGTTAGATGACTAAACCTTTTATTTTGAGGGGGATTTGGTGTATCACCCACTTGGTAAATTAGTTATCCATGGTTGGTTCTTCTCATAAAAGAAACTTAATAAAGTAAAAATCTCTTTCTGATGTTTGGTGAACTGTCAAGAGAGCAGAACAACATCCATTGTCTTTATTAATTGCAATTGAATTTGTTACTGGTCAAAAGAGTGGCTTAGAATGACCAAAATACTGAAGATCTATTTTAGTTATATATTTAAAATCAAGATTCAGGGGAGCAGAAAAAGGGAATAAAAACCTAAGAGTTCTTAATTAGTGATATCTTTAAGAAACCACATCCAGAGTTAAATGATTAGCAGGTGGTTAGATTCGGTCTTTTAACTCTGGATGTGGTTTCTTAAGGATTTCATGTGTTAAATACAACAACTTATTTATCTTTTGCCGCATTGGAACAACTAACTGTCTCAAGAAATAACAGAGAAGTTTTTCCCTTATGCATCTTTATTTATTTATTGCTGTGCCATAAATTACCATCCAGTTGATCTTTAACATCTAATAACTTTTATACTTGTATAACTTATCCTTATATATCTCCATGTGAAATATTTATTTAACAGCATAACATTAAGAAGGGTTTTGACATCATACTATATTCTTGAAATGAAATTAAATCATGCTTATAAAACTAAAGTACTTAATACACTTTATGTATGTTACACACCTTGTGATATTAATTTAGAAAGCAGCATGCATTGATATTCTTTAACTTTTAATTTTGTTTGTAGTGTTAGAGCTAAACTACTCAGTTGTAGTAAGTTATTTCCAAACTCACTCGTTAGATATACTTGTTTTCTGGTTGATGATTGCTATGAAACTAGGACTCAGTATACATTCAAATTCAGATGGATACAAATTAACTAAACCATATAGCAACAGGAATAGATGGTATAACTTTTGCTTCGCCTATAATTCAGAAAGTAATAGATTGGCTTTATTTGTGGTCGCACCATATGTGCTGCTCTTTGCTGTCTCAGCAGAGAAAGCTAACACTGAAAGGCGACAAAATGAGTTTGGATTTATCGATGCACCAAAATGTAATGAAGTATGTTTTAAGTCTTGAATTGCCAAGATTTTAGCCGGATAGCTCCCTTGTGAAGAAAAATAAAAACAAAATAAAGTATGTCTAATGGTGAGAAACAGGTTTTTTTATTTTTTTGTAACTTACAGTAAAATCTTTGCTGACATAGTTTAAACTTTGTAGGTTGAGCAGGTCAACCAAAGCAAAATCTGCAAGCCAAAGTGGCTCGAGGTTCTTTTGAACAAAACTTTTTTTGATTTGTGTGAAACTCATCCTGTTCGAAGGAATGAATTAAATAGATACTGTATAAATTGCAAGGTCTCGGCTTGCCAATATTGTGTATCTTCAGGTGCTCATCGCCATCACAAGATACTTAAAATCTATAGACATGTCTACAAAGATGTGGTCTCGCTTGGTGCTATTGAAAAGCATATTAACTGTTCAGAAATTCAGGTATGACATCCAACCTTGCCTTAAAGGTTATTTCATTTGTTGCATCCAGGTTGAGTGAATAAGTCAACATTTATGCCACATTAGATGAATTTGTTTATTAAGCTGATATATGGAGCTTATATTCACGTGGGAAAGTTTTATGAGATCACTGTCTCTTTGGTAAGTCTTAATTGTCTGTATTTTTGTGAATGCAACATGAACACATGAATAGTGGAGAATTCATTTAAATGTGTTATTTACTACTTTTCCTGGGGAATAACTCTGATTAAGTATAATAAACAGCTTGTATCATTATAGTGGTGGCATGAAAAGTTGAAGGGTGTAACACAGCTGAATATCACTAAATCTTTTGTTAATTAACTTCAGGTTAATATTCTTTCATGGTGAAACTTCCCCTCCACATTATTTTGTCATTGTGATGTTTTCTTACATTGCTTATTCACCATACCTTAGCTTTGAAAAACCAGATACAAGAAAAATGGTTTAAAATTTAAATCATATTATTTTGCGCTCTTTTGTGTTGTATAGACAACCTGGTTGTTAACTCTGTTTGGCATAAGTGTTGTCTACACCTCAACTATCCTTGTTGGATCCTCAAAAATTTGGGTTAGTAATAGAAATAGACAATTGAATCTTCTCTTTGACCCAAAAAACAAAAGCCTATATGATTGAATCTTCTCAATCAATAGTCAAAAAAAAAAATCTTAACCAAATTCATTACTATGTTCTTGTTCCTAATTTGTTTTTGTATCTCAGCCCTACAAGTGCAACAAGCGATTGATTATAGCTCTGAATCCTCTCCCACACGCTGGTTCAACATCAAAGAATGAGACATCATGTGAGATCTGTGGGAGAAGGTTGACTGATCCTGGTTTACATCGTTACTGTTCTGTTTCTTGCAAGGTGGTGATATTAATTTGATTCTCACAATCATTGTTTTCTTCCACTTCAAACTCCCTCTGTTGTTAAATTGAACTCTAAGTTAGCATCTTCTAACTTTTTAATGTGAATTTTCAGGTCAGAGCAGTCTCAAGTAAGACTAATGATTCAGCTCCTCCCTTTATTTTAATCCAGAGTCCTCCTGAGGGAAAACCAGAGAAAACTCCTCAACCTCCAAAGTGTTCACATAGAAGAAAGGGAATACCCCACAGAGCTCCCTTCTTCTAAAAGCTGATGGGTGTTTCACTTACCCTTTTATCGTTTTGATTTTGTAGGACTGGAAATAAGTACTTATCAAGTTCTGTTATCTAGACTGACTTTCATGTTTTTGAGAAGTTGTATTCTGAACATGATTCTGGTCTTTTGTGGTTGTTAACTTTCTCATATTCATGCGGCACTAATGGGCATGAGGATCTTTTGTATCAATTGAAACTAAGTTGGAGTTTTTATTGAAGATAGAGATCCTAAATATCTTCACATGTGCCATCTTCTGGTGTGGCATTTGGAGCATGTGGTTTAACACTAAGGATGCTATCAACTCTGTCTGCATCCAATATTAGTTCTTTGAATTGCATCATGAGTTGTGTTTGCTAATGTTGGTGACACTGTTCTGGCCTTGTTAGAAAAACATCATGTGAAGTGATCAAGTGATTGAATGGGAAGTGGGGGACTTTAGCCTCAACACACAGGTAATATCTTGACGGAAACTATTATGAAAATATGGTAATTTGGTATCTTGCTGTCATTTTCTGTTGTCGTTATTTTAGGTAGAAATAATCTCTCAATTTTATCTGATGTTTGTTCTTTCAGAATTACTGTTATAGAAGTAAACTTCTTCTATCATAATTGCCCGTGGTGGAGTGGTATCGAGGTTGTCCTCTGAGCTTGTGAATTTTATGTTTAAACTTGAAGTCGTAATCAAAAGTAACAAAAAAAAAAATTTATTCTATCATAATAAGCACACTTTTCATTCTTATCCTTGCCTTTGTTATCTCTCGCTCCAGATTTATCCNTATTTTGGATAGAAATAACCTCTCAATTTTATCTGATGTTTGTTCTTTCAGAATTACTGTTATAGAAGTAAACTTCTTCTATCATAATTGCCCGTGGTGGAGTGGTATTGAGGTTGTCCTCTGAGCTTGTGAATTTTATGTTTAAACTTGAAGTCGTAATCAAAAGTAACAAAAAAAAAAAAAATTATTCTATCATAATAGGCACACTTTTCATTCTTATCCTCGCCTTTGTTATCTCTCGCTCCAGATTTATCCCTCCATTTGGAACCTGTGAAAAATGGAAAGTATGGTTTAAGAGAGATGATTAAAAATCAATTTAAACAAAATATATTTCTATTTTTAATATTAAAAACTTTGGACTACAAAACAAAGGATAACTTCTCTCATAATTCTATTTCACTCGGGATTTATGTTGAGGTTGATTGAAATTTGTGGAAAGAAAAGAAAAGAAAAAAGATGTGTTGGAATAGAACAAAAAGTCACATGAGATATGCCTGACTTGATCGCAATTTAAATTTGATTTCCAATCACTTTAGTCTCTCTTCGTTTGTTTCCCAAATAAAGAGTAATGGATATTTGACATTGTTTCATAGAATACTGTCTGTGGAACTAGATCACATAATTCGCACACAGCTAGGATTGCGGCTTCGATTAAAAACTTAATTAGTGTGGATGCGGTTTCAGTGTATTTAATATATATATATATATGTTATATATGGTAATCTTTCTGAGATAGGAATTATATGAGAAACTTCCATACATATTTGTAAGAAAAAGATAGAAAAAACAGGTTTCTAATATCACTCCTCATACATTAGTTAATACGTGAAGGGGTTTTAACTGGAATAGGAATAAAAGAACAAAAATAGATTCATGAGGTTTTAATTAATGATTCACCTCCCACTGGTATGTTCCAGGTTCGTTTAGATAATGAAGATCTGATATTAAGTTATGCTTCAAGAAGGATTCGACATAATTTTATACATTATACTACTAGGAGGTAAAAATTGAAGTAAGTCATTTTGATTCAACCAGATATATATATATAATGCTAACCTTTACTATTTTTAAAATTTTTTACCAATTGACTTGTAGAGTAAACTAAATAAAATTTGACACAATTTGCAAGCGCATTTCTTTATAGAATTGCTTTGGTTATATCTAAACCAAAACAATGAATAAATCAGCCCATAGTCATGCCCCTTTGTCTGCAATTTTCTTCCCACTTCTCCAATCTCATTTGCGGATTCAATTAATAAGAGAATCAGTATTATTAAATAATAAAAACACAGAAAAACAAAGAGAACCGAGGGAGGGAGAGAAAGAGAAGGATAGAGAGAAAGAAGATAATAAAATGTATTTGCTAAGCTACACCTCCTCTAAAAGGGGCGTAGTGTCTATAAAATACCAGATTAAGCAAGAACAGAGTAGAACTCCAGAGTAAAGAGGGAGACGAGAGAGAGGGAAGAAGGAGATAGGAGAAATTCTTGTATATTCAATCTAAGAGCTACAGTACATCAGCAGAGGTTATATAAAGAAAGTAAAATGCTAACTAACTCCAGCTCATCTAACTATGACAGTTATATTCTAACTTCATTGTTAACTATCTAATTTAATCAGAGTTAACTAAACTAACTAACTGTGGTTAACTGGTTAACTAACTTACTATATCAGTCAAACTAGTCAACTAACTAAAACTTGCATTACAAGATTATAAATAATCTGTACATCCCCCCTTCAAGTTGGAGTTTGGGAGTGATGAAAATCCACCAAACCCAACTTGGTCACAATGGAGGTGAATTGCGGTCCAGCAAGGTTTTTGGTGAAGATGTCAGCCAACTGATGTTTGGTAGAGATGTGTCGAGGAAGAACAAAACCTGCCTTGTATTTATCACGAACTAGATGACAGTCTATTTCAATGTGCTTTGTGCGCTCGTGAAAGATTGGATTAGCAGTGATATGCAAAGCTGTTAAATTATCACACCACAAGGAAATAGGTAAAGGAATATGTAAGTGAAAGTCTTGTAAAATATAACTAATCCAAGTGAGCTCACAAACAGTGGTTGCTAGGCTTTGATATTCTGCTTCAGCTGAGGACCTGCTGACAGTAGATTGTTTCTTGGTTTTCCAAGAAATTAAAGAGGGTCCTAAGAAGACACAATAGCCAGTGATGGATCTTCGTGTATCTTTGCATGCAGCCCAATCTGCATCACAGTAACCAGTAAGGGATAGACTAGTGCCAGAAGGAAAAAACAAGCCCCGGGAAGGAGTGCCTTTGAGGTATTTCAGCACATGAATGGCGCCATTCCAGTGTGCTTGAGTGGGAGAATGGAGGTACTGGCTTAGCTGTTGAACCGCATGAGTGATGTCAGGCCTGGTAAGACCAAGGTAGAGCAATTTGCCTACAAGCCTGCGAAATTTGTCTGGTTCATGCAAAGGAGCTCCAACGGAGGAAAACTTTTGCCCTTTGGGTAAAGGGGAAGCAGCAGGCTTAGCTCTAAGTAGTCCAGCATCTTGGAGAATATCTAGGACATATTTCCTTTGGTTGACATAGGTGCTAGATGGTCCACGAGCAATCTCAAGGCCTAAAAAATATTTAGCAAACCCCATGTCCTTGATGGTAAACGTGGTATGAAGGAAGTGTTTGACCTGCTGGATGTCATGGTCATTTGTGCCAGTAACTAAGACATCATCAACAGAAACAAGCAGTGCCAAGAATGAACCTGATCTGGTCATGGTGAATAGGCAGTGGTCATGTGCACTTTGTACAAACCCATAAGTCTGAAGTTTAGTACAGAATTCAAGGTTCCACTGACGGGAAGCCTGTTTCAAGCCATAAAGTGATCTTTTCAGTAGACAAACCTCATTTGGCTTGGCTGTGTGGTATCCTTGTGGAGGTTGCATGTAAACTTCCTCATTGAGAGAGCCATGTAAGAAGGCATTATTGATGTCTAATTGATGCAAGGGCCAATTCTGAGTAGAAGCAATGGCTAAGAAAATGCGGACAGTGACCAACTTAGCCACAGGTGAAAAACTTTCTTTATAGTCCACTCCTTCAATCTGGTGATAGCCTTTGGCAACCAGCCTGGCTTTGTAACAATCAATAGTCCCATCAGGAAAATATTTCACCTTGTAAACCCATTTAGAACCAATGGCCTTCTTGCCAGGAGATAAAGAGACCAAGTCCCAAGTGTGATTGGATTCAAGGGCCTTTAGTTCATTGTTCATAGCCTCAACCCATTTGTCATGCTTGCTAGCTTGATAGTATGAACGAGGTTCAGGGACAGTGGTCACATTGGCAAGAAATGACATGTAAGACTCAATAAAAAATGGGGAATGATAATAAGGAAATGTATAGGGAGTATAGGCAGAAGAACCACTACCTGATGCAGCAACAGCAGCTGGTAAAGTAGGAGAAACAGTCACATGAGAGACAAAATCCTGTAGCCAAGTGNATCAGGCAAATATTTCACCTTGTAAACCCATTTAGAACCAATGGCCTTCTTGCCAGGAGATAAAGGGACCAAGTCCCAAGTGTGATTGGATTCAAGGGCCTTTAGTTCATTGTTCATAGCCTTAACCCATTTGTCATGCTTGCTAGCATGATAGTATGAACGAGGTTCAGGGACAGTGGTCACATTGGCAAGAAATGACATGTAAGACTCAATAAAAAATGGGGAATGATAATAAGGAAATGTATGGGGAGTATAGGCAGAAGAACCACTAACTGATGCAGCAACAGCAGCTGGTAAAGTAGGAGAAACAGTCACATGAGAGACAAAATCCTGTAGCCAAGTGGGTTTAAACTTTGGTCGAGAGCTTTGTCTATGAGGAAGAGGAGGGAGATCAGGTAGTATAGGAAAAGGAGGGAGTATAGGAAGAGGAGGTGGTTCAGATGTACCTGTTGTGGAGGACAAAGGTGAGGCAGGAGGAATGGAGTACTGGTTCTCAGAACCAACAATAGGAGGAATAGAGTTTTGGGTTTGTGGTGTTGTTGGCAGAGGTGGGGTATCAAAAATATCAGAATCATGGAAAGGGATTGATAAAGAGATATCACTGTCAGTGGATGGTGCAGTGGCAAAAGGAAAAATATTTTCATGAAACACAACATCTCGAGAAGTGTAAAATTGGTGAGAATCTAAATCATAAACTCTATATGCCTTTTGTCCTATGACAAAGCCCAAAAATATGCACTTATAGGCTATGGCTGCAAATTTATCCTTGTGAGGGTGAGTGTTGGTGACATAACATAGGCAACCAAAACATTTCAACAAGGAATAATCTGGTTTCTTGTTATGCAGAAGCTCATAAGGAGTCTTCCATTCTAAAAACTGAGATGGTAAACGATTGATAATTGATATGTGCTTTTTAGGCCTTTAAATGCCATGTTTTTATCAATAGATTCTTACTTATATTTGAGCAAATTCGCTTTAAACATGGTATTTAATCCCATTATTTGTGTATCAGGTGTTTCTTTGAATTATCAAGCAAATGGAAGAATTCTATGGATTTTCTGGAGAAAAAGGGAGAGAAATCAGAAGAAGCTGATAAGCAGACAAGGAACACGGCCACGACATGGCCTTGTTATGCCCGTGTCTGACCAACATGGTCGTGTTATTCCTGTGTCCAGCATCTAGAGAGCTTTCCTCCATTTTCTGAGGAACACGGCCAGAATCTATGCAGGACACGCCCATGTCGAGGCCGTGTTCGAGGTCCAGAGAGCATTTTAAGAACACGCCCAGCCCCATTTAATGAACACGGCCGTGTCTGAGGCTGTGTTCAAGCTACTGAAGGTGAAACCCTAGTTTTAGATTAGAATATATGCAATCAAGAGGGGAAATCAGGGGGGCGGTTTCTTTGGATATTCAGAGGCACGATTCAGAGCCAGAGGTGGGAGTCCAACCCTAGAGGCTGGAAGAAGAGCAAGATAGAAGATCAACCCATTGCAAGAACTTCATGAGAATGAGTTTTTACCTGATTCCATCTTGTGTTCTCTGTATTGTTTTGATTAGATTTGATCATAAACTAACTTGTAAAGATTTAGATAGGATGAACCCTAGAAATACATTTGTATTCTGATTCTTTTGATTCAATGGGAATACATCTTTCATTCTTGGAATCGTCTATGATTATTATTTGTGTTGAGTTGATGATGCTAGCCATTGATTTAACACCAGATTCCATTTTATAGATTGAGAAATTGTAATTTGGATAAGATCACTTGTAGACAATGGGATTTGCTTGGGATCACTAGAGATAGGATTCACATAAGTCCTCTGATTTGAGTCAATGTACTAAGGGAATCCATAAAACACAACTAATGCTTTCTTAGGGGTTTTGATTAGGAAGAGATTTCAGTCAATCAATCTAGGAATAGATGTCTTATTGCTTGAGAAAGATGAAGACATAATTTAGGGATTCCTATCAGTCTAAGTAAAGAAGTGGTGCCCACTGAGTTAAAGATGAAAGTGCAATGTTTTCCCTAGGGGGTTTTTCATTTAGACATATCCTTCGATTGATAAATCTATCAAATTATTTGTTACTACTTTATTAGCTTGTTTATATTAGCTTAGATTAATTAGTTCCTTTATCAAACCGAAATTCTGAGATTAGATAATAGAAAAAGGATTATCACTAATAGCTATAGTTCCTCATGGGATCGACATCCGTACTCAATTAAGCTATTCTACAAAACGATAGGTATATTTGCCTAGAATGTTTGTAGCATTGTTTCAATTGAATACAAGTTCATAAAAAAATATACACATCAATAATATATGCAGCCATTAAAAGGGAATGACCCCAAAATTTAATAGCAGATGAGCTTGAAACATCAAAGCTCTAGCAATTTGTAAAAGATGCTCGTGCTTCCGCTCAACAATGCCATTTT
Organism: Cercis canadensis; assembly: GCA_003255065.1. Classification (NCBI taxonomy): domain Eukaryota; kingdom Viridiplantae; phylum Streptophyta; class Magnoliopsida; order Fabales; family Fabaceae; genus Cercis; species Cercis canadensis. The sequence continues at coordinate 67,975 of QAOA01001691.1, forward strand.
GCTAGGGAGTATAAGCATAACTCTTATGATGCAGAATGCTTAATTCAGATAAAAGGGATTGACAAGCATTGCTAGTAAATTCTGAACCATTATCTGTCCTAATGCATTTAATATGCGTTTGAAATTGGTTTTGCACCATTTGAAAGAAAATTTTCAGTGTTTGCAAAGTTTGGTGCTTATGAGTGAGCAAAAAAATCCAAGTTGCTCTATGAAATCATCCACCACAGTAAGCATGTAATGTGCACCAGTTATAGAGGTTTTGCTATAGGGTCCCCACAAATCTATATGCATGAGGTCAAAAGGAGATTCGGATTTGGAGTTACTAAGGGGAAAAGGTAATCGATGCTGTTTTGATTTATGACAAATGTCACAAGTAGAAAGTAGTGGGATATTCATCCCTTTCAAAAAGGAGATATGTTGTAATGTCTTCAACGAGGCATGGCCAAGTCTGTTATGCCACAAGGTTTTAGAAGTTTTATTCAATTGACTAGTACCAGTACAAGGTGGATTGAAAGAATTATAGATTAAATTAAAGGAAGATTTGACTTAGTCAATCTGATTATTACATGAAAGAAAAAAAGTAGCAATATTGCGAAATGAAGATTTGTCTAGAATGTATAGGTTCCCTACCACTTTACCAATGGCTATAACAGCTTCAATCAGCGGGTCCTGCAGAAGGCATTTGTTAGGAACAAAAACAAACTTAATCTGAGCAGTTTTGGATAACTTCCTTACTGAAAGAAGGTTAAACTTGAAGCTAGGAACATAGAGAGCTTCAGTCAAAATAAGAGTAGGGCTGAGATAAACATCACCAATTTGATGCACTAACTTAACAGAACCATCAGGTAAATAGACAGGAGTGATTTGTGTTACTGGTTTTAAGTTATGTAAAAGATCTGAGTTAATGCACATGTGGTTTGATGCCCCTATGTCCACTATCCAAGTTCCATTATCCATATTATCTACTATATGTAAAGCAGAATGAAGAGTAGAATTGGAGATGTTACCTGCAAAATCCTCAATATGAGCAAAATTGACATGATTCCCTTCGTAATTTTCATGCCCTTTCATCATTTTGGAGAGTTCCTGTTGAATTAGTTGTGCCAAAGATGTTCTTGGATCAAAGTTTTTCTCCGCAGCATTGGTCATGTTGGCATCTAAGGGATTATCAACTAGATTGGCCACATGCTTGCCTCCCATTTCTTGACTGCGTTGCCTCTTAAGCTCCTTATACCAATCTGGATATCCATGCAACTTGAAGCAAGTATCCCTAATGTGACCGCCAGTATTACAGTGAGTACAGGACAATTTTTCATATTTTTCGTTTTTCTTTTCATTGTAATTTGGCTTCTTATGATTTCCTCTGCGAAAACCAGTTCCAGTGCCTCTTCCCATTGGGGTTCTTGCTAACATAGCTGAATTCTCCACCTTCCTTGCCAAGTTAGTATGGACCTCACGTTGCTTTTCAATGTGTAAAGTCATTGAGTATGCCTTATTCATTGAAGGCAAGGGTCCATTACCAAAATTTGGTTCCTGACATGGTCAAAGTCATCACTAAGCCCCATTAAGAACTGTAGTAGCTTGCTGGAGTGTGCAAGATCAACGACTTTCTTTGTAACATCACAGGTGCAGTTCTTGCATGTACATCTTGGAATTGGTTGTACACAATCCAACTCATCCCATAGCTTCTTTAGTGCTGTGAAATACTTGACCACCGATTGGTTTCCTTGAGAAATGGTGCTTATTTCTCTTTGAATTTGGTAAATCTGTGGTCCATTAGATTCACCAAACCTTTCTTCCAATTCTAACCAAAGCTCTCTTGCAATTGATGCATAGAGAAAAGCTTCCACTACTTCTTTAGAAATGGAGTTCAGGATCCATGACCGAATCATGCAATCCACACGAATCCAATGATCAAACTCATCAGTTGATCCTTCTTCAGGTACACCATACCTTCCGTCGATGAATATGAGCTTCATCTTTGCTCCCAACGCTATTTTAATTGATCTACTCCATGACAAGTAATTGTTACCTGCCAAATGAGTTGTCACCAATTGCATTCCAGGATGATCTGAATTTGCTAAAACCATGGGATCACCACCATTGACGCTGCTCGATGCTTCTTTGTTCGTCGATGCAGTTTCGGTTTCCATCTTCCCAGTCAATCAAGAAATATCTTTCACCAAATCTATTTTGAATCAACAGATTGAATACACTTGCAAATCAAGATTGATTTGCTCTAATACCATGTAAAATATCAAATTAAGCAAGAACAGAGAAGAACTCCAGAGAAAAGAAGGAGACGAGAGAGAGAGAAGAAGGAGATAGGAGAAATTCTTGTATATTCAATCTAAGAACTATAGTACATCAGCAGAGGTTATATAAAGAAAGTAAAATGCTAACTAACTCCAGCTCATCTAACTATGACGGTTATAATCTAACTTCAGTGTTATCTATCTAATTTAATCAGAGTTAACTAAACTAACTAACTGTGGTTAACTGGTTAACTAACTTACTATATAAGTCAAACCAGTCAACTAACTAAAACTTGCATTACAAGATTATAAATAATTTGTACAGTGTCATCCACCCCCTGATTTAGAGGTTAAATTTGGTGTCATTACGAATATCTTAAAAAATTGAGTTACACCGTTCCTAATAAAATGTAAGATCCGCAAGATATAGAAAAATATGTCAAACAAATTTTTTTTTGTCAAGAAAATAGAATTTGACACTTTTTTTTTTTTTTATATCATCAGGTTCTTGTATTTTATAAAGAAATGTGTATTATGTCACATACTAGATAATTCAATTTTTCGAAATCTTTACGATACTAAAATTACAAAGTCCTACCAAAACTCACCTATTAAGTGGAGGGTAGTGCTATCCCAAAAGTCCTAAATGTAGGTTAGTAAGTACCATAATAAAAACACAAAAAAAAAAAAAAACCAAGGGTGGGAGAGAAATAGAAGTATACAGAGAGAAGNAAAAAACCTAGGGTGGGAGAGAAATAGAAGTATACAGAGAGAAGAGAGGGTAGACTGAAGGAGTATGAAATAAAGATGGAGACAGAACTAGAACTAGCGCAAGAGGAATAGAAACAGAGAGATATATGCAGTAAGAATGGGAGCAGATCGAGAAAGAGGAATTGAAATATCAAATTTAGTGTGCGGGTAATCTGAGTCCCGTTACTTCTGGGTAATATGTATGCATTTCAAGTTGCCTTTGGTTGCTGTCCTTTTCCAACAGAAAAGAAAAGAAACGAAAAGAGAACTGCACTTACTTTTCATTTAGGTATTACTGTGGCATGTATGTAGTGTTAAGCAGTCATGCCACGTGGACTTAGTGGACAAAGGCTAGCTTAGCTAGTGACTATTAGTTAGATAGTTAGTTAGGTTAGCTGGTATTGTTAAGCAAGTTAGTTATGCCACGTCAGCTTTATTAGTGCTGAAATGTAATTATCGTGTGTGATCATTCTGTTATAAAAAAGAATGATGATGTACTTGATTCAATTAATCAGAGAAAGTATTGTTCTGACTTCTCTTTCTTCTCTCTCTCTCTCTCCTTCTTTCCTTCTCGGTTTCTGGTTTGATCTGATACACTTTCTGCTTCATTGCTCTTTCGTGTTCTTCATTCTGGAAACTGTACACACAACTTTCATGGTATCAGAGCAAGAATCAATGGCAGATCACACTTCAACTTCAGTGACTCCATTGAGGGAAACAATGAATCTACCAACCTTTGGGCAATCGCTCACCATCAAGCTTGATCGAGGTAATTTCTTGATTTGGCAAAATCAGTTACTTAATATTGTAATTGCTAATGGATACGAAGATATTCTTGATGGTACATCTCCATGTCCAAAACGTTTTCTTGAAAATCAAACACCAAACCCAGAGTATGTGCTCTGGCAAAGGCAAAATCGCCTTGTAATGAGTTAGATATATGCCTCTCTTACTGAATTGGTCATGACTCAGATCATGGCCTATGACACTGCAAGTGCAATCTGGACGTCTCTTGNGATATTCTTGATGGTACATCTCCGTGTCCAAAACGTTTTCTTGAAAATCAAACACCAAACCCAGAGTATGTGCTCTGGCAAAGGCAAAATCGCCTTGTAATGAGTTAGATATATGCCTCTCTTACTGAATTGGTCATGACTCAGATCATGGCCTATGACACTGCAAGTGCAATCTGGACGTCTCTTGCTAAGAGTTTTGCTTCCACATCTCGTGCTAGAGTTATGGAATTGAAACTCCAACTTCAAACCACACGCAAGGGAGGTCTAGGCTTGTGGGATTATTTCCTTAAAATTAGGAATATCTGTGATAATCTACGAGCTATTGGAGAAATTGTTAGTCAGGATGACCAAATCATGGCCATATTGGGATCTGAATACAATGCTATGGTAGCACATGCAAGTTTCGAGTGTTTGACAGTTGAGGCACTGCAGAGTCACTTGCAAACTTTTGAGAAACGTCTTGAAAGACAAAGATCAGTGGATGAGCAGGTTCTAATTCAAGCAAATGCAACCACTTTTAATCACCAGAAAGGTAAGAAAAAGTTTTATCAGAATCAGCATTATCAGAATCAGAATTCTCAAGGTTCTCTGCCAAATTTTGGCAATAATGCTTCAAACTTCAGTCATGGGCATTCTCGTTCATTCTCTGGTTAAGGCAATCAGTTTAGCAAGAACAAGTTTGGTCAGGGCAATAATTCAACTGGAAAGCCCCAGTGTCAAATTTGTCTTAAGATTGGTCATATGGCTACAGACTGTTGGCATAGGTTTGATAATGGGTTTCAACCAAGAATGGCTCAAAATAGCTCACCACAGGGTCAGAATGCACAAGCTATGGTCGCTGGGCCTGGACTTTTTGGTGACACTCCATGGTTTCTAGATACAGGTGCTACTCACCATGTCACATCAGATTTGAGCAATATGTCTCTGCATAATCCATTCACTGGAAATAACAAGGTCATTGTTGGCAATGGTAAGGGTCTTCTTGTGTTACATACTGGTTTTGCTTCCATTTCAACCTCTAACAGGCCTCTTATTCTCAATAATATCCTTCATGTGCCCAAGATCACTGCTAATCTAGTTAGTGTGCAAAAACTTTGTCAAGATAATCATGCTTATGTTGAGTTTTATCCTTCTTGTTTTCTTGTGAAGGACCAGAAAACGCAGGAGACTCTTCTTCAAGGAAAGCTTGATCGAGGTCTATATCGAGTAATGTCTACACTGGCCTCTAGTAATACTCATGCTGCTACTGCTTTTCAAGTCTTTAGTTCTCATTCACAAACTGATAAGTCAAGTTTATAGCTTTGGCATAATCGCCTTGGTCATCCTTCCATTGAGGTTGTAAATAGAGTTTTGTTGCAATCTCATTTACCTACATATAGCTTCAATAAAAGACCTATTTGTAGTTCCTGTCAGCTGGCCAAGAGCCATAAATTTCCCTTTGTACGTTCTACTTCCAAGGCAATCAAACCATTTGCTTTAATACATGCTGATCTATGGGATTCTCCTTCATGCATTTCTGTTAATGGTGCCTGTTATTTCTTGTTGTTAGTTGATGACTATAGTAGGTTTTGTTGGTTATATCTACTGCAATCTAAGAGTGAAACTCTCACTATGTTTCAACGCTTTCAAGCTATGGTTGAGAGACAATTTGAGTGTAAAATTCAGTGCATTCAATTTGATTTTGGTGGGGAGTTTGAAGCCTTTGATAAATTGGTAAGTCAACTAGGCATACAACATCAGTTTTCTTGTCCTTACACTCCGGAACAAAATGGTAGGGTAGAAAGAAAAAATTGACAGGTGGTTGAGGTTAGGTTATCTCTTCTTCTCACTGCAAGCATGCCTACCAAGTACTGGAATTTTGCTTTTCAAACAGCTGTTTATCTGATAAATAGGTTACCTACTTTTGCTCTTCAGTTTAACACTCCTTATAGATTGCTATATCAAAAAGATCCAGATACATCTCAGCTTAGAACTTTTGGTTGCCTGTGTTTTCCATGCCTTAGACCTTACAGGGCTCACAAATTGGAGAATAGATCCAGTGTGTGCTGCTTCCTTGGCTATAGTAACAAGCATAAAGGTTCCTCTGTCTGGACATGGACTCAAAATGTATCTATGTCTTAAGACATGTGGTTTTTGCAGAAGATACTTTCCCTTTTCAAGCTCAACCAGGGTCCCTTGCTTCACATTCTCCTCAGGATGTCATTCTGCCTCTTTCCCTTCCAGTACAAACCCTTCCATTACTATCTCCTTCCCCTTTACCTTCTGCTGCTTCTCCTGACTTATCACTTGTTAGCTCTCTTAGTCCTTTGTCTTCTGCATCAGGTCACTCTCCCATGCCAGTCTTACCTGAAGTAAATTCCTCTTTACCATCTATCCTTCCTGCTCCTACTTGCATGGTTACTTGCAGTCAACATGGTATTTTTAAACCAAAAGTGTTTGCAGCTGCTACTCATTCTCCTTTGACTAAGCCATCTACTTATAAACAAGCTATGCGATTTCCCTGTTGGCAGGAGGCTATGATAGCTGAGTTTGAAGCCTTGCAAAGGAATAACACATGGGTCTTAGTGCCTTGTCCTTCACAGAAGAATGTGGTTGGCTCCAGATGGGTGTATAAACTCAAATATAAACAAGATGGTTCCATTGAAAGTTATAAGGCTAGATTAGTGGCTCAAGGGTTCACTCAAACTCATGGGTTAGACTATTTTGACACGTTTAGTCCTATTGTCAAACCTGCTACTATTAGAGTGGTTCTCACCATTGCTTTGGCTCATAATTGGTCAATCCAACAACTTAATGTTAGCAATGCCTTTCTTAATGAGGATTTAGCAGAAGAGGTTTACATACGAAAGCTCCAGGATTTGAAGATCCTCATTTGCCTCATCATGTGTGTAAGTTACAAAAGGCCCTTTATGGTTTAAAACAAGCCCCTCGAGCTTGGTTTACCAAACTCAGAACTACCTTGGTGGCTTGGGGATTTGTTTGCACAGTCTCGGATAATTCTCTGTTTGTCTTTACTTTTGCACAAACTATTCTGTTTCTGCTGGTATATGTTGATGACATCATCTTGACTGGTAATGACAAACAAGTTATGCAATCTCTCATTACTTCCTTGAATGCTCAGTTCTCTCTTAAGGATCTTGGTTCTTTGCATTATTTTCTAGGCATAGAGACTACTTGGCTTCCGCATGCACTTCATCTGTCTCAAACAAAGTATGTCACTGATTTATTGCAAAGGGCTGGTCTTACTGACTCCAAACTAGTTCCCACACCTATGGTAAGCTCTCATATCTTGTCCCTTACTCATGGGGTGCCTCTGCCTAATCCTACTCTTTATCATAGTCTTGTTGGTGCCTTACAGTATTGCACCATTACAAGGCCTGACATTGCTTACACAGTTAATAAGTTGTGTCAGTTTTTTAGTTGTCCTACTGATGAGCACCTTAAGGCAGTCAAACATGTGCTTAGGTATCTCAAAGGCACTCTTCACTTTGGTCTCACCTTCACTCAAGCTACCTCTCTTCCTTTGGTGGCTTATTCTGATTCTGACTGGGCTGGCTGTCCAGGCGCAGCACCAGTGGTCATGCTGTCTTCTTTGGGAACAGTCTTGTGTCTTGGTGTTCAGAGAAACAAAAGGTGGTTTCCAGGTCTAGTACTGAGGCTGAGTACAGGGCTTTGGCTAATGCTACCTCTGAGATACAGTGGTTACAGTCCCTTCTCCGAGAGCTGCATTTTCCTCTTCCTCAGGTGCCTTTACTGCTCTTTGATAACATCAGTGCAACCTTTCTTGCTGCCAATCCAGTGCTGCATGCTCGCACAAAGCATATTGAAATTGACTATCATTTTATTCTAGAGAAGGTGCAAGATAGGTCTCTTAAGCTTTGTCACATTCCCTCTCTTAATCAAGCTGCTGACATGCTTACCAAACCATTGTCTACTGCTTCTTTTTTGCTCAACAGGTCCAAATTAACAGTCCTTCCTCATCCTGTTAATTTGAGGGGGGATGTTAAGCAGTCATGCCACGTGGACTTAGTGGACAAAGGCTAGCTTAGCTGGTGACTATTAGTTAGATAGTTAGTTAGGTTAGCTGGTATTGTTAAGCAAGTTAGTTATGCCACGTCAGCTTTATTAGTGCTGAAATGTAATTATCGTGTGTGATCATTCTGTTATAAAAAAGAATGATGATGTACTTGATTCAATTAATCAGAGAAAGTATTATTCTGACTTCTCTTTCTTCTCTCTCTCTCTCTCTCCTTCTTTCCTTCTTGGTTTCTGGTTTGATCTGATACACTTTCTACTTCATTGCTCTTTCGTGTTCTTCATTCTGGAAACTGTACACACAACTTTCATGTAGCCCATACTTAAAAAAACCAAGTCAAGTCATGATTAAAAACTAGATGCTCCCAAGGCTGCGGCAGTCCCTTTTACTTTCTGTTGTCCCTTTTAATAATGATGGTGTTCACTGTCCATTATGATTTGAACTCGGTTTTATCTTGTATTTTTGAATTGTAAGGGGAATATATAGACACCAAAATTGAGACCCTACTGCTCTTTCAATAATGGAGGATCTTGTGGATGTAATGTCATGAAAAAGGGAAAACGTGATCCTTGCTTTTACGAAATAGATACAGCTGAGGTTAAAGGGTTGTGTTATAGTGAGAATACTGGATTGTTGTCAACATAAAATCATAGCAAATCTTGTGTATTTTTCTTCATAAATAAAAAGATAGCCAGAAAAATCTGTCATTCACTAAAAAATATCATGCATTCATTGGTGCGGTTAGGGACAAGGAAAGTCTCACTATGGTCTACATCAGATGATTCAGATCCATCTTGGCTTCAAATGAACCAGCTAGAAGCCCAGAAAAGTGTTATCATACATTTCCCAATTCAATTTATACCTTAAAATTTTAACTAGATTCCCTTATTTGTTTTCAATTGGGTGCTTCAATCTCATCATCTCTGGTAAGCACCCACCGCCTTAAAACTTTAATGGGGTATTCAGTCTGTCTTCGATTTGAATTTTTGATAACGTGTCATATGATTTTAATATATTATCCTTGAGCTAGATGGGGAGTAAACGTCAACATATTTTTTATTTCTGTCTGAATGAGAGCATTTTGTTTATTTTCTTGTTCATCTTTATTAGAATCATTGCATGAGATTTGTGCCAAGTTTACTTTTAAGAATTTTTGAACCAGAGCACAATTGAATTTTTAAAGTTGATTGATTTAGAGCTTGCTGTGATTCAGGTTAGCAATCTGATGTGGTTGATTAAATTTGTATGATGCTGTCTTGGTTTGATCTTGTAGAAGGATTGGATATAATGCTTTCTATTCATATTACTCTGCACCATTCAAAAAATTTCTGTTAATGTTATTCCTCACAAATGTGAAAGCAGCTTTTGGTCTGGCACTTCATTTTTATTTTTATTTTTCTTTTCTTCTCTAAACTGATCCTACAGCTTCTTGTCTGCATCTGCTGTATTGTGTAAAATCTGTTTGGACCTAATCCCATGCACTTACTGCACTGCATAATACTGAAATTCTCTTTGGATACGTTGTGACAATGCATTTAGCAGTTTTTTATTATTACCCATAAAAATATTAGCAGATATTTATGTTCTAGAATCATGTCAATTAAGGCAAAATACAAAAACAAAGATGGCAATTTGTGAATGAACATCTGTTTAGCTCGGTTTGTGTTCTGAGATTGGGATTTAACCACTATAGTGAAAGATACATTTTTATTAAATAATTTTTTTTTCCTTGTTGGTTGACTCTTGGGGTCTGTGTTAGCCCTACAATTCTCTAATCCAGTTTTGATTATAACAAATGATCATACTGTTACTAATCATATGTTTTGTGCCTTAGTGTTTATTTAGAACATGTTAGTAAGAAGTCTTAGAAACTAGTTCTTGATTCAAAAAAAAAAAACTAGTTCTAGCAAGGGAGAACTTGTTCTTCTAGAAATTGAATATCTAAGATTGCTAAAGTGGACAAAATTTATTGAAGACCCTAGAAGCTTTGAGATTCCTTTAGTCATATCAGGAAATTACCTCAGCAATAGAAGGAAACTTCCTCTTAAGGGTGCCGTTGCTAGATCCACTTTTTAAGGGAAAAAGTAAGAGATATTTGTCACTAAAAGACAAAAAATTAGCTGAGTGAATTTTGCTTGGTGTTTGTTGTGACAGCTGTCCTTGGCATAGGCAATAACCAGTGATCTTCACATGAATGCAACTTGCTTTTTTAAAGATAGTCCCAAGGCTTCAAAAAAGATGAAGAGAGAGTGAAATAGCATAATGTATTCTTTTTAAGTTTTTGAACTTAGCATTTTCTCTCTTCCTCTTTCTTCTTCAAGAGTAGTTTTTCAAATTCTTCTTTATTGAGAGAGTTGTTTTTCGTGGGGCTTCATTTATGATAAATGGGACTTTTTTAATCAGATTTATGAGGGAGAAATTTGGTATGTGAGTGACTTCTGGGGGTTGTGCTAGAAGGGGAAAGTTCTTAGTGAGCTTGAAGAAAACCATAGATGTAAAGGTTGGAGAAGCTTGGACAACTAAACTCAGATTTTCGTGGAACCTTAAAGCATTTGGGAGAAGTGGATGTAGGCAATGTTGCTGAACCACTATAAAATCTTTGACTAAGATTTTCTCTCATTATCTCTCTGTTATTTTGATATGAAGCATTTCTTTATCTAGCTCTCTATATCTGTTGAACTTGGTTTTATCAGAGAACTAGTTCTTGAAGAGATCTGAAGATTTACTAGATCTATCTTTTAGAACTATTTTAGTTTTAAATTTTAAAAATTCCTATTCACCCCCTCTAGGAGTATTTACTGCAACCTTCAATTGGTATCGGAGCTTTGTGCTCATCTTGTTGGTTTAACTGACCAAGAGCTAAAGATCTAGTTCACCGTATTGTAGGTATCATGAACAAATAGAATGAATCTCATTCATCTCATAAACCACCATTCTTCAATGGAGAAAACTATTCTTACTAGAAGCATTGTATGGAAATTTAACTTGAGTCAATTGACTATGAAGTTTGGCAGATTCTCAAAAATGGACTCATACCACCTACCAAAATGGAAAATGGAGTTGTAATTCCAAAAGAAGAACTTGAGTTCACTGTTGAAGACAAGCTCAAACTCACCCTCAATTCTAAGGCTAGATACAAAATCGTGTGTGCTGTATCTGCAAAAGAATATAAGAATATTGCTTCTTGCAACACTGTAAAGGAAATGTGAGATAGACTTGTTGCCATTAATGAAGGAACTAGTCATGTCAAAGAGGCTAAAATTGATATTTATTCTATTCAATATGAAATGTTTCATATGTCTCAAGATGAACCTTTAGAATCCTTTTTTGTTCGGTTTCTGAGTATTATTAATAGTCTCAAAGGCCTTGGAAGAGAATACAATCAAAAAGAGCAAGTCAAAAAAGCTCTTGAGATGTCTATTTGAAAAATGGGAATCTAAAGTAATTGTACTGTCCCATGAACTCACCATTGATCAACTCAGAGGTACTTTGGAATCACATTAGATGCTACTCTTTCAAAAGAAGGCCAAAACAAAAGAAAGAAAGAATAGTTTAGCTCTTACTTCCATTACTTCAGAAACTAGTACTCAAGAAGAACTAGTTTCTAGTGAAGATGATGTAACACTAGTTACAAAAAGAGTTCTTGATCTAATGAAGAAGAGAAAAGAGAAGAAAATATTTCAACCAAAAAGAACCAAAAATTTCAGTAGAGGAGAAAATCACAAGGAACCCCTCATATGTTATGAATGCAAAAAACCAAGATACATCAAACATGAATGTCCAAATCTCAAGAAGAAAAAGTACTTCAAAAAGGGTAAAAATAAGGCTATGATGGTTACCTGGAGTGATGAGGATTCAACCTCTAATAGTGAAGACTCTGATGAGAAAAATATTGCTAACTTCTGCTTGATGGCCACTAGTGAAAGCAGCGGAGAAAAGCATGAGGTAACTGATATAGATCTTGAACTACTTCTTTCCTATGATGAACTGAGTCATGCTTTTGATGATTTGTCTTTATGAAAAAAAGACTTTCAAAAATCTCAGCTCTCAAGAAAATTATTAAAGATCAAATTAAGGTGATAGAAGAACTTAAGAGAGATAATTCTATTTTGATTGATAAACTTAAAATCTTACAACAACATAATGATATTTTTGCAAAAGAAAATTCTCTTACTGCTTCTATTTTGGATGAGAATAATGAGTTGAAAGGAAAAGTGAATGATATATCCAAAGATCTAGCTGAATTTTGTCCAAGGTAGAGATAACTTGAACTCTCTGCTAGGAACATAGAGGATAGGCCAAGATAGAACTGGTTTAGGTTATGTTCAACCTAACACTTCAAAGATTTCTAAAAATATTTTGTCAAAGCTTCTTCCTCACACTCATTCTCTAAGGAAACTTGCTTTTACTGTGGATATGTAGAACATTTTCTTAATACATGCTCTTATAAACCCTGTGCTGCTAGAAAAATGGTATGGGTGCCAAAAGGCACAACTGTTGCTAACTTGAAAGGACCCAAAGAAGTTTTGAGTAATTAAATCTCTCTGATTTTCTTGCATGTTTGTTATGAAGCCAAAAGTGACTGTTGGTATCTGGACAGTGGCTGCTCTAGGCACATGACTGGAGACTATTCAAAGTTTGTTTCCATTAACATGGAGGACTTAGGAGCTATTACTTTTGGTGATAATAGCAGAGGTAGAATAGTAAGAATAGGTAAAATCAACATAACTCCTTCTCTTTTCATTGACAATGTCTATTTTGTTAAAGGCCTAATGTACAATTTGTTAAGCATCAGTCAGTTGTGTGATAAAGTTCATATGATCATTTTTGAAGCTCCTCATTGCATTATTCATGATAGAAATTATGATGATCTTTTGTTTGTGGGCCAAAGAAGCTCAAATGTGTATAATGGGTCCAAAGAATCCTTGGATTTCAAAAATGAAACTTGTTTTGCTTCTCAAAGTAATTGTTATTGGTTGTGGCATAGGAGACTTGGCCATGCTAATTTTAAACTAATTGTCAAGCTTTCAAAGAAAGAACTAGTTTTGGGTTTACCTAAACTAGTTTTCGAAAAGGATAAGATTTGTACTGCTTGTCAGCTGGGTAAACAAATCAAATCTTCTTTCAGTTCTAAGAAAGACCTGTCAACTTCTAGGCCACTCAAATTACTGCATATGGATTTATTTGGACCAACACCCACTTTAAGCTTAAATGGCCAGAAATATGTTGTCTTTGAGAAATTTAGCAAAAATGTTCAAAATGAAAAAGATTTTTCAATTACCTCACTTAGGACTGATCATGGTGGAGAGTTTGAAAACAAGTATTTCAAAAAAAAATTGTGAAAATCAAGGTATCCACTATAATTTCCCTTTTCCTAGAACTCTTGAACAAAATGGTGTGGTTGAGAGGAAAAATAGGACCCTAGTTGAGATGGGAAAAACTATGTTGTGTGAAAATGATTTGCCAAAATACTTTTGGGCTGAAGCTGTAAACACAGGATGTTATATTTTCAATAGGTGTTTGATAAGACCCATTTTGAAAAAACCCCATATGAGCTATGGAAAGGAAGAAAACCCAATGTAAACTACTTTCATGCATTTGGATGTAAATGTTTTGTGTTGAATAATGGAAAAGACTATCTAGGAAATTTTGATTCCAAATTTGATGAGGGCATATTTTTGGGATATTCTTTGTCTAGAAAAGCATATAGATTGTTTAACAAAAGAATTTTGATTGTGGAAGAATCTATACATGTTATTTTTTTATGAATCTAACATTTCCTTGAGTTCAAATACTCTTGAGTAGCCAGAATTAGTGCAAGATAGTCTTAAAATGCCTGTTGGAGTAGAAAGCATCAAGGAGATTGCAAAGAACCAGCTCTTCTAGAACTAGTTCAGAAAGAAGCTCCACAATAGAATGTAAGAGATTCACCACCAAGAGAAACCAGAACTTTTAAAAATCATCTAGTTGTGAAAGTGATTGGAGATTTTCATAAAGGAATAAGTACTAGGGCCTCACTCAAAAACAAGCATATCAATCTAGCCTTTCTTTCCTTAGTTGAGCCTTCAAACATTAATGAAGCTTTAAAATATGAGGCTAGCATCATGGCTATGCAAGAAGAGCTAAACCAATTTGTCAAAAACAAAGTATGGGATCTAGTTCCTTAACCAAAGGATCATCCTATTATTGGCACAAGATGGGTTTTTAGGAATAAACTAGATGAAGACGGCAAGATTGTAAAAAACAAGGAAAGATTGGTAGCACAAGGTTGCAATCAGCAATAAGGTATTGACTTTGAGGAAACTTTTGCTCCTATAGCTAGATTAGAAACAACAAGAATGTTTCTTGCATTTGCATGTTTCAAAAATTTCAAAATCTATCAAATGGATGTGAAAAGTGCTTTTCTGAATGGTTTTATCAATGAAGAAGTGTATGTAAAGCAACCTCTTGGTTTTAAAAACTCGGATTTTCCTAACCATGTGTATAAACTTTCTAAGGCTCTTTATGGTCTTAAACAACCTCTTAGAGCTTGGTATGATAAACTTAATAAATTTTTTTTTTCTTATGGAAAATGGCTTCTCAAGAGGGAAAGTAGATACTACCTTGTGTCACAAAAAATGTTTCTCATAATACCATCATAGTTCAAATTTGTGTTGATGACATAATTTTTGGTTCTACTAATGATGTGTTATGTAAAGATTTTGAAAAGCTAATGAAAAGTGAATTTGAGATAAGCATGATGAGAGAGCTCAATTTCTTTCTTGGACTTCAAGTGAAGCAAACTGATGACGATATCTTCATTAACCAATCCAAATACACTCGAAAGCTACTCAATAGATTTGGAATGATAAATGCAAAAGGTATTTCAACTCCTATTAGTCTTGCCACAAAACTGGTTCTTGATGAGAAAGGTAAATCAGTCTATGAGAAAAGGTATAGAGGTATGATAGGCTTTCTGCTTTATCTGACTGCAAGTAGGCCTGAAATTTTTTCTCTATCTGTGCATGTGCTAGATTTCAAGTTTGTCCCAAGGAATCTCATTTAACTGCTGTTAAAAGAATATTTAGATATTTGATTGACTATGTGAATGTTGGTCTGTAGTTTAGCAGAACTAGTTCTTTTGAACTAGTAAAAGAACTAGTTTCATATACTGATTATGATTATGCTGAATGTTCAATTGATCGCAAAAGCACAAGTGGAGAATGTCAATTTCTGGGAGGTGTTTTGGTTTCTTGGCAATCCAAGAACCAAAATGCAGTAGCTCAATCAACGGCTGAAGCTAAATACATGGTAGCTGGACTTTGCTATTCACAAGTGCTATGGATGAAACAACAGTTGATTGACTATGGTATAATTCTTGACAAAATTTCTTTCTTGTGTGATAATACTAGTGCAATAAATATTGCTAGAAATTCAGTTCAGCATTCTAGGACCAAACATATTGACATAAAACATCATTTTCTTAAAGATCATCTCATAAAGGGAGATATAGAACTTTCTTTTGTTAACTCTGAAGATCAAATTGCTGATATCTTACAAAAACTCTTGCTGAAGAAAGATTATGTTTCCTTAGGCATGAACTAGGCATGCTAAATATGTCTTGATGAGTCATGATTATTTGCATTCAGTTTGTACATATGCATATAATTTATTTTTCTTTTCTTTTTCTTGTTGTTGTTAAGGGTGGTTAATGTTCAATTCAACTTAATGTGCTTCTGGAAATTTTGGCAAAGAGATCAGAAATTTTAGATAAATTTTCTTTTGCTCGAATATCACTTGTTTTTAACCCCAAATTCTTTTTGGGCTGCCAATTTATTTTTTACTTAAATCTCACTGGACCTTTTATTTTAAAAGGATTCAGTTATTATTCTGGGCTAATTCTTTTAGGCTCTGTTTTAAAAGGACTTCCATCTATTTTCTTGTGGGTTGGTTACAAATTATTTTGTTCTGGCCTTGGATTAATTCCGGCCTGCATTCCTTTGGCCAAAACGCGCGTTTCACTTACCACCTCTTGTCAAACCGCATCGTTTTGATCTTCCCCTTCCCTACTTCTCTCCTTCGTCTTTCCAATTCGAATTTTTCCCCAAACTACTCAACTTCCATCTTCTTGAAATTCCTACATTTTTCTCCCCACGTTCTTCCTCTTTGTTCTTGTGGTTGCTAATATCTCTGCTCAACTACCGCATCGTGTAGCAAGGTTCTCATTACTTAAAGCCATGGACAAAAGAAGAGTTAGCCAATGTTTGATGGCTAAATCAAAAGGAAAGGCTCACACAAGACAATCTCATGGTGAACCTATTGCTATTCTGGATTCCTCTTCCTCCTTTAATGAACCTCTAAAGATTACCTCCCTAATCCAATGTTCAAGAAGCATTACTGGGTCAGATAAGGGAAAAGGTAAAATGTCATTCCCTGCATCTTTTTCCCTTTCTTCATCACCCAAATTTGAGGGTTCCTCTCTCCTTTCTCTTAGTCTACTAAACACTGAGAAATCGGTTCCTCTCTTGCTTCTTGCAGCCCCTGCTTCATCTCATCCTTCTTCACCTTCTTGTTCTTGACCTCTATCTCCCATTCCCACTCACTCACTAAATCCTGCATCTCTGTCACCCATATCCACTAGCTTTCCTCATCCTTCCCTTGCTTTGTCTCCCTTGTCTAATCCTTCCTCCTCATCTAATTCTGAGGAACCAATTAACCTAAACCCTATCTCTTCTGCCACTGAACCAGAACATGAGACTAAATGCTCCTCTACTACAACAGAAAAAGAAACTATACCAGAACCACAAGCCAAAACTAAGTCTCAGCATGTCCTAAACCTCCCTTTGTACCTTCTGATCATCCAAAAAGATTCAAAATGAAGGCATACAAGAAAAATTTTTCTCTAAGGGAAAAAACCCCAAATTAAAGGAAATCTGTTCCTTTATTTGGAAATGTTGTTGTTGAAGAGAAGTTCAATAATTTGTATGCTAGCAAATCAATAGCACCTGGCTGTTTAATCTCATGGGAATCCATCACTTCCTCTTCCAAAGCTGTTGAGAAAATTTTTGCCAAAATGGGATGGTCTATCATGTTAAAGTTGGATGAACCTATGTTATCAAAGGTAATCCGATTCTTTTATGCTCACTTGCAACATTTACAAGGTTCTGATTCTAGTTTGATTTATCTAAAAACTTATGTGACTAGGGTTGAAATTGTTTTGACTGAGAGGGTATTGGCAGGTTTGCTAAAATTGCCTGTTAAAGGGGTATACTAGATATGTGCAAAAGATCTGGCCTACAAATTTGATATCATATGACGATGCAATGACATCTATATGTGATTTTCCTAAATACAAAGGCCAAGGAAGACCTCCATACATTCATTGCTTTGACCCTGTAATTAGAACTTTAGCTAAACTAGTTACCACTCAGTTATTACCCTGGATTGGCAATCACAGTGACTTCTCCACACCTAATTCGTATGTTCTGTATCATTTAAAGAATCAGCTGCCTTTGAACCTGTCAAGACTGATATTGAGCAACATGGCTTCAACTGTCAAGGGAACTAGGAGTAAAACTAGTTTGCCATATGGCATGTTAATTGTTAAATCTACAAGTTCTTCAAAGTAGAATTGTCTAAGTTTTCTGCGGATCATTTTTCCCTTAAACTGGTTCTCAAATGAATTCTTCCTGCAACCAAACTAGTTGAAGATTCATATGAAAGCTCTAAGTCTACACTAGTCAAGAGGCTTGCCCCTGCTCCAACCAATTCTTCCAAACCTTCCAAGAAGTAGAAAGCTCAAGCCAAACTAGTTCCTCCCTTTCAACAAGTTGATCATGTGGAATGGATTGCATATGTCAAACTTGAAGAATTGGCCAACCAAATTGGAAGGAGGCTCAACTACTTCCAAACTTTAAGCTCTGACTGCTCTGCTTGCTTGGCTGCAACTAAGAAATAATTGGCTATCACTAAGGCAGAATTGGCAACTCTTAAATCTTCTAAGCCTTTCACATCTTAGGATTTTTTTTTTTTTTTTTTTTTTCTTTCTTTGTCAAGATTCCAATTGTGTATGTAGTAAATTTGACTATTATCCAGCTTTATGTGTTTCCTTTTCCTTTTGCATACCATGCATTGTGCATTGGTCCATAGTTTGTTTGTCTTTTGTTCAAGCAGGATCTTGTGAATCTATCTAAGTATATTTTCTGGTTATATAAGTTCTCTTTTTATCTTTTTTAATACTTGGTCTTTAATTTGCTTATGAACTTATTTCATACTAGCTGCTATTCTTCTTCTCCCTTGTCTATTTGATAATGACAAAGGGAGAAAAATATGTGATATTACTTAAATTGTTATATATGAATTGGAAACTCCCTACTTATCCTGGAAATTCTTTTTGCAAAATGCTTTAAGAACTAGTTCTGAAACTAGTTCTAAAGTATGCATACTTTCATGGGGAGATTTTGCTTAGGCATTTGTCATCATCAAAAAAGGGGAGATTGTTAGCCCACATTTCTCTTATACAATTTTGATGATAACAAATGATCCTACTGTTACTAATCCTGTGTTTTGTGCCTAAGTGTTTATTTTGAACATGTTAGTAAGAAGTCTTGGAAACTAGTTCTTTATTCAACAAAGAACTAGTTTTGGCAGGGGAGAACTTGTTCTTCTAGAAATTTAATATCCAAGATTGCTGAAGTTGACAAAATTTATTGAAGACCCTAGAAGCTTCGAGATTCCTCTATTCACATTAAGAAATTACCTCAGCAATAGAAGGAAACCTCCTCTTAAGGGTGCCATTGTTAGATCCACTTTTTAAAGGAAAAAGTAAGAGATATATGTCACTAAAAGACAAAGAAGTAGGTGTGTGGATTTTGTTGGGTGCTTGTTGTGACAGCTGTCCTTGGCATAGGCAATAACCGGTGGTCTTCACATGGATGCAACTTACTTTTTTAAAGATAGTCCCAAGGCTTTAGAAAATATGAAGAGAGAGTGAAATAGCATAATGTATTTTTTTTAAGTTTTCAAACTTAGCATTTTCTCTCTTCCTCTTTCTTCTTCATGAAAAATAGTTTTTCAAATTCTTCTTTTTGGAAAGAGTTGTTTTTCATGGGGCTTTATTTATGATAAATGGGATTTTTGTAATTAGATTTCTGAGGGAGAAATCTGGTGTGTGAGTGTTACGTAAAATGTGAACGCAAGTGCACGTGTCGTAATCAAATAATAAAGAGGTGAGATAAAGTATCGTCCCACGGAAATTATGGCTACTAAGTACCAAAATTATGTGTATTCTAAT
Source organism: Cercis canadensis (assembly GCA_003255065.1). Classification (NCBI taxonomy): domain Eukaryota; kingdom Viridiplantae; phylum Streptophyta; class Magnoliopsida; order Fabales; family Fabaceae; genus Cercis; species Cercis canadensis. The sequence goes on from QAOA01001691.1 coordinate 87,304, forward strand.
TTTATCTAGACAATTGATAGGTGAATTATGATGATATTTAAATACAAAATTGTAAACAAAGGGTATTAATTGTAATAGGAATAAGACTATGGTGAGAAAGTATCTAGGATGTCGATTTCACCGTAGCTAGTTTGGATCTTTATTCCTAATTCATTAATCGACAACAATCTACCTAATTGCTAGCCAAGAACCCTAAGTCATTTATTAGCCTTTCCCAAGGTCAAACAAATATATTCCCAAATTATGAATCCACTATATTCCTACATGAATTGCGAATAATTTTAGAATTCAATTTGTTCTATAGTTCTTTTTAATGGCTACATAAACCATAATGGTATATTCCTATCCCTTATGTAATTTATGTTCTTAATCCCTATGGTCTTTAATTACAACTAACCTTCCAGTATTATTGTAATTACCAACTCATCTAAATTGATGGCCAGTCAAACAAAAGCATTAAGTATGGAGATTAAAAAGTCAATTTAAGAAGATAGTCTTTTGATTAATTCCTTAGAAATTATAATCCGTCATAAGCTAGGCTACATCTCCACCCTAGATGGTGGAATTAGTTCATAATGAATGTAAAAAATAACTTCACACACAGATTAGCCATAAGTCACAAGAAAGAGATAAAGAAATAAACTATTGGATATGACGATTCGATGCCGAAAATATCAATCTTCAAGCTTTAATCCTCTTCTCCTCTTGCCTCTTCTCTAAAAAGTGTAGAACCCTAATTTAGACTTTAAGAGTCCTATTTATAGGTCCTAGGAAGTTTAGGAAGAAAATGAATTAAAATAAAATAGGATTCCTAGTGAAATTAAGAAGCCCAGGGGTCCAATCATGAGTTGACTATCGGGGGGCTGCAGCCTTCGGTTTGGGCACTGCGGCACCCTGAAATTTTCCTGGTAGGCACTGCAACGCCCTTCTTTCTAGATTTATGTCTCTTCTTGCTGAAGGTAGGGTGTTGCGGCGCCTGGTGTAGGGCGCTGTGGCGCTCTCCTTTTCACGTGCTAGGGCGCTGCGGCGCCCTTCTCTTTGTCCTCAGTTTGTTTGTTCCTGAACATAGGGCGCTATGGTGCTTGGTATAGGGTGCTGTGGCACCCTCCTTCTTGAAATCTAGCTAGTTAACACGTTGGAGCGCTGTGGCACCCTGAATGGGGGCTGCGGCGCCCAAACCTTGCCTTCAATTCCAACTTGCATGATTTTCCTCCTTTCTTGCACCGAATTGCTCCAAAATGGCTTTCAAGGTTCCAAAAACATAAACCTACAAAAAGGAGACTTAAATTGTGAAAACCTATCCTAAGATATTCAAGAGTAGACACAAATCAAGCAAGAATAATACGAGATAAGCGGTATAAAACCGACTTATCAAATAACCCCAAACTTGAAATTTTGCTCGTCCTTGAGCAAAACCAGGGACTCTATTCAACTTTTCGAACTCCAGACAAATGTCTTTGCTCTACTCCTCCATTAGGTCTCAAAGATAAGGAAAAATTAGAATTCCAGAAAACATGATCAAATCAGAACAGTAATGTACTCTATCATTGAAATTCTTCACAACTAACAAACTCCTTGAGTGTGTGTGTGTATCCATGCACATCGACCAAATGAAATAGTAATCATTTTATACATGCTTTTACTCATAGATGTTTGACCTATTAATTTGAATCATAAGGAACTCCATAGGCTAGTTATCATGTCACTCTCCACAAATGTAGGCTTATTTTTAACATTAAAGATCAAAAGGTCTTTTCCAAGCTTGTAATGTAAGGCTATGGTTGGGATGTGGCATAAGGTTATCAACAAGGCTCAAATCACCCATGACACATCGCCTCAGCTAGGATCCTAGAGCACTTCTTTCACTTAGGTTTTCACCAAATCTTTTCACTACTTTCCTTTCTCACTTGTCAACTACCTTGATTATTTTCTCTTTGCTTTCTTTTTCCTCTTGTTCTGTCTTACGTGGTTGGTTTCATCCCCAACTTTTATTCTTTCTTTTATTTATTCACGGGGGTGCACCAACCTTTTTCATTCACATTGTGAGTCAAGAGGGCACAATTTTTGTGCATATTTTTCAAGGTTTAATACTCCACCCATCCTCCCTATATGTCACTGTGCTCTCAATATTTTTCCTAGCATCTGTGTGAATCATAAGTGTAAGGTTAGGAAAAATACTGAAGGTTTCAGATTTCTGTATGGGTTGACAAAGAAAAGGTCAAGTGTCAGGCTCAACTGGGGTGACTACGGGAGTTAACAGAACATGGTTTGTCTTGAAAGGCTCAATCGATCCAAATAATGCCTAGATCATCTCCTTAATGTCTCAAAGCCTAGGATTTCGCCTCAAGTGACATTCAAACTAGTTCTAGAGTTCACATGAGGTCATTAAGTATTAAGCATGCATAAATTTTCTTTGAAGTTCACTAGGGACATGCATTGGATCAAGTGCTTAAAGTGTGTCAAGGAGAAAGTTAATCATAGAAGAAAATTCACAGGAAAGTAATCATGTAACTTAAGTTTATGCATATTTTCACAAATTCTAATTACTACACAAAAGATTTTATCACTGACCCTGGATTTTCAAACTTACAAAGATATCATCTCATTACTCATTACTTCAAGTTATGGGAATAGAAAACAATTAGGTACTCAGCAAATAAAATAGTGTTTTTCCACCCCCAAACTTAGTACATGCATTGTTCTCAATAAATCCCAAAAAGAAGGAAAAATATTTCCCTAGAAGGCTTCAGACATGTTGTCGGTGTCGCCAAGGTCCTCATCGGTGGCACCGTAGTCCTCGTCGAGGCCAGGAGAGTAAGGCAGAAGCACCGGTGGTGGTGGGAATGGTGGAATGGCGAAGCCTTAACTAGCGGAGCGTTGGCTATGAAACTCAGCCAGGTGAGTATTAAAGCTCATCTGGTGCTCGAAAAAGAGGTCGGCCCGTTCTATGAATATCTCAGTCTAATGCATAAAACAGGACGAGCGATTTGCATACTAGAGTAGTCGAGACATTTGACGCTCTATGTGGGCCAAGCTAGACCCGGAGGAACTCGACAGCTGGGTCTCAGGTGGCGGTGTGGTGGCAGATGGTGGTGTCTGCGGAGGTGCCCGCTGTCGTACCGGTGTTGGTGCACTGGACTGGGGACTCTAAAGATGGTGTGTAGTGGCATCCAGTGGTTGCTTCAGATGAAGCAACTCCTCCTCAGGCCTCCACTCGACCCCGGCCTGCTGACATAACATTTGAATCACCGAGGGGTGGCCAAAGGTAAAGCCCTTGGTGCTGTCGATGAACCAGAGAATAGACTGTTGGATGATGGTGCCGATGTCGATGGACTTCCCCGTCACGATGCAGTAAAGGAGAATGGCCCGGTGCACTGTGACGTCGCTCAGGTGGCCCGTAGGAAGAAAACGGGCACACAAGAAATGGTACCACACCTTACTCACGGTCTCCAATGCCGACGCGCAAAATGAGATAAGGGTGTCATCACGCAGCTTCCACTGTGTATCCGGCTGGCAGGGGGTGTGAATGATGGCGTCCCAGTCGGGTCCATCGTGGAGGTAGCGAAGGTACTTGTCGTTCTCAATGTCTGGGAGGCCGAACAATGCATTGATGAAGCGACTGTCGAATGGTACCCATTTGCCCCTCACGAACACCTTGAACTCCTTTTGGAATTTGGCGTTGGCATAGAACTCCTTGATGAGGGGCAGCACGGCTGTGACTGGATGATTAACAAAGTGCAACCATCCATTATTGTCAGCTAGTTCCCGGACTTTGGGATTGAGGGCTCGAGTGAAAACCAATCCGTGCTCGGGCACTTTTGCTTTATGGATGACGGCGTCCAAGAACCGGGCCTCTGCCTCCTTGTGCACAAACTTCTTCCGGTCATAAGTTCCGGAGCCGGAGGGTGATGCAATGGCTTTTCGCTTTGCTGGAGGTGCCATAGGTGTCAGAAAACAAAATGTACCTGTAAAAGGATAAACAATTTGTAATGAGTGGGGTACAACACGGGGAGCACAGTAAACAGCTAACCAAGTGCCAACCATGTATGTAACATGAAGGCATTTAGAGAACCGAGACCAATAGCATGGAGCAAGTCAAAAATTTAGAAGGTGGCTAGCAGGCAAGCGTAGCATAAGGAAGCATAAATGCAGAAAGATGAAATCAATGTGCCGATGACAAGTTGATTCTCAAATGTGCCCAAAATGCCTAAGGAGGAGACATGGATAACTATGAGAGGGTACATGTAGCTTGCAATGGTGCAAATTGGAGCATCGAAGGGTGCAAGGCTTAAGTTATGTCTATTGCCTGCAATTGAATGGGGCAACTAATATTATGGTGCCTACCGTGAACGAACAAGCAGCAACAAGATATGTAAATCAAGATTAAAGCTATGAGAACATGCGCAAAGCTTTGAAAGGGGCTCTAGCAAGCTTAAGCAATTGAAAGAAGCGAACCCATATCTAGATAGCAAGACAGGTCATGGTGCAAGTGAAGAGATGAGAAAATCTCGAACATGCAGTGATGAAGTATGAGGCAGAACACATCACTGAAAGGGAAAAGATAAGAATTATTGCGTGTATTGCCTAAGGTATCACTCTAATAACCTGGACTACTTTACAGGAAGGTGCACGTGGGTGGTAGAGAACAAGATTAACTAGAATGGGTAATCAATTCGCACAGGCAAAATAATTTAGTTCATGTAGACATTTCGACAAACACCTGGCGGGCATATGTAAACCGAGAGAGAGAAAGACCCCACATGCAATGGGTATGTCTGCCAACTTGGCCACTTCAATCCAACATATGACAAATTAAATAAAAGGGGGGAAGAGTTTACCTGAAACTGGCCACATGTATATCATATAGATAACAAAGTAAGGCAAGTATGTGTGCAATGTGTAACAATAATGCAAGCTAAAAATACGGTTACTCTCATGGGGTTCAAGGTCGGTCATAATGGGATTACATATGGCAATAACCCAACAGGCCCAAACACGACACTCAACAGCATTACAGGGACCAAGAAGTGAACGCAATTCTAAGCAGGTAATGATAGAACAAGAATCGTGATGGGGGAAAGACAATTTTCGCATATGCAAAGGGGGCTAGTGCACTTAGGCATTTTTACAAACACTATATGGGCATGTTCAAACCTAGACAGAAAAATGCCCCATATGGAAATTATATGTCCTCCAAAGGGGCTAACATTCAGTAGAGAGGTATAGAAGGGAGTGAAACGGAGGGAAAATACCTGAATGGAGTGAGAAAAATGAAAATCAAGTGAGGGTGTTGTTGGTGTGAATAATAGTTGTTGGTGTGTGCAAATTTGTGCACAATGGAGTGTGGGTAAGTGAGGGTGGTGTGTGAAAATGGTGGGTGAAGAATTTCTGGGGGAAAGATGGAGGTTAGAGGAAGGAGAGTGGGGTGAGAAGGTTGAGAATGGCAAAGAGGAAGGTTGGGGGAGAAAGAAAGGGGGGAAAGTGTGCGTGGTAGAAATGTCAAAGGGGAATTTGGGATTTTTAAAAAAAATTGGTGTTCAAAACACACTGTTTAGCTTAAGACCAAGCAAATTTTTTTATTTTTAATATTAAACTTATCTGGGCGCTGCGGCGCCTATTGCTCTATGGCCTTGCTCGTGAGAGGGCGTTGCGGCGCCCTGAAGTTGGCACTGCAGCGCCCTTGGTTCTGGCCTTTCTGTGCCTCTTGTCCGAGACGAGGGCACTATGGCACCCTTCAGTAGGCCCTGCGGCGCCCATGATTCTGGTGTCTTTGGACTGATATCTGAGGACAGGGCACTGCGGCGCCCATGCTTCTGCCCTGTTTGGCGAATCGAGCCAATTTAGCCGTAATTTCCCAGCTTTGGAACCCCAAACTTGTTTCCTCACCTGTGTAAACATAAATTAGAAGAAAGAAAAAAAGAAGAAAAAAAATAGTTACTAAGAATACGAAAGATTTAGAAATAACTAAAAGACTCTAACTAAACAAACATAAAAGATAGGGTTCAGAATGATGGGTTGCCTCCCAACAAGCGCTTGGTTTATAGTCCTCAGCCTGACTTGCTCTGGAAATCATCAACCGGGGATGGTGAGAATGGTGGATGATTTTGGAAACTCATCCTCGCCATCCACGTAGTGCTTTAAGCATTGGCCATTGACCTTGAACTTGCGATCTCCACTTTTGACTTCAATAGCCCAATGGGAATAAACTGTGTCAACAATGAAGGGACCCAACCATCGGGACTTCAATTTTCTAGGAAATAATTTAAGACGGGAATTGAATAAGAGAACTTTTTGACCGGGAATGAATTCACGCTTCTGGATGCGTTTGTCATGCCATGGCTTGGTTCTTTCTTTATAGAGCTTGGCATTTTCATATGCATCCTGGCGAAATTCATCAAGCTCATTCAATTGAAGTAACCTTTTGTCACCCGCAGCTTTTAGATCAAAGTTCAATTTCTTGGTGGCCCAATATGCTTGATGTTCCACTTCGACTAGTAGATGACAAGCCTTCCCAAAAACCAATCGGTATGGTGAGGTGCCGATGGGTGTCTTGAATGCTGTCCTGTATGCCCACAGTGCATCATCCAGCTTCCTTGCCCAATCTTTCCTATTGGCATTTACCGTCTTCTCCAAAATCCATTTCAACTCCCGGTTAGAAATCTCCACTCGTCCACTAGTCTGTGGGTGATAGGCAGTGGCAATCCGATGTTTAACTCCGTATTTGGTCAATAGGACACCAAGATATTGATTTTTGAAGTGAGTGCCTTCATCACTAATTAGTGCTCTGGGAGTGCCAAACCTAGTGAAAATGTTCTTATTCAGGAAGTTCACCACTACTTTTGAGTCATTGGTAGGTGTGGCTATTGCCTCAACCTACTTAGACACGTAATCCACTGCCACCAATATGTACTGGTTGTTGTAAGATGAAGGGAAATGACCCATGAAGTCAATCCCCCATACATCAAACAACTCTACCTCTAGAATATTATTCAATGGCATTTCATGACGGCGTGAGATGGTACCTGTTCTTTGGCAACGATCACAAGCTGAGACGTAAGCATGGGCATCCTTAAAGATGGTAGGCCAATAGAAGCCATATTGATGGATTTTGGTTGCAGTTCTAGTTGCACCATGGTGGCCACCGTAAGGTGATGCATGACAATGATGGAGGATACTTTCCATCTCTTCTTCAGGAACACATCATCGAATGATAGAATTAGAACAATGTTTGACGAGGAGTGGCTCATCCCAGTAGTAATGCTTGGCCACGGAAAGAAATTTCTTTCTTTGATGGTAGCTTTGATCCAGTGGAAGAAGGTTGACAGTTAAGAAGTTAGCAATGTCACTAAACCATGGTTGAACTGTGGTGGAAAGAGCAAAGAGTTGCTCATCCGGAAAAGATTCATCAATGGGAACTTCAGTATCCCTTAACTCATCTGGAGTCTTAAGTCTGGAAAGATGATTTGCAACTAGGTTCTCAGTGCCTTTCTTGTCTCTAATTTCCAAGTCAAATTCTTGTAAGAGAAGAACCCATTGAATTAACCTTGGTTTGGCATCCTTATTCTCCAACAAGTATTTGATGGCGGAGTGATCAGTGAAGACTATTACCTTCGAGCCAATGAGATATGCTCGAAATTTGTCGAAGGCGAAGACAACCGTGAGGAGCGCCTTCTCAGTAGTGGCATAATTCATCTAAGCAGGGTCGAGTGTACGGCTGGCATAGTAAATGGCATGTAGCAACTTGTCCCGTCGTTGACCCAAAACTGCCCCCATTGCATAGTCACTGGCGTCGCACATGAGCTCAAAAGGCAATGACCAATCTGGTGCAATAATAATAGGTGCCGAGGTCAAAGCCTTTATCAAATCTTCGAAGGCTTAAAGACATTCCTGAGTAAACTCAAATGACACATCCTTCAAGAGAAGGTGGCACAAGGGCTTAGTGATCTTGGAGAAGTCTTTGATGAACCGTCTATAGAAACCGGTATGTCCCAAGAAACTTCTCACACCTTTAACTGAAATAGGTGGAGGCAATTTCTCGATGGTAGTTATTTTCACCCTGTCCACCTCAAGTCCTTAAGCTGAAACCTTGTGTCCGAGCACTATTCCTTCTTGGACCATAAAATGGCACTTCTCCCAGTTGAGAACCAGATTGGTCTCCTCATATCTTTTCAAAACAACAAACAAATGACTGAGACAAGTGTCAAAAGTAGATCTAAATACGGAGAAGTCATCCATGAAAACCTCAATATAACCCTCCACCATATCAGAGAAAATAGACATCATGCACCTTTGGAAAGTAGTTAGTGCATTGCACAATCCAAAGGGCATGCACCTGAATGCAAAAGTCTCATAGGGACAAGTGAAAGTTGTCTTCTCTTGGTCTTCAGGAGCAATAAAGATCTGATTATATCCAAAGTAGTCATCAAGGAAGCAATAATAGGCATGACAAGCAAGTCGATCAAGCATCTGATTAATGAACGGTAAGGGAAAATGGTTTTTCCTTGTAGCTTTGTTCAACTTCCTATAATCGATGCACATTCACCACCCAGTGACTGTTCATGTAGGAATGAGCTCATTATTCTCATTCTTGACAACCGTCATTCCACCCTTCTTTGGCACTACTTGTACTGGACTTACCCATGCACTGTCAGAGATCGGGTAGATGATACTGGCATCCAGAAGCTTCAGTACTTCTGCTTACACCATCTCTTTCATATTCGGATTCAGCCGACGTTGATGCTCAATGGAGGGTTTAAAGTTGTCTTCCATCAAAATCTTATGCATACACAAGGAGGGGCTGATCCCTTTTATGTCTGAGATGGTCCATCTGATGGCTGCCTGATGCTCCCTCAATACCCTTAGTAACTTATCCACTTCTTCCTCTTTTAGTGAAGATGAAATAATGACCAGAATAGTGGATGAATCACCAAGGTAAGCATATTGAAGATGCTCAGGTAAAGGCTTGAGTTCCAATACATAAGGTTTCTCTATAGATGGGGGAGGTCGAGAGCCACCTTTGCCAAGTTCCTCATAGGATCTTCTGATAAATTGAGGAGGAACAACATTCAGGAAGCTCACACAACTGTTGATTTCTGGATTTTCCTCAGGAGAGATGCCTAAGAGACAAGCTTCCAATGGTTCTGGAGGGTGACTAGCGTAGAAAACCTCTATAGTGCAGTGATCAATCATATCCAACCGCATACAACTGTCTACTTCATCACACTACTTTAGAGCCTTGAAAACATTGAAGGAAACTTCTTCATCGTTGACTCGAAGTCGGAGTTACCCCTTCTGCACATCAATGAGGGCATTCCCTGTAGCCAAGAAAGGTCAGCCAAGGATAATGGGTATCTCCTGATCTTCCTCCATGTCAAGCACCATGAAATCTGTTGGGAAGATAAACTTGTCCACTTTTATGAGCACATCTTCTAGGATTCCTCTGGGGTACTTGACAGATCGATCTGCTAACTGGAGAATGATGGATGTCGGCTTTGCTTCTCCCAATCCAAGTTTCCTGTAAATAGATAAAGGCATTAAATTAATAAAGGCACCTAAATCACATAATGCTTTACCAAAGAAAATATTACTAATTGTGTAAGGATCAGTAAAACTCCTTGGATCTTTGAGCTTTGGAGGTAACTTGTTTTGGAGAATGGCACTGCACTCTTCAGTAAGTGCTACTGTTTCATACTCCTCTAATCTCTTCTTGTTAGTGAGGATCTCTTTCATGAACTTCACATAACTTGGCATCTGTGCCAATGCCTCTGTGAAAGGTATGTTGATGTGGAGCTTCTTGAAGACTTCAAGGAATTTAGAGAACTGCTTGTCCATGTTCTACTTTTGAAACCGATGAAGAAACGACACCTGAGGTTTGTAAGGCAGAGGATTATTAGGGAAGAGAATAGATTTTGATTTTCGCTCCTCAACTACCTCTCCCTTAGATCTGAAGGTACAGCAGCCACATTGTTGTTTTCTATGGTTGTTTCCGCTGCTGTATCCTTTCTCTTTGTTTCTTCAAGTATTTTACCACTTCTCAGAGATATTGCTTTCACTTGCTCTTTGGGATTTCTCTCCGTATTGCTAGGCAGTGAACCTTGGTCTCTTGATGAGAGTAAATTGGAGATTTGCCCCATCTGTACCTCTAAGTTTCTAATAGAAGCCGCTTGATTTTGGAGTGTCATGTCTGTCCTTGTCAGGAACTGAGTGGTATTCACTGTGAGTTGAGCAAGGGCATCTTCTAAAGAAATCTTAGGCGGTGCAGGAGCTTGCATATGAGGTTGAGACGGTGGCTGAAATTCGGGTGGCTTAACCACATTTTGAGAATTTTTCCAGGAGAAATTTGGGTAGTTTCTCCATCCCTGATTGTATGTATTCGAGTACGGGTTGCTTGGCCTGTTAGAATTCCCTACAAAATGAGCTTCTTCAAAAGATGGAGGTGCTTCTGATGTCATAATTGGGCAATCCGTACTTGAGTGTTCACCGTGACACACTTCACAAGCAACAACGGTTGAATGAATGGCATTAGCTGTAAGAGTGCCCGAGTGCTTTGCAATTGTGTCCATTTTAGCAGTAAGAGCAACAAAGGGGTCTACCGCATGTAACCAATAGGCCTTCTTAGCTGGAATCTTTTCAGATGGCCATTAGCGGGCATTATCCGCCATTTGATCAAGCAGCTTAATAGCTTCCTCAGTCGTTTTCTCCATAAGGGAACCATTTGAAGCAGCATCAAGTAAGGTTCTAGTGGTGCCATTCAAACCATTGTAGAAGGTTTAAATTTTCATCCACTCTTGTAAGCCGTGATGTGGGCACTTTCTCATCAAACCCTTGAACCGCTCCCATGCCTCATACAAAACTTCCGTCTCATGTTGAGCAAAAGTGTTGATGTCGTTTCTTATTCTAGCAGTTCTTGCTGGGGGAAAGAACCATGTCAAGAATTGTGCCATCATTTGGTCCCAAGTGCTAATGGATCCTGGTGGAAGGGAGTATAACCAACTTCATACCTCATCCTTCAGTGAGAAAGGGAATAGACGCAATCTGGGGCATCATCAGTAAGGCCATTGAACTTGAATGTGTCACAGATTTCCAGAAATCCCGCCAAGTGCACATTTGCATCTTCGGTTGCAAACCCACCAAACTGATTGGCTTGCATCATTTGGTTGACATTGGGCTTGATTTCAAAGGAATGTGCCGCAATGGTTGGCTTAGAGATTCCTGAGATTTGGACAGGTCCGGTTGGAACTCCATAATGCTTCAATGGTTTTCAGACAACCATTGGTGGTGGTGGTGGATTTTCTCTGGCATTCTCCATAGTAATCTGAGTTGGTCGTGATGCGCTTCTCGTTTCCTTTCGATTTCGTCTACAAGTCTTCTCGATTTCAGAATCCAAAGGAATCAAATTTGCCCGCCCCGAACTTCTCATGCATTAGGAAGAATTTCCTGAAAAATACACACACCACTTGATTACAAAAATAAATAAAATCTAGACTAATACTAGAATACGTTGGTATTGATATTAATAGACGCACAATCCTCGACAACGGCGCCAAAAACTTGTTACATAAAATGTGAACGCAAGCGCACGTGTCGTAATCAAGTAATAAAGTGGTGAGATAAAGTATCATCCCACGGAGACTATGGCTACTAAGTACCAAAATTATGTGTATTCTAATTTTATCTAGACAATTGATAGGTGAATTATGATGATATTTAAATGCAAAATTGTAAACAAAGAGTATTAATTATAACAGGAATAAGAATATGGCGAGAAAGTATTTAGGATGTCAATTTCACCATAGCTAATCTGGATCTTTATTCCTAATTCATTAATAGACAATAATCTCCCTAATTGCTAGCCAAGAACCCTAAGTCATTTATTATCCTTTCCCAAGGTCAAACAAATATATTCCCAAATTATGAATCCACTATATTCCTATATGAATTGCGAATAATCTCAGTATTCAATTCGTTCTATGGTTCTTTTTAATGGCTACATAAACCATAGCGGTATATTCCTATCCCTTATGTAATTTATGTTCTTAATCCCTATGGTCTTCAATTACAACTAACCTTCCAGTATTATTGTAATTACCAACTCATCTAAATTGATGTCCAGTCAAACAGAAGCATTAAGTATGGAGATTTAAAAGTCAATTTAAGAAGATGGTCTTTTGATTAATTCCTTAGAAATTACAATCCATCATAAGCTAGGCTACATCTCCACCCTAGATGGTGTAATTAGTTCATAATGATTGTAAAAATTAACTTCACACACAGATTAGCCATAAGTCACAAGAAAGAAATGAAGAAATAAACTATTGGATATGACGATTCGATGCCGAAAATATCGATCTTCAAGCTTTAATCCTCTTCTCCTCTTGCCTATTCTCTAAAAAGTGTGGAACCCTAATTTAGACTTTAAGAGTCCTATTTATAGGTCCTAGGAAGTTTAGGAAGAAAAGGAATTAAAATAAAATAGGATTCCTAGTGAAATTAGGAAGCTAAGGGGTTAAATCATGAGTTGACCGTTGGGGGGCTGCAGCCTTCGGTTTGGGTGCTGCGGCGCCCTGAAATTTTCTTGATGGGCACTGCGGCGCCCTTCTTTCTGGATTTCTGTCTCTGCTTACTGAAGCTAGGGTGTTGCGGCGCCTGGTATAAGGAGCTGTGGCACCCTCCTTCCTGAAATCTGGCTAGTTAACGCGTTGGGGCGCTGTGGCATCCTGAGTGGGGGCTGCGGTGCCCAAACCTTGCCTTCAATTTTAACTTGCATGATTTTCCTTCTTTCTTGCACCAAATTGCTCCAAAATGGCTTTCAAGGTTCCCAAAACATAAACTTACAAAAAGGAGACTTAAATTGTGAAAACCTTTCCTAAGATATTCAAGAGTAGACACAAATCAAGCAAGAATAATACGAGATAAGCGGTATAAAACCGACTTATCAGTGAGTGACTTCTAGGGGTTATGCTAAAAGGGGAAAGTTCTTCGTGAGCTTGAAGAAAGTCATGGATGTAAAGCTTTGAAAAGCTTGAACAACTAAACTCAGATTTTAGTGGAACCCTAAAGCATTGGGAGAAGTGGATGTAGGCAATGTTGTTGAACCACTATAAAATCTCTCTTGATCTCTCTATTATTTTGATATGAAGTATTTCTTTATCTGCTGAACTTGGTTTTATTATAGAACTAGTTCGTAAGGTTAGAGAACTAGTTCTTGAAGAGATCTGAAGATTTAATAGATCTATCTTTTAGAATTGTTTTAGTTTTAAATTTTCAAAACTACTATGTAAAAGTGGATAGATGGAAAATGGAGGGGTTCAAAATTTGGGATGCAAATCATTTTATGCATGCTTGATATAGGAAAAATGAGATAAGGAAAAGCTTGAAAAGGAGATACACCTTATTTTTATTTTTCTCTCACTTACCAAGTATTAAGGTATGAAAATTGAAAGTTCTACATGTTCACTCCTATTTCTATTTTTTGACCTTCCTAGTTTCTATCTTCCCCACCAACCATACCCTTAGATTGAAATATTTGTTTTTGTCTAAGAAATCTCTGCCTTGTGAAAATACCATGGTTATTTTGATTGGCATCTTTAATAACAATTTTGCTTTTCATGAAACAAGGCCTATTTAACTTCCTTGCTGTGATAGTTTTTGTCAAATTGGTATAATAATTGCTTTGATTTTGGTGATCTGGAACTCCCTTTTGAAGAAGGTTGTGAGTAATGGAGCAAGAGTTCAAGAAAATTCCAAGTCCTTCAAAAAACCAAAGGGTTTACTGCAAAATGAAAAGTATTACCAAGTATTATCTCTTACAATCATGATTTTTCTCCTTATGTTATCTGTCTAATATTATAGTTTCATTTTATTTCATTTTGATAAATGTTGTAGTATATCCTGGAGATCAGTGTGTTCCCATGTGAACCAGAGCCTCTCAAGGAGATGAGAAAAGTCACTGCTAGCTACCCAAGGTAAATTGTTCTTTTTGATCAAATATAGCATTTTTGTGTTTGACCCCTATTCTCAAATGTTGTTGTTTCTTATCAAACAGATTTCCAAACATCAAATTCCATTACCTTTATATAATAAGTTTGAACATTTTCAAAAAAAAATGGTGATGGAATAACAAATATGTAATACAGACTCTAGATTGCATAGGGGTGGTGTTTGTTTCAAGTTTTGAATTTTTATTCTTAAGAATATGCCACATTCCCGTGTTTGGTACACAGTTAACATTTCTAAGAATGTGGCATCACTGTTCATGGCAGCGGGTGGCAGGGTGACCACCACTCATGGTGGCACAACATTCCACCTTCCTTGGAATCCAACATTCCAACCTCTCTAGGTGGGAATAGAGGCCAAGATCCATTCAAGGGAATCTATCATTCCCAAGCATAGATTGTCAACTCTTATACCAAACATTGAAAAGAATTATTACCAACCTCACTTTCCCAAGAATGTCAAAATATTCCATGTACCATTCAATTACTGTGAAACTAATGATTTGTGAGAGTTGGTTTATTGATGTAGCAGTCTGCTTGAAAAATGATTGGATGATGAACATTATATATCTCTACATTTCCGGATACTAATTGATGAAACATATTTTGATTTTTTGTTTCTAGGGCATTTATGGCTACTGCACCAAATGCAGGTTAGCTAATTGCGTTGCTTCTACAGCTGGTAAATGCAAAAAAGACTATTGAAGTTGGAATGTTCACCAGATACTCCCTTCTACTCACTACTCTTTCATTTCCTGAGGATGGGAAGGTCATATAGAGCTCCATCATCATTGGTATCATTATTTAATGTTTTATTGAACTAGTTATAATTCATTGGTTGGTATAATGTATTTGTGTGGATAACAACAATAGACTTAAATTGTGATGCATATGAGATTAGATTACCAATAATTAGAAAAGTTGGTGTTTAGCACAAGATTGACTTCATTGAATCTGAAGCTTTGCTAGTTCTGGAGTGGCTCTCAAAAGAAGGGAGAATTATTAATTTTTCTAAATTATGTGTTTGCCAAGCTACACCCATCCTAGGGGGTACCACCTAATTGGGTGGTTTTAGTGGACTCACCTATTGATTTTGGTGTTGCTGTGAAGCTCTTGAAAAACTAAGTCACCTAGTATGCAACACACAATTCTTTACAAAAAGCATAAACAACACGATATAGGAAAATGTGCCCAATAAAAATTAAAACTTTGCCAAAAAAAAGAAAGATTTGGCACATTTTCCTACATCTTGCTATTTATGCATTTTATAAGGAACTATATGTTCTATATTGTGATGCGAACTTTTTGGACTTGCCTCGAGACCCAACATGAATTTGGAGAGATTCAAACGCTCCAGAATGTCTAATCAAGTTCTTACACAGAAAAACAAAACAAAGAGGACCTTGACCCAACACTTACAGAAGTGCGAATCAGAGATATCGGGAAGGATATAAACACCACATTCAATAAGGGATAGGGGTGAGTGATAAGTCTTGGAGAATGTCACAAGAATCACAATTTTTGATAAGTTCCAAAAGTTCTCAAAAGAATTTAGAAGAGTAATCCTCTCATTCATTCAATATTCAAAGTTGGCTGCCATAAGGAGGTTATTTCCCTTTTAAAGAAAACATACATCAGCAAACCTAACTCCTAAACTAGGAAAACCCTAATTTAGTAAGAAGTGCAATAACTAAAGCCTTATTAACTAAAGTGTTGAATACATTATTTGAATTAAAAATAACTAAAAAACCAAAAACATAACGGGGTCCAACAAATAAATAACATTAAATTGGCCCAAAATACAAGTGGTATTTTTCAGCCCAAAATAAAGCTCTAAGTGAGAGCTTGGTCCAACATCCCACACTGAAGCTCCATGTTCGGCCTAACTGTTCATTCAAATGCTTGAATCAAGCACACGATCTCAGCCATTTCGCTTTCCAAAGCCAAGATCAAGCACGCGATCTCATTTGGAGTCTTGCCTTAAGGATTCTCATCATTCCCCATCTCTTCGAAAAGATTCATCCTCGAATCTTCACCTACATCAAAGGGAGAAAGATCATATACATTAAAATTGGCATTTACATGATACTCACTAGGTAGCTCCAACTTGCAAGCATTGCCATTGATCCTTGCCATCACCTAGAAATGACCATCTCCTCTTGGGAACAACTTGGACATCATTCCTTCCTCATGTGCACCCACAACCAACCACCTAGTTCAAAGACCACTCTCACAAACTCCTTAGGAAGAAGGTAGTGTTGCCAAGTCTCCAATTCCTTCACCAAGGCATACATCTCCTTGTCAAAATCCTATATAAAAGATACAATAACACTAGGCAAAACAAGATTAAATTCATTAGTGTTAAGGCATGCCTCCTTGTACAAAGGTACAAGCATGGGCTACTAGAAAAATAAGCTCTCTTGATCTCACTTTCTTTTGCATATACACTCACTTTTTGTTTCTCTTTTCCTTCAACACTCTCTTTTTCTTTGCCTTTCTCATTCTTTTTTATTACACTTAGGCTCTCGGCCTCTTTTGCACTCTTTTCTTTTAACCTTTCACTCTTTTTGTCTTTAGAGCTCTCACTCTCTTCTTTCAATCTCTCAACCATTTTGTCTTTTGAGCTCCCACTCTTTTTTTTTTAATCTTACTTGATCATCAAATGCTTGCTTTGGAGTCAATGGTACACGAGTAATGAGTTGTTTGTTCAAGGTGAAAAAGTATCTATTCATATACCCATCATGGATCACATGCCTATCATATTGTCATGGCCTACCTAAAAGGATATGTCCCGCATGCATGGGCGCTAAATCACAAAGGACTTCATCCGAGTATCTCTCAATAGTAAAGGATACCAACACTTGTTCAATCACCCTAACCTCTCCACATTCATTTAACCATTCCAATTTATAAGGCCTAAGATGCTTTAAGGTAGGTAAACCCAACTTATCAATTAAGGTAGTGCTAGCAATATTTGTACAATTACCACCATCAATGATCATGTTGCATATATTCTCATTGACGTGGCACCTAATGCGGAAGATGTTATCTACACGAGCATGTCTTGCTCTCCTTTCTACTCTTTCATGTTTTTCATGCCTAGCAAAATGGCCTCGGTCCTCGGAGTAAGCGAGGTCACTTTCATCCTTTTCATCCATGACAAGTTGCCTATGTTGCCTTCTTACAATAGGAGTTGTTAGTTGTTGCCCCCTGTAAGTCAGCAATAGCATTGTCTTGTATTTCCATTCTATCATGAATCCATTCAAACATCAACTCCATGCGCTCAAAATGTTATTGCATAGCGTTGAGTCTAAATGCATGATTCCCTGCTTCGTTGTCTCTAGCCATGCTTATGACCTAAAAAGAGAGTTAGCTAAAAGAAACCTCACAACAAGAATGGAAAGTATGATGCATACACAAGGATTCAAGGAATTGACATGACTAATTCAAGCACAAACTAGAACAATAGCAAGGAAAATGAATTCAAGGACAAGAACAAATGGAACCCAACAAGAAATTGGACACATCACATGTATCCACTCAAACAATGTCACTCACAATCGTCTTTAGCACACTAATGACTTTTATCCTCTAATTTCCTTTATTTAGTTCTTTTTCGAACTAAGCAAACACAACAAAGAGTATGACTTTGTGACAATCTTCACAACAAACCAATTCACCACAAGAATGGAAAGTATGATGCATACACAAGGATTCAAGGAATTAACATGACTAATTCAAGCACAAAATAGAACAATAGCAAGGAAAACGAATTCAAGGACAAGAACAAAAGGAACCCAACAAGAAATTGGGCACATCACGTGTATCCACTCAAACAATGTCACTCACAATCGTCTTTAGCACACTAATGACTTTTATCCTCTAATTTCCTTTATTTAGTTCTTTTTCGAACTAAGCAAACACAACAAAGAGTATGACTTTGTGACAATCTTCACAGCAAACCAATTCACCACAAGAATGGAAAGTATGCCACATACACAAGGATTCAAGGAATTGACATGACTAATTCAAGCACAAAATAGAAGAATAGCAAGGAAAACGAATTGAAGGACAAGAACAAAAGGAACCCAACAAGAAATTGGACACATAGGCAAAGAAGAGACTTAATTTATAAGGCAATTAGGAATTAAAATAGAATTTCCAAATTTCAAATTTGATCCAACGATTTTCTAGCACAAATTGTTCAACTATTGCAATTTCAACTAAAGGACTATCTCATGAAGCATTGATAAACTCAAATAACATTCAATTCCACAATTTTGCAACTATTCTAGATTTTTTTTTTTTTGCACGAATTTTCAATTTCTTTTCTCAAGAACAACTTGCATGTTCATACTTTTCTTCAACACATGCCCATAATTTTTTTTATACTATTGATTCAATTGTGCTTCATATGAACACAAATAAAAAGCTATATGGATAGCAGCTCAAAATCATAGAAAGCAAGAAGAATTGACAAGATAAACCCAAAAGAAATGAATATGAAATATGTCAAACGGCACCTTATGGGTGGTTACCAAGGACACAAGGGGAAATAACAGAAAAGATAACCTAGAAAAATATTCCACCAATCAAAAGAACAATAACAAAGAGAAAAACAACAAGAACAATGAAGAACAAAGAAAGAACACAAGAAGAAAATAAAAGGGATAATCGAACCTTGATTAGAATCCACGAGCTGTAATACTAGATGATGCAAACTTCTCGGACTTGCCTCGAGACCCAACACAAATTTGGAGAGATTCAAATGCCCAAGAATGTCTAATCAAGTTCTTACACATAAAAATAAAAAAAAAGAGGACCTTGACCCAACATTTAGAGAAGTGCAAACAAGAGGTACTAGGAATGATATAGACGCCATACTAAAAAAAGGATATGGAGTGAGTGATAAGTCTTGGAGAATGCCACAAGAATCACCATTCTTGATGAGTTCCAAAATTTCTCAAAAGAACTTAGAAGAAAATCCTCTCATTCATTTAACATTCAAAGTCGGCTGCCACAAAGGGGCTGCCTCCCTTTTAAAGAAAACATACATCAACAACCTAACTCCTAAACTAGGAAAACCCTAATTTAGTAAAAAGGCCTAAGGCCTTAAAAGGCCCAATAACTAAAGCTTCATTAACTAAAGTGCTGAATACATTATTTAAACCTAAAACAACCTAAAGAATCCAAAACAAAATTGGGCCTAACAAATAAATAACATTAAATTAGCCCAAAATACAAGTGGCATTTTTTAGCTCACAATAAATCTCTAAGTGAGAGCTTGGTTTAGTGTCCCATACTGAAGCTTCATGCTTGGACCAACTATTCATTCAAATGCTTGAATCAAAAACACAATCTCAGCCGTTTCGCTTTTCGAAGCCCGTATTAAGTACACAATCTCATTTGGAGTCTTGCCTTGAGGATTATCATCATTTAGGTGACTTGTTTCCAAAGTTTCACAACAACACCAAAATCATTTGGTGGGTCCCATTGGAACCCACCCAATTACCTAGGTTGATAGTGCTACACCCCTTCTAAAAGGGGTGTAGCTTAGCAATTCTAAATTGTTCCCTATGTTTTCTTAACCTCCTCTTATCATTCTTTCTTTTGCCTCATGAAGATTATCCACATTGTGACTAATGCTTAGCTATTTTCTTTTTCATTTCTTGTTTTTATGGTATTGTAGATTGGCAATAAAGGGAGTTTTGACATTGCATTTGTTGATGCTAACAAAGATAACTATTGGAATTACCATGAAAGGGTCATGAAATTGTTGAAGGTGAGTGGGATGGTTGTTTACAATAACACCCTTTGGGGAGGATCACTAGCAATGAGCGAGGAGGAAACTCGAGAAATCAAGAAACAAGGTAGGCAACTGATCATTGAGTTTAACAAATTACTTGCAGCTGATCCTCGAGTCCAAATTTCACAACCTCCATTGGGTGATGGCATTACCATTTGTAGGCATATATTGTGAATTCCTGTAATAACAAGTTCACATTTATAATGTATATTGAATAACAAAAACACCATTTGTGTTGTGCAATTAAAACTTTAAATTCAGACCTGCACACGACCTTTTTTATTTCTTTGGTAATCAAATCAAGACTTGAAGTCATAAAGCTTAATTGATAACTTTTTTTTTCGTTGGAGGTTAGACAATAGGTATATCTTATTTTCTTCCAAAATCTCACCTCACTTGTGGGAATTCAACTTGGTACCTCTACAATAAAAAATCAAGTGTTCAACTACTTATGCTTGGTCATATTACATGACTTATGTTCAGTTTATCTAAATTGTGCATTTAACTTAAAAGCTTATCTAAATAGTTGATAATTTACTATGACAAAAATATTTTCTCTTAACTTAAGTCTTATAATATGATTGGATCTAAATCTGAAAACAAGGGTTTTAGCATAATAATAAACACTTTTAATAGTGAAATTCAATATAGTGGATAACTTTAAAATGATACCAAAATCAAAGTTAATATTGTCTAGAACTCTCCTCAAATGGAGTAGAAGGTGGCTAAGGTAAGCTACCATGTAGTAAGGTAGACTTTCAACCTTAAAAAAAAAGGATCCAAATGTAATTTTAGAAAGGTGAGCACTATGCTAGAGGAGGGTAGTGCTTAGAGCTGGTAAAATGGGTTAAGCCCAGTGGGCCAACCCGTTTTAGCCCAATAGGATGGTGGGTTGGGTTCCAAAATCAGTGGCCCGATTAAAACCATGTCAATTTGGATCGGCCCGATTTGGTCCATGGCCTGATTAGGTTCGAGCTGGGTTGACTCGATTGGCCCAATTAGATCAAATTTTTTTTTTGGCTTCAGCTTTCAATTGGCATTTGAGAATTCTAATTCAATTTCCAATCCCTAACTCTAGTTTGCGTGTGTGTCATTCTGAAAGCAAATAGGTGCAAGAGATAGAATAGAAGAGGAAAAGAAGCAACTTCAATTGCAGCTCCTGATTACAGAGATGAATGGGGATGGTGGTTGAAGGGATCAGCGAGAAAATCCACTGTAACAAAGAGAAGAGAAACGCAAAGCGACAGTGAGAAAAGAAAATGGGCGTAGCTGAGTTACGACAGTGCTCTAGTCTCTCACCCTCTTTGGGAACTGCCACACGCTAGGGACAAAAGGCAGACTCTTCTCTTTCTTTCCCTCTGACTGTGAAAGTGATGGTCAAAACCCATGAAATGTTTGTGTGTGAATTTTTACCCTGTTCATGGGTGTGAATTTATTTTCAAGGAATTATATAAATTGATAGGTAACTAGATTAGTTCTGGGTACTAAGTGTGAATTTATTTATTTACTTTTTTTTTTTGTGCCTTGGTTGCTTTGACAAATGCTTGGTTCAAATTAATTTCTCTAGTATAAATAGGATAAGAACATAGATGCATAGTTTGCTATTTGTGATTGGCTTGCATATCTATTATCCTTAGAAATTTGTTGGATATTTATATATTTGAGTAAAACCCTTTTTTAGTCCTTGAAAAATACAGCCACTGACAAATTCATCCCCCAAAAATTTTCGGTGATAAATTGGTCCTTGAATTATTATTTTGCTGACAAATTAGTCCTCCAATAGGCAAAATCAGTTAAAAGAAAAGGAGGATTTGAATGAAAAAAAATAAAGGCTTAAACATAGCTAGGCAAGATCAGTGAAATAATTTTAGAAAAGAGGTCTGCAGGGGTCTAGAACTTTTCTCATTAAAATACTAAAGGACTAATTTGTCAGACAAAATAATAATTCAAGGACCAATTTGTCACTGAAAATTTTTGGAGGACGAATTTGTCAGTAGCTGCATTTTTCATTGACTAAAAAAGGGTTTTACTCTTTATATTTTATATTTCAGGGGTTTTGTCACTGTATGTTAATATGCTAATGATAACCTGAAATGTAATTCAGTGCTCATGCTACTTTATATTGTCATGTTAGTAGTTTACAATCACGAAAAAGAAATTGTTACTTGTGTGCCATATGACCACTTTATCTATGATATGTGGGAGCAATGGTCATTCTCTTTTGGTGTCCCAAGTTTGGTACAATATTTTGTATGGATCAATTTTTCTCTTCAATCACCATTGTTAAAGCTACAACAACATTTTATATCCCTTGTCTATATTTAGTGAGGCTATCATCTTTTCAGTTTTTCTACTGGCTTGCAAAGAGGAAAATCACTTGCATACTACAATGACATCTAATTTCTATCATCTTATCATCTTTTGTTGGATATTTATATTTTATATTTCTGGGGTTTTGTCACTGCATGTTAATATGCTTTTAGTGCTTGGGTTGATCACTCTTTTGGGACTTTTTTCCTTAGCTTGCATTCCCTACTATGTATATCCATTGCTGAGATAATGTATATTTTTGCCTCTTTAGTTGATCTGAGATGCTCTTGTAGCTGCATTTCATGTTCCTAGGCTGAATACTTTAAATTCTCATTTCACGTCTTTCACGTATCTTGCCAACTTTGTGATTCCCCATATATCTTGCCTCTTGTTTATTGGTTTTGAGCAGGCAGACCTCAGTAAACCAGAGACTATTCCTACAACATTAGTTGGCATACATACAATAATTGATTGTTATGCTAAATACTTTTTAATTAGTATGTGGTTAATGATACTTTCGTAGTTTATTATTATTTGTCTATTTGAGTTTGGATTTTGATTAAGTATGTTAATATTTGACGCTTCATAATTAATATGTTCTCAAATTCTCTAAAAAATAAGCATGACAAAAAAATATTTAAAAAAAAGGATGTTGGCCCGCAGCTCGAAGTAGGCTGGGCTGGGCTGAGATTCTGTTGGCTCGATTAGAACTGAGCCAATTTGGGCTGGCCTGTTTTGGCCGTGGCCCGATAGTGTCCAGTCATAATGGGCCGGGCTTGCCCATTACCCACCTCTAGTAGTGCTACCCCACCCTCTTTGGGTGAGGTTTTAGATGGGTCTAAATGAGATTTACAATATAATTTTTGTGTTATTATAAATATATCAAAATTAAATCACTTACTATGTGTAAAAAGAGTTAATTCTTTATAAAATTTATAAACAACATAATATAAAAAAATGTGCCAAAAGTCATACTTAAAAACAATTACTTTATGTTATGTTTTCTTATAATATTGTTTGTATTTTGTAAGAAATTATATATTTTAATATATATTAAGTAATTCAATTTGGCAGGTCTTGTCCAAACTCACTCAAATGGGTAGGGTACCCTCTAAAAGAGAGCCCAAGCCCACTCCAGTGGGTGGAGATAGCATTAGCCCTCTAAGAGATGCTAGCATAGTAACATAATGCTCACCTTTGAGAAAACTACAGCTAAGTTCAATACAATATAATATTCGTTGTCGCTGATCGCGCGAGAGAGACTAGCTGATTTCCTAGCCTAGATTGCTCAATCCTCCTAGTTTGTATCGGCCAAATACTCACTTCAAAGATAGCGGTGCTCCACAACCAAAAAAAAAAGAAAAAGGACAGCGGTGCTTCTTCGCTCTTCTGTTTTGTAATTCTTCCTGATTCGGAGTCAATGAATTCCGTTTTCTTCTTCTAGCTGATTATCTCTAGGAAAACCCAGCTTCAATTTCAACGTCGAATAGCCCACAAACCCTTTTTCTTCCACTGGGTAAGTGTTTTCCTCTCTCAGCTTTCTCTTTATTCCTTGCGTTTGTGGGTTTTGCAACAAAGGTTGCTGAGTACTTGGTTTTCTTCGGGAAAAGATTGTTTTGTTGTGTTTTTTTTTTTTTAAACCTGGGAACGTGGTGGGGTGAAAGAAAGGATAGACAGAGCCTTAGCTAAAGACTTGTGGCGCCTTAGATTTGAAGAAGCTGAGGTCTATAACTTACCTAGCCTTAAGTCGGACCACAGATCAGTGTTGGTGCAAATGAAAAAATCTCATGCCACTGTTTATAGATTTTCTTGATTGTCTTTAGTTTTTCGCTATGATGCTGTCTTTGTTTGATCTTGTAGGATTGGATATAATGCTTTCTATTCATATTACGCTGCACCATTGAGAAATTTTCTGTTCATGTTATTCCTTACATATGTGAAAGCAACTTTTGGTCTAGCACTTCATTTTTTTTTTCTTTTCTTCTCTAAACTGATCCTACAGCTCCTTGTCTGCATCTGCTGTACTGTGTCCCGTGCACTTTCTGCACTGCATAATACTGCATATTAGCCATAAAAATATTAGCAGATATTCATGTTCTAGAATCATGGCAATTAAGGCAAAATACAAAAACAAAGATGGCAATTTCTGAATGAACATCTGTTTGGCTCAGTTTATGTTCTGAGATTGGGATTGAACTGTTATAATGAAAGATACATTTTTCTTAAATATTTTTCTTTTCCTCGTTGGTTGACTCTTGGGTATGTTTGGTGGAAGTGAAAGTGGATAGGTGGAAAATGGAGGGGTTGAAAATTTGGGATGCAAATCATTTTATGCATGCTTGAGATAGGAAAAATGAGATAAGGAAAAGCTTGTAAAGGAGATACATCTTATTTTTATTTTTCTCTCACTTACCAAGTATTAAGGTATGAAAATTGAATGTTCTGCATTTTCACTCGCATTTCTATTTTTTGACCTTCCTAGTTTCTGCCTTCCCCACCAGCCATACCCTTGGATTGAAATGTTTGCTTTTGTCTAAGAAATCTCTTGCTTGTGCAAATACCATGGTTATTTTGATTGGCATCTTTAATAACAATTTTGCTTTTCATGAAACAAGGCCTATTGAACTTCCTTGCTGTGATAGTTTTTGTCAAATTGGTATAATACTTGCTTTGATTTTGGTGATCTTAAACTCCCTTTTGAAGAAGGTTGTGAATAATGGACCAAGAGTTCAAGAAAATTCCAAGTCTTTCGAAGCCAAAGGGTTTGCTGCAGAGTGAAAAGTTGTATCAGGTATTATCCCTCACAATCATTATTTTTCTCCCTATGCTATGTGTCTAAGATTATAGTTTCATTCTTTTGTTTTTGTTTTGATAAATGTTGTAGTATATCCTGGAGACCAGTGTGTACCCACGTGAACCAGAGCCTCTCAAGGAACTGAGAAAGGTCACTGCTAGCCACCCTTGGTAAATTGTTCTTTCTGATCAAATATAGCACTGTTGTGCTTGACCCCTATTCTCAAATGCTGTTGATCTTATCAAACAGATTTCAGAACATCAAATTCCATTACCTTTATAGAATAAGTCTGAACATTGTCAAAAGAAAATGGTGATGGAATAACAAATATGTAATAGTCAGACTGTGGCCTGCATCTATATGGATTTAGAACAAATAATGAAAATTCCTTAGAAAATACAGATGTTCTTGTACAATCCAATTAATGTGAAACTAATGGTCTGTGATAGTTGGTTTATTGATGTAGCAGTCTGCGTGAAAAATGATTGGATAATGAACATTATTTTTTTGATTCAAAGAAGTTTATAGTGAGAGGAGTCTACCTTATTTCAAAGCCAAGGCATGCTATAGTCCTCTTGCAATGGTATTTACAGATAGCCTACTACCAGTTGAACCAACCCCATGGGCATGATGAACATTATGTATGTCTACATTTTTGGATACTGATTGATGAAGCATATTTTGATTTTTGTTTCCAGGGCAATAATGGCTACTGCACCAGATGCAGGTCAGCTAATTGCATTGCTTCTGCAGCTGGTAAATGCGAAAAAGACTATTGAACTTGGAGTGTTCACCGGATACTCCCTTCTACTCACTGCTCTTTCAATTCCTGAGGATGGGAAGGTCATGTAGAAATCCATCATCATTGGTATTATTTGATGTTTTATTGAACTAGTTATAATTCGTTGGTTGGCATAATGTATTAGGCTCTGTTTGGATAACTTGACTTATGGCTTATTTGGGCTTCTCTACTACAATAAGCACTTACAGAGGCTAAAAGAAGTGTTTGGATTGGTTTCTAATAAGTGCTTATTTTACTCAAATAAGCTATTTTGGGCTTATTTTCACAAGCTAAAAAATAAAGCTTTTGAAAATAAGCTAGTGTGAAAGCTCAAATGAGCTTAACCGGTCCTTGGGTTTACAATAATTTCTCACAAAATTGCCCTCCATGAAGTTAGAAAATTCCAGCACACATCAACTCTAATGAAGAACGTTTTTTCTGTGTCTTCTCTGCTTCTTCGCTTCTCCTTTACGCACACGATGTTGGGTCTCTCCTCTCTCGTGTTTACTGTCGAAGATAATGCTTGGTTTCTGTATTCGTGGCTTGGTCGCTTCTCCTCTACAGACTGGAAATAGAGAACTGATTTGCTACATTATTGACTCCATTCTTTAGGATTTTTCAGTTCAAAGATAATGCTTGGTTGCTGTATTCATGGCCAGTACTTGGTTTTACACTTTTTCTTACATGAAATCACAAGTAATCATGTTGTACTGTTGAAATTCTGGTGTTTACCATTTGATTGTGGCGTGGGGGTTTCAAATTTTTTCTCTGGGTTTTAGAATTTGAACCGATTAAGTATGGAAGCATAGATTTTCTCTCCAATGGCTGTTGCGACCATTGTCATTTGGGGATATGAAAATTTGGACTCTCGGATGAAGAGAAAGAGGATGTTGAACTTGCTGAGTCCTTGCTGGCATTTGCTGAGAAAGTGGGCCGCCAACAGTTTGAAAGTGGAATAAGACTGCTTAATCTGTGTGATTCCTTATCTTCCAAGACAGGGAATGCAGTTGAGCGTGTTGTTTCTTATTTTTCTGAAGCTCTTCGTGAGAGGATAGATTGAGAAAGAAGAAGGTTCACATCAGATGGTAAGAAAGAGTCATTTGATCCTACTGAGTTCATTGTGGTTCAAAAACCTGCTACTGTTGCATGTTATGAAAAACTTCCTTTCTGTTAGATTGCAGACTTCTGTGGAGTCCAAGCTCTTATAGAAAATGTAACTGAAGCAAAGAAGATTCATGCTATTGATTTTGAAATCAGAAAAGGGGCATATTGGACGATCTTGATGCCAGCCCTTGAATCTCGAAATGAATGTCCTCTTGAGCTTCTAAAATAACAGCTGTTGGAACCAATTCAAAGAAATCACTTGAGGAGACAAGTAAAAGATTAATGAATTTTGCCCATGCCATGAACATACCCTTTTCCTTCAAGATCGTTATGGTATCAGACATGCTAAATCTGAAAGAGAATCTCTTTGAGCTTGATCCTGAGGAAACAATTGCAGTTTACTCCAAGTTCTCAATTTGGAGCATGCTTCCACAACCGGACCAGCTTGAGTCTATTATGAAAGTGATGAGAAACATTAACACTACTGTAATGGTGCTCACTGAAGTTGAGGCATGCCACAATGCTACATCTTTTGTGAATCGTTTCACTGAAGCTCTTTTCTATTACAGTGCATTGTTTGATTGCGTTGAGAATTGTATGAAACAAGATAAACCAAACAGAATGACTTTGGAATCACTATACTTCAGTCATGGGATAAGAAATATTGTGGATGCGGAAGGAGCAGAAAGAAGGATTCGACATGTGAAGATCGATGTTTGGAGGGCATTTTTCAGTCGATTAGGAATGGTGGAGACAGAATTGAGCATGTCATCCTTATATCAAGCGGATCTGGTGGCTAAAAGATTTCTTCATGGAAGTTCTTGCACATTTGAAATGAATGAGAATTGCCTGCTCATTGGATGGAAGGGTCCACCACTTTGTTCTCTTTCAGTATGGAAATTCCTTTGATGAAATGAAATAGAAACTTGGAAGTAAAGATGTTTGTTTCAAATCATCCTATCTCAGTCTTCCTAAAGTCTGTTCCCTTTCTTGACTCAATGTGCATGTAACCCTGTATGCCAGTTCCTTTGATGATATTAAATCTTTGGTGTTCTTCACTAGTGTTAGAATTTGATTTAGACGTATTGGCTGGTGTGGATGTCTTGTCCTCTCGCCTTTTGTGGAGCTCACTCAAAAGTGTTACCATTAAAGCAGTGGTAGGGTGTTTCTAAAACTGTAATAGCATATGCCTGTGAATGTGGTACCTCCTTTACTTTGTTCATTTTTACGTTTGTCAGGAAGTCCTGTTATATATATATATATATGATTAAGAAGGAACTTTGATGCTCAACTGAATGGAGATTAGTCCTTCTGTATGTCAGGTTCATTATGTAAGATTTAGCATATGGAAAAAAATCAGGTTATTGGAAGATATTATTTTAAGGCTTAATTACAATTTTGGTCCCCTTATTTTAACCACTTGAACGTTTTGGTCCTCCTTCTTTAAAAATGAACTATTGAGTCCCTCTATATTTATAAAATGTACAAGTTTAGTCCATTTATTTTTAAGTCAAAATTCTTAGGTTTGTTTCAAGGTGTAAAGTTCTCTAATTCATAATCTCACCATTTAGATTGAAGAGCTACGTCTTGTGAATCTTCTCATTAAATTTCAGCTCGATCTAACGGTGAATAAGCCTAAATTTTTGGTTAGATGAAAATTTATGGTTTTGGTATTTTGTGTTGAGTTTCACCGTTAAATCGAGCTCAAATTTAGTGAGGAGGTTCATAAGATATAGTCCTTCAATTTGAACGGTAAGATTATGAATAAGAGAATTTACACCTTGAAATAAACTTAAGAATTTTGACTTAAAAGATAAATGGATTAAACTTGTACATTTTATGAATATAGAAGGACTCAATAGTTCATTTTTAAAGAAAATGGACCAAAACGTTCAAGTGATTAAAATAGGGGGACCAAAATTGCAATTAAGCCTTATTTTAAAGATAACAGACTTCGATTAAGAATGAATTCTCTTTACATACGGAATCCCATAGTGTCCTCCAAGAAGTCTCAATTATGAAATATAATAAGATGAGTCATCTAATCCTGGGGCTTGCTGAGGAATTACATGCATGAGAATCAGGTTTGCTTGTCATCAATTTTCAACTCTTCAATAACATTCCCATGGTTTAAGGGATTAAAGCCTTCAATATCAGAACATTTGCTAGGAATTGTGGGCGAGTGATTCCCTTGATTCACTGCATACTTTCGCGCAATAATGACAGAATTTATAACCTCATCAGTTGGATGAAAAACTGAGAGAACTTTAAAGCCTTTGAGATCAGAAGGATCAACAACCGGATAAAGGAACTCTGGAGCTCCACATGCACTTCTCAGCAACAGAATAGCTCAGGGAGCCATGTGCTTGGCTAGGTGATTGATGACCTGAGTCTTCTCCTTATGGTCCATGGCTACAAGTGCTGCAAAGAACACAACATCATACTCCTTTAGGCCACCTGACACATTTGCTATATCTGTAGTGTGGAAGAACATTTTTTTGGATAAGTCAGGATCAGATGTAATCAAGTCAAGGGAATCACTTGACACGATATCATACTCTATTTCTTTCTTTTTTGTCATAATTTTTGGTAGATATCAGTTTGAATAATTATATATTTCATGTTTATCATGATCACCAATATAATAAAATAGGAATACTTTGTTAATGACAATTTATCTATATGCAAGGTTTCTAATATAACAATCTAAGAACCATTTTGATTATAAGAAATCATACTTCAAAATAATAATCTAACAACAAAAAATTAAGGCCTTGAATCAAAATAAAATAATTATAGCACTAATATAAAATATTTTATTATTAATTTTTTTTTTCAAATTATAACAAAGTGCTTATGTATCCAAACACAATTTTAATAAGTGCTTATTAATGTCTTTTTCAGTAATTTTCATAATTATAAGCACTTATACACTTATCTATCCAAATATTTTAGAAAGAGCTTATAAATTTTAAAAGCGCTTCTTCAAGTATGTATCAAAACACTAAATAACTTAATTTAAAATGAGCTTATGGTATAAAAGCCTTTTATATAAAGCTTTCTTATATAAGCGCTTAAATAAGCTGTTTACCCAAACGAGACTTTAATGCAGATAGCAACAATAGATTTAAATCACGATGCATATGAGATTGGATTATCAATAATTAGAAAAGTTGGTGTTGAGCACAAGATTGACCTCATTGAATCTGAAGCTTTGCCGGTTTTGGATCGATTCTTAAAAGAAGTGAGAATTATTGATTTTTCTAAGGTGCATGTTATGCTATATTGGACAATTTTGGGGATAGCGCTACCTCTGACCTAGTTGGGTGGGTTTAGGTTGTTATTACGAAGTTCTTGAAAAAATGAGTTACCCTCATTATAAAATGCACAATATAAGAAAATATATCAAACAAAAAATTCAACTTTTGCCCAAAAAGAATTGAATTTGGCACATTTTCTTATATTTTGTCATTTTTGCATTTATAAGGAATGATTCTATCACATATTAGGTGACTCAATTTTTCGAGATTTTCACAACGACACCAAAATCACTGCAAGAATTCCACCTAAACCCACCCAATTGGGTGGGGGATAGTGTTACCCCAAAAATTACCCAATGTAGCTTAGCACTCACCTTTTTCTAAATTGTTCCTCATATTTTCCCAAAAATTACCCAACCTTGTTTACTTAACCTCCTCTTATCATTTTTTCTTCAGCCTCTGAAAGATTATCCACATTACGCCTAATGCTTATCATTTTTATGGTATTGCAGATTGGTAATGAAGGGAGTTTTGATTTTGCATTTGTTGATGCTGACAAAGTTAACTATTGGAATTACCATGAAAGGGTCATGAAATTGTTGAAGGTGGGTGGGATAGTTGTTTATGATAACATCCTCTGGGGAGGATCAGTCGCAATGAGCGAGTAGGAAACTCAAGAATTGAAGAAACGAGGCAGGCAAGTGACCATCGAGTTTAACAAATTACTTGCAGCTGATCCTCGAGTCCAAATTTCACTGGCTCCATTGGGTGATGGCATCACCATATGCAGGCGTATATTCTGAATTCCTGTAATATCAAGTTTACATTTATAGTGTATATTGAACAATAAAAACACCATTTGTATCGTGCAATTAAAACTTCAAATTTGGACCTGCACGGTACCTTTTTACTTCTTTGTAATCAAATCAAGACCTGGAGTCAGAAAGCTTTAACAAAAGTATCTGCTAACTTTTTTTTTTTTCATTGGCATCTGTTCTCGGTGGGAATTCAACTTGGTACCTTTACAGCAAAGTATCAAGTGCTCAACCATTTATGTCTTGATTTATGTTTGGTTTAACTTAAAGTTCATATAAATAATTAACAATTTATTGTCACATAAATATTTTCTCTTAACTTGGGTGACCGGATCCAAATATCGAAAAGAGGGCTTTAGAAAAAAAAAGACTTTAGCATAGTAATAAAAACTTTTAATAGTGAATCCAGAATATAGTGGATAACTTTGAAATAATAGAAAAATCAAAGTTAATATTGTCTAAAACTCTCCTTGAAGGCTGTAGAAGGTGGTCGAGGTAAGCCACCATGGAGTAATGTAGATTGTCACCTTAAGAAAGGAATGCAAATGTAATTTTAGATTGGTGAGTACTATGTTATTTCTCGTAGTGCTATCCCACCCTTTTTGGATGGGTTTTAGGTTAGTTTTAGTAGGACTTACAGTGTAATTTTGGTATCATTATAAAGATATTAAAAAATTAAATTATTGAATATATGTTAGAAGATATAGTTCTTTTTAAAATTAATAAACCATACTATATAAAATTTTTTTATCAAAAAACATACTTGACAATAATTACTTTTGACACTTTTTTTTTTATATGATATCATTATTATATTTTTGTAATACACATACTAAATAACTTAATTTTTTTAGATTTGGGCAAGGAATAAAATTTCCTTTTGTTTTCACCGAAACGACCGAAATATTTTCGTTTCATGAGTCACCAAAATCAAGGAATAAAATTTTATTTCGAGGTAGCCTTTTGGTCACCTAAGAAATGAAAATATTTTGGAAATATTTCAAAAATTTTGTAGAAATAAAAGATTTTTAAAGAAACGTTTCAAATAATTTTAAGTAATAATTTTCTTTTAATTTTAAGGGGTTTTAAATAATAATAATAATAATAATAATGGTAGAAATATATAAAATTAAATAGAATATATTTGAATAACTACATTTTTAATAAAAATTTTTTTAATATAATCAATGCCCATAAATTTTGACAACATTTGACATACATAAAACCTTATGCAAAACTACATATTATACTTTAAAATTAAAAAATAATTCTATCTTTAAGGCTAAATTTTTTTAATCTCAATTAAACTTTAACAGTCTAGTTCAACAACTTCATAAATCACTATTGAAAAGTAAAATATTTACATAATAATAATAAAAGCCAAAAATTTTTAATTTTTTTTTAACTCTTTAGTTTAATTTTGAGAAATTATAACATAATAATAATTGTAAAATATATATATAAAAAAAAAAAAGATGATGTAATATTAATTAACTATATTTTATTAATAATATATAATAAAATAATTAAAAGCCCAAAAAATGAAAAGAAAAAAAAAATGCTTCTCCCTCATTCGTTCTTCTTCCAAACCCTTCTTCCAGAACTTAACTTGAATGTTTGTTGGGTACATAGAAAAAGAGAGAAGGCACAAGAGGAGGAAGAGATAGAGGATTGCAGATTTATTCAACAACCAAGCTGCAAATCATTGTATTTCATATGGTATCCGAAGCAATTTCTTCCAATTGCTTTCTCTCTCACCTTCTTAGCTTTCTCTCTCCCTGTGTTGGCGTTTTTAGAAGGTGTTTTTTTTTATTCTTCTTCAAATTTCAGAAGAAGGTTTTTTATTTCAAGTGGAAGAATCCTTCTAGTATCCATATTTCAATTTCTGGTTTATTGATTGATTTATCTCGTGTGTGAATGATTTGCAGATCATGGAGATGGAGATGCGAGGGGAGAGGTGAAGAGGGAGGGGGTAGGAGCTGGCCTTTGTAGAAGAGCTCATCGGCAAGGCACAGAGTTGTGGAGTATTTGCGTGGTGAGATGGAAAGGTACAAGATTTCGTTTGAAACAGCATTGGAATTTCGTCATTTTGTCCGAAATCTATCGAAACCATAGTGTTTCCATCGAAATGAAAGAATTTCCAATGTTGTATCTGAGTTTCGTGTTGTTGGCTCACAAAGTCGAAATATTTTGGTCGTTTTGTGTGAAACGACACGAAATTAAATGCCTTGACCAAAATGAAATTGTCGTTGTCGAAGTTAGGTGAGGTTGGCAACCTACAAAAAGAGAGAGGGAAGGTCAAGGGAGGCCGGAGCCAGAGCTCCAGCGCTACCTCTGACGCTCGAGTTAGCAAGATCGGGGAAGGGAATGAGAGGAAACCAGAGAGAAAGAACAGGCGTGAGAAAAAAAAAAAAAAAAAAAACTTATGTTTGAGCTTTGGAGAGATTATGTAGGAGAGTGCATACCTTAGCAGGGGTATTTTGGTCTTCTTATTGTAGCAATGGGTAATGAGTTTTCTGAGTATTAACACTTGCCCCCCAAGTCCAATGACTTGAGGGAGTCAAGGCATTGAGACTGAAGTTCAAGTCCTATAAAGTGAGTATATTTGGCTTTTGAAGCCCTATTAGGCAAGATTCATGCTCCATGAATTTGTCTTAGATTTGTAGGTATTTAAAATAATCATGCATCAAGTTATCTGAACTATGTAGCCAATAAAATACCGAGCTCAAGATCTTAACGCGACAACATGCAATTTCCAGCATTGAAAGAAATTCTTTAACATGTAAAAGAACTTGCATGATCGGAATAAATAATATAATAATAAAGCATTATGAAATTGCATCATTAGATCGGGTTTTGGAGAATTCTCTCTGCTATTTTATGGCTCTTTGGTCTCAAGCTGTGTGTTTTCCACTCCGCAACTCCTTGCTTCTCATCTATTTCGAGCTTTGTAGTCCCTGCATATTAACAACGAAGACCAAATGCTCTCCCTTTGTACATCAATTCTACAAGCAGCAAGTTTTGTTTAATAATTGTGTAACATGCTAAGTTTGGCAGATGAAGTTACAAGAGTATAATCAGCAAACCGAAGTTTAAATCAAAAGTTGTATGCCAAAGGCTATATGAATATATTACATGCAAATAATGCATCAAATTGGCTAATTGCAAATCAGCAACTAGTCACAGAAATTTAGGGGATGCAAGCAGTAAAAATATAGTTCTGTTCAAGCTACTAGGTATGTTTTATCTGCAAAGAGGTTGGGCTGAGATTGGCTCGGTAGAAGCCTAGACCAGAAAATGATATGTTAGAGAAAGTGATGTAGTGTTCAATATAAATTGTTGTACATGGCAAGTAATATGTTAGAAACATGTATTATGAGTATATGCTT
The DNA here is from genome assembly GCA_003255065.1 of Cercis canadensis. NCBI lineage: Eukaryota > Viridiplantae > Streptophyta > Magnoliopsida > Fabales > Fabaceae > Cercis > Cercis canadensis. The sequence continues at coordinate 121,557 of QAOA01001691.1, forward strand.
GCTAAGAGTGATATGAAATCAAACTTGACATGTAGATATAACTATGCTTTTATGCATTCAAATAATTGCACCTATATGCATTTCAGAAATTTACAGCATCCATGCAGACAAATATAGTGTCTGAGCATATATTTTTTGTTTTTTGCATCATTTCCCAATTCAACATCTCATGTAAAATGGAAAATGTAAAGTGGTTGCTTACAGTACTAAGTAGTATGCATTTAGAATACCTAGACCTGAGGTAGTTTGTTTAAGGTATTTAATTCTTCAGCTCAGTATTTGCACTCATAGTTGATGTTGCAACCGGCTTGGAGGACATTCGTCCTTTGAGAGCGTTGGCCCTTGATTTAGCTTAGTTTTTGCACTCATAGTTGATGTTGCAACCGGCTAGGAGGACATTGGTCCTTTGAGGGCGTTGGCCCTTGATTTAGCTTAGTTTTTGTACTTATAGTTAAGGTTGCAACTAGCTTGGAGGACATTGGTCCTTTGAGGGCATTGACCCTTGATTTAGCTCAGTTTTTGCACTCATAGTTGAGGTTGCAACCGGCTTGGAAGACATCGGCCCTTGATTTAGCTCTGTTGTTTGGGCTTCTACACTTCTTTGGGTGGAGTACTTTTCTGCATTTTCCTCAAAATTCAAGAGAAGGTGAAATGCACAAGCTCATGATATGTATCAAAATTTTGCAGTTGATGGTTAAGAACTTTACCAACCTAGGATAAATAAAAATATGCAGAGCTTGCTGGTATTGAATAATCAAATAGTAAGAATATGTAAGTGTACATTAAGAATACCTGAAGTTAGGTAGGTTTGTTTGCACATTTAAGCATTGGATGCCAAGTGGACTTGAGGAGCTTTCTTTATTGGGTTCTCTGTCTTTCCAGCTTCTAACTTGGAAGTGGCTTCAACTCTTATACAGTTCAAGTCACTTGATAGTTTGTGGAGCTTGAGTGACTTGAAAGTACTGGTATATCTAGGACCTTGGTGGTCTATCTTCTTGGTCAAGAGCTTATAGTATTCTAGAAAATTTATATGGCAACCTTATAGTTTTACTCTTATAGGGTTACATAAAGCAAGTTAATACTAGAGTTCTATTTTAAAGTTATACTTTATTAAATGATTACACTTCAGCACTTGTGAAAGGCCTTGGTCTTTGTTTGTTCATCTAGTCCTCAAGGTCAAATGAGGAGGTCAACCTCTACCCTCTCTAGATGGATTGCTTCAACACTGTTGATGACCTTGGAGACCAGAGGTCGGGTGAATTGCTTCTACACCTTTGGGTGGATTGCTCTTCCACAATTTCCTAAGAAATTCAAATAGAGTAAATTGTGTAAGCATAGGATATATCATAAAAATTTGCTAGTTGTCGTGGCTATTGGACAAAGATAAATGCAGCTCTACAAAAATCATATGCTAAACAAAGCATTTAAATTAGTGTGCATAGCCACTCTACTATTTTTTTTGCTCTACAAAGAAATTTGTAGGTGTTACTACTAATTTTTCTGTCATCATGTATAGCATTTACAATTAGATATATAAATCATATGATAGTCATATAAGCATTAAGCATGGAGGCGAACATGTGTCTCAGGCAGTCATGATCTTAAGAGTATAAACTCTAAGTTGCACATCAATTAAATGTGAGCCAGGATAAATAAGTGGGTAAGCCCTTTCTACTCCACCAAAATAAATAAACAATTTAGATGACAGATTCTACTTCTATAAATTAGATTTTTATGTTCTGAGATGAAGCTCAAATTTTGTGCACTTTTATTCCAACCTTGTGAGTTTATTAGCACGTGCTAGGTAACTAGGAAAGAGAATGCTGAAAATAGCATGGATTGTAAGTAGCTACATGCATATTTAAGAGCAATGATTAATGGTAAGAGAGCTAAAAGCTTTCCCTGCGACCTCTTTTAGAAGGGCGACAATATTAAAATGAAAGGAAGTGTATTGCTTGGATTTAAACCACTTTAGAGTATAAAGCATGTCAGTAAGATAATGTTTGCAGCAGCACAGGTATAACATATTTCACAAGCATATATGTATGCAAGATCAGGAAGTTATTATGCCATCTTTGTATTACCTTTATAAGTATATAGTTGTTGATGATGGTCCGGCCTCAAATTTGGCTTGCAAGAAAGTTGCTGCCATATGCATGTGTATTGCTCAAAATGATAAAATGAGTTGTTATCTGATGCGTTCTCGTCACCCGAAGGATCGGAACGGAGTGTCTGGATACCAAACAGTTGGATGACCTTGGTTATCTCAACAAGGGTAAACCCTTAACAAGGAAGGATCCTTGGTAAGTTCAAGTTCAATTTATTTGCCCAAGAACCACAGGGAAGCTCTCAATCAAGAGAAACTCAACAATTTAATAACTGAATATTATTAATCTCAAAGTTGTTTGCAAAGACATAAACAAATCCCTTATAGAGGAACTCGGCTAAAAGGCTACAAACTAAACCTAATTGAAGCTAAGAATGATAACAAACCCTACATCCAATACACGTTTGGCCCACAAGCATAAAAGCCCAAAATAAAGACTTAAGTAAAACTAATTAAATAACACATAGTTTTTGGCCCAAGGCCCAACACAAAACATTAACATATTCGGCCTAAAACAATAACAAAATAAGGCTCACGATGTATCTCTAGACTATGTGAATTGGGCTCATTAATCCCTGAGTTAACGCTCAAACTTGATCTTCAAGTTTCCTCCAAAACAAGCTCCAAACTTGGGCTCTAAGCTGGTTCATGTGCATCTTCTACAAGAGACAGATAAGTGATCAATCCCACATCTAAACTTGGCCCAACTGCTCTCTCCTTGGTCTGCACCTCTTGGACTAGGTTCAACATCGCCTCTTTCACACATTTAGCCATGTTTCTAGTCATTGGGCCTCCAACTCCAAGCAAGGGATCATAGACACGCCTAGGGTTAAAGCGCGTAGCAAGCTAATTCACATCATTCCCTCCTTCCTCTGAAGGATTCGTTCTTGAATCTAAATCTTCACCTGCATCAAACAAAGTTAAGTCAACAACATTAAAAGTAGCACTAACATTGCTATACTCACCAGGAAGATTAATTTTGTAGGCATTGTCATTAATCCGCTCAAGGACTTCAAATGGTCCATCTCCTCGATGGTGCAACTTTGATTTCCTTTGAGTAGGAAACCATTTCTTCCTAAGGTGTACCTAAACCTAATCACGTGGTTCTAGTACAACCCTAGTTCGGCCCTTTTTGGCTTACCTAACATACTGCTCATTCTTCTTTTCAATATTAACCAGAACCTTGGAATGCAAGTCTCTAATAAAATTTGCATTTTGCTTACCATCAAGATTAATAAACTCATTAGTAGGCAAAGGTAAAATATCCAAGGGAGTCCAAGGATTAAATGCATAAACAACCTCAAAAGGGGAATAAGCAGTAGTAAAGTGTACAGTGCGATTATAAGCAAATTTAACATGTGGCAAAGATTGTTCCCAACATTTAAGATTCTTTTGCATAATAGCACGCAATATAGTAGCAAGTGTTCTATTAACAACCTCAGTTTGCCCATCCGTTTGAGGATGTGAAACCGTAAAAAACAAAAACTTAGTCCCTAACCGACCCCATAGGGCTCGCCAAAAGTGACTTAGGAGCTTCACATCTCTATCACTCACTATTGTTCTAGGTAAACCATGTAAGAGCACTATTTCTTTAAAGAAAAAAATCAGCAATGTGTGTTGCATCATTAGTTTTAGCACAAGCAATAAAATGAGTCATCTTACTAAACCTATCAACAACCACAAAGATACTATCTTTTCCACTTTGTGACCTTGGTAGCCCTAGCACAAAATCCATAGAAATATCAATCCAATGTTGACTAGGTATAAGCAATGGTGTATAAAGTCCATATGGCATAACTTTGGACTTGGCTCGTTTACAAGTAATACACTTTTCATAAACAGAAATCATATCATGCTTCATGTGAGGCCAATAAAAATGTTCATGCAAAATATCCAAAGACTTTTAACGCCAAAGTGTCTCATTAGGCCACCACTGTGCTTCTCTCTAACAAGCAAATCACGTATAGAACATGCAGACACACATAATTTATCTTTCTTAAACAAGTACCCATCATGTTTATAATAATCACCACTAGCATACTTTGCACAAGCAATCCATAGTTAACCGAAATCAAAATTAGATTCATTTATAAGCTCAAAACCTAATAGCTTAGCATGCAAAGAAGTAATTAAAGTATACCTTATAGACAAGACATCAACAATGACATTTTCCTTCCCAGCTTTATATTTAATAACATAGGGGAACATCTCAATGAACTCTAATCATTTGACATGTCTCTTATTTAACTTACCTTGGGATTTCAAATACTTCAAGCTCTTATGATCCAAATGAATGATGAATTCCCGAGGCCATAGATAATGCTGCCACATTTGGAGAGTCCTTACTAGAGTATAGAGCTATTTGTCATAAGTGGGATAGTTCAATGCTGCCCCATTAAGCTTCTCATTGAAATATGCAATAGACTTGAAATCTTGCATCAAGATAGCTCTTATTCTAATACCTGAAGCATCACATTCAATCTCAAAAGCTCTATCAAAGTTAGGCAAACATAAAATAGGAGCACTAGTTAAAGTTTCCTTCAAAGTGGTAAACGCCCTCTCTTGTTCCTCTCCCCACTTAAAGCTCACATTTTTCTTAACTAGTTCATTTAGGGGTACGGCTATGGTGATGAAATTCTTTACAAACCGCCTATAAAAACTAGCTAAGTCATGGAAATATCTTACCACATTCGTATTCTTAGGTGTAGGCCAATCTTGGATTGCCTTAACCTTCTCCTCATCCATGCCAATACCCTTAGAACTTACAACAAACCTAATAAATATAATAGAATCAGAACAAAATGCACACTTCTTGAAATTAGCATATAATTTATGTTCTCTCAAAGCAATAAAGACAACATGCAAATGAGACACATGATCATCTAGGGTTTTGCTATAAACTAGGATATCATCAAAATAAACCACCATAAATTTCCCAATAAAAGCATGCAAAACACGGTTCATCAATCTCATGAAAGTGTTAGGTGCATTAGTTAAACCGAAAGACATTACTAACCACTCATATAAACCATATTTTGTTTTAAAGGTAGTTTTTCATTCATCTCCTTCTTTCATGCAAATTTGGTAGCATCTATTCTCATCAAGCATGTCATCTAATCTAGGGATAAGATATCTATACTTAACCGTGATTTGGTTAATAGCTCGGTAATCCACACACATGTGTCATGTCCCGTCTTTCTTTAGCACCAAGATAACCATAACCGAACATGGGCTTAGACTTTCCTTCACGGATCCCTTTCGCACTAGCTCATCCACTTGCCTTTGAATTTCCTTTGTCTCTTCAGGATTAGCTTGGTAGGCTGGTTTATTAGGGATAACTAATCTGGGAACAAAGTCAATCTAGTGCTCTATGCCCCTCAATGGAGGCAAACCATGTGGTGTCTCTTCAGGAAAAATATCAGCAAATTCCTGCATCAAAGAAACAACCACACTAAGCAAAGAAGGGTTAAGTGAGTTAATAAAATAAATATCCTTGTACATAAGTATAAGAAGGGTCGACCTAGATAACACAACATTCTTCACCTCACTCTTTTGTGCAAAAGCACTCATTTTTTGTCTTTTCTCACTCTTGACCTTACTTTTTTCTCTTTCTCTCTCAGTTTCTTTTCTTTCTTTCTCTTTCTCTTTCTCTTTTCCTCTTTTCCTCTTAGCCTCTCTTGTTCTCGCAACCTCTCTTTTTCTCTCGGCCTCTCTTTCTCTCTTGGCCTCTTTTTCTTTCTCTTATTTCTCTTCTCTCTCTTTACATTCTTTTGTAATCTTTGCTTGATCTGCATATGCAAGAGCAGGTTTTAAGGGTTTCAACAAAGTGATTTTATTATTCTTGTAGACAGTGTAAGTGTTGTTGTAACTGTCATCCTTTATTCTCTTATCAAACTATCATGGTCGCCCTAACAAGATGTGACAAGCATGCATGGGTACCACATCACAAAGCACTTCATTTTTAAAAATGCTAAAAGCAAACTCAATCTGAACCTACTTGTTTACCCATAGATCTCCTCTATCATTCAACCACCTTAGCCTATAAGGCATGTGGTATGGAATAGTAGGTAAACTCAACTTCTTTAGGGCCAAGGTACTAGCAACATTAGTGCATGATCCACTATCAATAATAACGCTACATACCTTGTCTCTCACCAAGCATTGACTTTGAAATATATGTTCTCGGTGCTCTTCTACTTAATCTTCCCTCAGTTGCATGTTGAGCACACGCCTAGACACCATCACATAGTGATTCGCAAGAGTTTCATCAATACCTTCCACATCACTAACATCTTCTAAAGGTGACATGTCTTCACAACCGGGTGTAACAATAGGTTCCTCCTCACTATCATACTTGTCACTGGCAAGCAAAACAACTTTCCTTCTATTTGGACATTTAGAAGATATATGCTCTCGCCCTTGACACGTGTAGCAATTGATGTCACGTGACTTAGAAGAAGAGTTATATTCGGTGTTACCTTGAGGAATAGGAGTAGAACCCGTAGGCCTTGGTCTTGCCTTTTCTCTCGACTTTGGATCTGTTTTAGGGGTATCCTTCCAATTCAGTTTCCAGTTTGAAGTTTTAGGAGCCAAACTGAATCTGGAAGCTGCTCTAGCCTTCAACTGCCTCTCTGCATGCTCAAATTTATGCACCAAGTCCTTCATCTTTACATAGTGACTCATCTCCACCATTTTAGCAATCTCTCACCTCAAGCCACTAATAAACTGTGTCATGGTTGCCTCACAGTTCTCATCAACATTAACCCTCATCATGGCTATCTCCATCTCATTATTATACTCAGCCACACTCATAGATCCCTGTTTCAAATCTTACTGTTTCTTAAAACAATCTTTATAGTAATGTCTAGGTACAAACTGTTTCCTCATCACGGCCCTCATATCAGCCAATGACCGAATAGGTCTCTCACCATCTCTAAGCTTGTTAATCACTAGTTGGTCCCACCAAATACTAGCATAGTCAGTGAATTCAACAACCGCCAGTTTCACTTTCTTCTCTTCAGAGTAATCATGGCATTCAAAAACATGTTCCACATTTCTCTCCCATTCTAGGTAAAGTTTAGGATCACTTTTACCCTGAAAGGTAGGAATTCTCAATTTTATACTCCCTAAGTTATTATCACAACTAGGGGTTGCCCTCCTCTCTCTTCTGGTTTCGGTTTCACCCTCAAAATAGTTTTCTTTCTCCTTTTCAGAATACCGAAAGGGTCTAGATGTTTTAGGTTTCGGTCTAGGTAAAACTAGGGTTTCTAACCTCACTAATCTCTCCTCGATTCCCATTCTTAATCCTACAATTTGGTCCTGAATTGCTTTCATATATGCATCCATATGACCTTTAGTGAATGGTTCTTCTTGATCCATGTTGCACATACTCACCTCATGTGTTTCACTCGTGTTTACACTTAATTGGCTTTTTTTTCAATAATGCTCTCACCACTCTTGCCTTTTTCCACTCAAATTCCCTTAGAAGCCCTTAAACAAAAACCTGTCAAAAACTTATCAAGAAGAAAAGGTGATTAATAAAAAAATGACAAGAAAGCCAAACAAGACTCCAAGAAAAATGACCAAGACTCGAATGAAACCATGAACAAAGGTTTCGGTTGGACAAGAAAAGAATTACGACTCAAGAAATAGCAAAGAATCTAAAGGAAATTCGCAAATTTCAAAAATAGCTCAAAACAGACATTTTTGAAGGATTTTGGGCCCAAAAATGACCTTATTGGGGTAAACCCAAGTTGTCATGTCATAGGCCTCTAAACGAGCTTCGAAATGTCGGGTCACAGGTTCCGTAACTCCAACTAAGCTGAAAGTTAGGCCATTTTCAAGTAAACAGTCCAAATAGTCTTTTAAAATGAATTGTCACAAGAACACACTCTGCTAATTTTTTTTTTAGTCTTTTTTTTTTCTTCTTTTGATCTGTTTGTTTTGCTGGATCATTCTCTTCTTTTTTTTTTTTTTGCAATTTAAATTCGACTAGGACTCTACTAACAACTAGAGTTTGTTATTGCAACTCAAACAGCCACCTCTAGGTAATTTAACCTAGGACATGGACTCTTAAAACAAAGGAAAACAAAAGCAACACGAATGGGATGGAACGACACAATGAAATTAACCAAAAATTGAAAGACAAATGAATGAAACAAACTTGGAATGAAATAGACACTAATAGGAAAAGACATGAAAATAAAAACACAACTGACTCAACAGAAAAGGGGTAGAAGATGATTGACTCAAACAAATAAGATAGATAAAATCAAAATAGAAGGGAGGGGGGTTTAGGAGTACCGATTGAAACTCCAAGGAGCCAAAGCTCTGATACCAAATGATGCACCCGAATGATCGAAACGGAGTGTCTGGATACCAAATAGTGGGATGACCTTGGTTATCTCAACATGGTGAACCCTTAACAATGAATGATTCTTGGTAAGTTTAAGTTCTTTGCAGAAGAACTACAGGGAAGCTCTCAATCTAGAGAAACTCAACAATTCAATAACTGAATATTATTAATCTCAATGTTGTTTGCTAAGACATAAACGAATCCCTTATATAGGAACTCGGCTAAGAGGCTACAAACGAAACCTAATTGAAGCTAAGAATGATAACAAACCCTACATTCAATACACGTTCGGCCTACAAGCATAAAGGCCCAAAATAAAGACTTAACTAAAACTAATTAAATAAGACATAATTTTTGGCCCAAGGCCCAACACAAAACATTAACATATTCAGCCTAAAACGATAACAAGATAAGGCCCCATGATCCATCTCTAGACTATGTGAATTGGGGTCATTAATCCCTGAGTTAACGCTCAAACTTGATCTTCAAGTTTCCTCCAAAACAAGCTCCAAACTTGGGCTCCAAGCTGGTCCATGTGCACCTTCTACAAGAGACAGATAAGTGATCAATCTCAAATCTGAACTTGGCCCAGCTACTCTCTTCTTGGTCTGCACCTCTTGGAGTAGGTTCAACATCGGCTCTTTCACACGCTTAGCCCTGCTTCTAGTCATTGGGCTTCCAACTCACTATCTTTTTACAAGAGATATGAAAATCAATAATTAGTGTGCAGGCTTCTATGCTGATGCCAAATCAAAATCTATAAATCTAGTTCAAAATGTGTAAACAAACAATCTTGTAGAGTGGTTGAAAAGTTTTTACGCCACAAATGCAAATAGAGGTTAGAAAAGTGTCCTCCTACTTTCTCATCGCCGAGGATTTAAAAGAAAACTGGAAGATAAATGTAATAGAACTCATTGCATATGCATTTTAGAAATTTAGGAAATTTTCTGGACCATGCAGATATAAGCAACACCTTAGGCATTTTCAAAGAAAAATCATTGACACCAGACCCTAGCATTTTTGAAGGAAAGGAAGGCCAAGTACCTTCGTTTTGATGTGGTAAATGGAGATAAAAAGTAGTTTCTATGTATGATAGAAGCATGGATATTGCATAAGTGTGATGAGGGTTATGTGAAAGGTGTTTCAATTGTCACAAAATTCATTGCAAGAAGATTGCGCAACTACTAGTTACAAAAATCCGATTCAGCACCTCCTGCATTTGGAAATAAAAATTTGTGTGTCTCTATGCACGTTTCGGGCTATACCAATATGCTATATAGTAGAAGACAAGCTTGTGCCCATAGCTTATAGTTGTTAATGATGTTGTTCAATGCATAATGAAGCTTGGAGCTGGAAGCCAGTAACAAGTTGCAGAATAAAAATTTATTGTAGGAGCAGAGAATGAGCATAAATATGTCTATGCAACATTAAATGTGATGTGCCAAATTTCTTGTTTTGAAACAAGTAGGCATGTAGCCTTTGTACATAGTTTATTAAAAATAGGCAATAAGCCAAGATATTTAAAGCATTTGTAATGTGGTTGTACATTTGTACTCCTTAGGTGTTTCCCAGATGTAATGCATGTTATGCTCACAATCTTTGTAGCAATTCAAAGACTATATAATTATAGTACATATCAATATGCATAAGTAGGTAACTACATGCAAGGTCATGCCAAAACTTACAAACATCATATTTTCATTGACAAAACCACAACTACTTTTAAGAAGTTCTAAGAAAAACTTTGTTCTATAAGTCAATTTTCCTGCAAAATTGTGTAAGTTGATTTGCACAAATATGCAGTTAGTCATAATATGATTGAAGGAATTAATTAGCCACACTAAACCAAGCAAGTTAGTTGCTAAAATTCTACTGAGGTAGCAGATTCTCCATCATGCAACTTAGATAAGCATGTTTATGAGTGCGCAAAATAGCTTCTCCAAGTGTAATGTCAATGGCCAAGTAAAACAAACATGGTTTAGGATAGCGGCTTGGGCATTTAAAACCCACAGACAGAGTGCAAGCAGGGTTTATGCGCCTAGGACTTTAATCAAACACCTTGGAGGCAAATTTTCAAGATGAAAGCAATGTGTGGGTGTGCCATTGTAGTGCAAACTAGCAGCCAACTTGGGTATTCCAGACCCAAAAACCAGATTTCAAGGTGAAAATGCATATATAAACCCATGAAAAATACATAAGGTAGAAGGAGATAAAGTTGGTGCTACATGAGTGCCACCAAGCATATACATCGATTAAATATGTACCCAGCCACATAAGCATCTTAATAAGTGGTTAACAGACAACTATTATGCATATGTGTATGATCAAGACATAACCTTCTGAATATCATTGAAAGTAGCAGAGGAATTTAAACAAGCAGTGTGTGTGCATTTCTAACGGGATAGCATTAACATGGAGATCTCAATGTTGAACTCGTTTGGAAACCCAATAGAAGCTTTCCTCAGCAACAAACATCATGAATTAAAAGCTTTCAAAGAATAATAATAAAACATGCTATTATCTCTTTGCAAGAGAAATGAAAATTAGTAATGCAGTTATATGGGTGTTGTGGTACGCTCGAGGCACTTTCAAATTTTTAAGAATAGGGAAAGAAGTAAATAGTGTGGAGTCTAGGTGTCTTGTAAGTATATGCTCTCCACATGGGAGTAAGCATACTTCAACTTTCAAAATCTAAATTACATGTAAAATATGCAAATAGCATGTCTTGCACTTTCTTTTATGCAACAATAGATCGAACAGTAAGGTGTATCTCGCATATTAATACCACAATCAATCCTTAAATACCAGTGCTATGTGCTGGATCAAAATGAGTGTACAGGTATTCAGGCATTTTGTCAAACAGTTGGCATGCGTGTTCAATTTTTCAAGCTTCAAGCTTCAAATTGCTTGAATCTCTACTTGAGTAGGCAGAGTCTCACAAATTAAAAGATGGTTAGGATTTTACCTCTTGTAGAGAACCTTTCAAAGGTTGGGTAATCTCAAAGTATTCTAATTTTAAAAGAAAAGACATCAAAATTAATAAAGATAATGCAAGATGTCTACTTCTATCTAATAACCGCTGCTGTGTTCAAAATTTCCACCTCAAGAAAGGCAAATAGAGAGAGAGAGAGATAGAGAAAGTAAGGAGTTTACCTTCTGAACTTCTAACTTCGACCTATTGAACTATGCGTCCAGGGATTGGAACTGATATTTTAGTTACTTTTGATTATGCCCAAATTCAACGGTAAGCAGAAGAGTCGCCTTCTTGAGAATTAATCGAAGATCAATCTTAAGCAGAATTCACAATCGCTATCTGGGGAATTGATCAAAAGTGGTGATCGAAGCAGTATCTGATTTCTCATAGCCATGGACGTCGACAAAAGCCAATTTCCGATGAGAACACCAGCCATTGGATGTGATGATAACGGGAACTAAATATTGATTCCCACAGACGGCACCAAATGTCATTGTCGAAGTTAGGTGAGGTTGGCAACCTGCAAAAAGAGAGAGGGACAGTCATGGGAGATCGGAGCAGGAGCTTTGGCGCCACCTCCAACGCTCGAGTTAGCAAGATCAGGGAAGGGAATGAGAGGAAACCAAAGAGAAAGAAAAAGAGTGAGAAAAAAACCCCTTCTGTCTAAGCTTTGGAAAGATTATGTAGGAGAGTGCATACCTTAGCAGGGGTATTTTGGTCTTCTTACTGTAGCAATGGGTAATGAGTTTTCTGAGTATTAACAGAAACCATGATTGAATATCGAAATTCCATCATTTCTGTAGAAAAATTCATATTGCGGAAGTTTCTTATGAAACAGCTGCATTTCTAGCTGTTTCTAACAAACCTTCGAATGCTTTCTTCTCATTCTCAAGCCACCCATCACCTGAATTGTAATTATTCAATCAAACACTTAGAAACCTCAATCCAGCCATGAAGGGAAGCCACGTTAAGTAGGGTGCGATTATCGTAACCCATTGTGTTCACTAGTATCTGATCCTCCTCCAGAAGCTTGCGAATCGCAACGGCATAGTTCAGGTGCGCATGCCACAATATCAACGAAGTACGGCTCACTCTAGCCTTCTCATTACTCTTGTCCTTCTTTGCTGCCGTAGAACAGCTGGAAGTCCCAAGGAATAGGTGCCGATGTCGTCGTAGATCAAATTGATTTCACTCCCCAAAGCTTGCAAATTGCGAGTATGTGAGTTATTTGGGTTGTGGGTGGTTAGTTACTTTTTTTAGGACTATGGAATTTATTTACAATTATTATTATTAGGGGAATTATATGATACTACACGAGTATGTCATACTATACTGACGTGGCAAGCATACATAATTTTAATATTTTATTGAATATAAATATAATTTATTTTATTTTCTCAAATAAATTTAAAAACAGTTAATTTGCACACGTGTCATTCTCATATTGGCTAATCTCATGTAGTATGACATACTACATAAATATGAAAAATATCTAAGAAACCTCCTTATTATTAAAGGGGCCTTTAATTTACCTAGGCAAATATATAAGGTTATATAATCCCATTTTAGGTGACACAATTACTACATTTTCTTGTGCTATATATCAAATCTAGTAGTAGATATTTATTTTTAGTTATTTGTTCAGTTGGTTATTTCTCAGCTTGTGTAGTAATATTAATGTGACCCACTAATTTAACTAAAATTATGTTTGCACCCTACTTAAAATAATAATTTATGTTAAAGCTTTTTTTTTTAGTAATTAAATTATATTAAAGATGAGAGTACACAAAGTATGATATTCCTCTCCATTTACATATTTTTCACAAATAAATTTATGAAAAAATTTCAGAAAGAATTATATTCAAATTTATACATAAAGATTCACAATTTAAAATAAAATTTTAAGCATGATAAAGTTTAAAAATATACATTAATAAATAGATTAAGATGAGTGAAGACCAATAGTGTAAAAAATAAGTCAAAAATTAAAGAGAGTAAATCTCACTTTCTCTCTCTCTTACTCTTCATATTTACTAGTATGATTTGTAAGACACGGTTTATCTTCTTTTTCATTTAGTCACTAATTAAATATTTTCTCTCAATTAGAAAGTGAATTTGATAAGTTGAATAAAAGTGTAAGTTATAAGTAATATAAACTTATCCTATACTAATACATCATACTACCAATTAGTGTATTTTGTCTTAATTTGAAAGTTAATTTGATAGTATGAACAAGAACATAAGTATTTTATCATGGTAACTTAAGTCATACTTTATACATCTAGCAACTAATTAAGAATTTGCTCTTAACTAGAAAGTGAATTTGATAAGGTGAACACAAGTATAATTAAGTTATAGATCATAGAAATTTATGCTCTACTGTATACATCATGTTATTACTTAGTGGGCCTACTTCAACTTTTCATCTATTAAGTTCAAATGAAATGGATTGCATGAAACTATATTTTCTCTATCTTAATTTGACACTAATCATCTCCCATTGAAAAAAAAATTGTATAAAATTGATTTTTGCATTTGACACTAATCAAGTGTAATAAAATTATGTCTTTTTTTTAAAAAAAAATTATACTAATTAAGTTCAATTAAAATAAAATTTGAAGTTACTATTTTTTCTCTCTCTCCAATTAACATTGATCAACTTCAAACGAGAATCATATCAATTATTTGAAATTAAAATGGCACTTTCTTTTTTCAATTTGATATGAAGTTCATACGAAATGAAATTATATAACACTACATTATGTCACATAATGATTAAAAAAGGGTATTAAGGTGTGAAAATATCTAGTTAGATTGCACATGGTGATTAAGTTATGACACATGACTTTTAAATTGTGTCCATCATCATAGTATTATTAAATTAAATTAGATAGTGATTTTTAAAACCAAAACAAAGGCTACATAGTAATTCAATCAAGGNCAAAGGCTACATAATAATTCAATCAAGGCATTCAAGTGTGAAAATTCTAAAATTTATCACAATAACTAATGTCAAGGTCACTAATATCACAGTGTTACGTTGAAGTTGTCTTAAATTGAGACACTAAAATGTGAAAGTTTATTATTAGATGCAACTTTTTATTATGTAAGAATTCCTGTAAAATTCAATTCTAAAATTCACAATTTGTTTTGAAACATATGCCAAAAAAAAGTTTTAGGAAAAAAAATCAAATATTTACACATTGCATAACATGCAATGAGTATAATTATTGTATATTTAGTTTTTAAGCATTAATTTATTATTAATCCTTTATTTTTTTTTGAAACAATTTATCTTTTTTAAAAAATAAAATGCACTTAAACATAATAAAGGGTGAAAATAAATTTTTGAAAAAAGAAAAAGAGGACTCCTTCTTCGCCAAACCATGCCTCCATTTCTTAGTCTCTATACAAAGATTAATAGAGATCAATGGGACAAAGGGAGAGAGAGAAAACAAAAGAGAAAGAATCTATGTTGTACAAGTNGACTCCTTCTTCGACAAACCATGCCTCCATTTCTTAGTCTCTATACAAAGATTAATAGAGATCAATGGGACAAAGGGAGAGAGAGAAAACAAAAGAGAAAGAATCTATGTTGTACAAGTATTGATATGAATTTTGTACCCAATATGATACGAAACGTCAATATAATTATTTTTTTTAAAAATGAGGGTACAAATATGCTATTTCATATAAAAATAGAATAAAAAATTTTAANATTTTAAAAATTTTCTAGCATTAAAAACATCAACAATTAATTTTTAACAAATAAATAAAAGATTAACAAATATTAATTAAAATTAAAAAAGTATTGATGCTTTAAAATAAATTACGAAAATATCTATCTATAAAGAATCATTAATAGCTAATTTGTTTCTTACCACGCCTCGTCCCGTTCGGCCACGCATAGCGCGGGGTGAAGTACTAGTTCAATATAATATAATATTGTCGTTGTTGATCGCGCGAGAGACACGAGCTGATTTCCTAGATCTAGGTTCCTCCTCGTTTGTATCGACCAAATACTCACCTCAAACATAGCGGCGGTTCTCGGCTCTTCTCTGTTAGTAATTCTTCCTGATTCAGAGTCAATGAACCCCGTTTTCTTCTTCTAGCTGATTATCTCTAGGAAAACCCAGCTTCAATTCAACATCGAATCGCCTACAAACCCTTTTTCTTCTACTGGGTAAGTGTTTTCCTCTCTCAGCTTTCTCTTTATTCTTTGCGTTCGTGGGTTTTATAACAAAGGTCATTTTCATGCTGAGTAATTGGTTTTCTTCGGGAAAATATTTTTTTGTGTGTGTTTTATTTAGGAATTGTTTAGCAGTTTCACATTTTTTCCCAGAAAAATTCACTTGATGACATGTTTCTAGAATCTTGGCAATTTGTGAATGAACTTCTGAGAGTTTGTTGAACTTGACAGAGTGTGGAATCGAATCTTATTGTTGATGAACTCCTTCCAAGGACCTGCAAAGAGGGGAGAGGACGGTCAGGGGTGATTAGAGAGCAGCCATCACAGAAAAGAGAGAAAGAGAAGAAGAGAGAGATTTAGAGGGGGAGAGGTGGGATATACCTCAGTTGGGGTATTGTTATCTTGTGTAATGTAGAGAAGTGTATCATCACTTGTGAAGTGTTTTGCAGGAATCGTATTGTTATGGTCAAATAGAGATCAAGTTGGGAGGTTGATGAAGAATTTGTTGCTAATTTATTTGACAAAGATAGCATTTCCCTAATATTGTGGAGGTATCCTATATCTATAGGAAATTTTGATAATATCTGCCAATGAATGGTTTGGTATCACATGATGTATCTATTGAACAGTACAATTCTGCAATGCTACCATCTCAAGTGCAACAATTAAGGATTTGATGTGAAGAGTAGAGGTTCTTCACTTGATCAAAATGTGGAGAGGTTAGACTTAAATCTTGTTGTGAGATAGTGTGCCTGGTTGATACTACCAATCTTCTATGATAGGAACTGTTTTCTCTAAATTGGTTGAGCTACCACTTGAATGAATGTATTATTTGAAAGAGTTATGCCATGATCCGGCTTCTTCTGACTTATTCAACAATCTACAAGAACTATGTATATATGAATGCAGCCAACTGCATAGTAGATTGTTTGTTTGTAACTTGAACCTAAGAAGGTGAAAGTGGCAGATTGGTCATGCTGACATCTTGCTTCATAGTTTCCCCTTGCTCAAAGACTAGTGCTGCTAAATGTTGGAAATACATGACTTTGACTAACTAAATGTATAATAACATATGAGACAGTGGAGGATGAAATAGTTCAGGATGATCATTGACAGCAGACTTGTGGCTCAGTCTTCCCAAAATTACAACTTTCAGAATTTCATCGCCTACGAGATATTTTATCAGCCTTCTTCCAGAAAGTTATCCCATGTCTTCTCTGCAGAGGTTTTCTCCAGAAGATTGTCTCTAGTTTGAGATAGCGGGACATCACTCCATCATTGGTACATTACTCTATCACTCATATTTTTCTTTTATTAGTGTAATTTAAAGTGTCAATCGAAGCATTGATAGAACTGAGTTTGTCAAGAGATGGAAAGGTATTGCATGTGATATTCATTGGCTTATTGTAAGGCAATAGATATTGAATGCAATATGAGTGTTTTAAAAAGTTTATATACCCAAACCTGACACATGCCTTAAATACCTTTAGATATTTTAAGGCAACGGCTAGTTATATCAAATTAAGGAACGAGTCAAGTAATCTTTGTGATTTAGAGCAAAAGTATCAACATTTTAAATGTGTCTGAAGTATCTAGTGATAAAGCCACTATATTGATATAAAAGAGAAAAATAATTCACTTTGTGGAATTGAAAATCAAAAGAATTATTTTAGATGGGAGGCGGAGAAAAGCTATCTATGTTGTTGGGCAATTGAAAGGCCCAAAACTATATTACTTATACTTTCGCATGTTATGTCAGAGAGCTGATGTGGATATGGTAAGAATTAAGAACCAAAAAAATGTTGTTAAAACTTAGAAGGTCAATCATCTATGATGTGGACATACATGTACACAGCACATGGTGATCTCTCATAAGGTTGAGATCCTAGGTTCCATACCAATTCTCCAAAAATTCCTAGCTCAAAATTCTAACTTCCTCTATCTAATGGTGAAAAAAAAAAAACTATGATTTGGTTATTTCTAAGTTGAATTAATAACAGTATAATGATTGGGTTTATGTGTAATATTTTTTTCTTTTTCTACTTTAGATTCTCAGAAAGAGAAAAATAAAAAAAAAAAATGAAGAGGCTGTTTAATTTGGGTTTATGTGTAATTTTCAATGACATAGAAAAGATAGATTCTTTAATTTTGAGAAATAGCACTAAAAAGATATAAATCATTGGAGACTTTTTAGTTTGACATGAGAAAAATTTGTGTTTGTATGGATTACTGGCGTCAAACTCTGAATGGTTTTTCCCTTTTGACACAGGTCAATCTCTTATGAAGCAATCATTGGCACTGCAATATATGACAAATGGTAGTCTGTAGTCAGAAATCGTCTGAAGTTAACATCATTGTTTACTCTGTCCATTGGCCCAAAAATGTGGTATTGAGAATTGAAGAATGTCAAGGACTGAAGCACATAACAACAGATGGGGGAGACTATCAAAATCGCATGAACTGTGGCTCTGTCTTCCCAGAATTGAAAAATGCTCAGTCTCTGAATGCAGCCTATTGGAATTTATATTTCCAGCCACTTTGTATCTATTGAAAGAGATCTTTAACTCAGATGTGTTGGGACAGTACCATCTTGAAGATTATATATCTCATCAGCATCATAATCTTGATATTGAAATTGATCTCCCTGCATCAGAATTTCTCTATGTTTCAGCGTCTGAAAAATATAGTCAGCATTTGCTTGAAAAACTGTTATGCAAGGTGACCATCTTTGAAGTTTTATTTGTATGAATGTCCCCAGTTTCTGTCACGTCTATTAGTGATTTCATCTCTCATTCCTGGCAAGGCATGTGGACACAAACACAAAGGTACCATTCCTTTCTGACTTCTTCTTTTCAAATCTTAATATATATTGTTTTCTTACAAAACTAATTTGGTTAAGTAAGTTGTCATATTCAATCACCTCTAGATTATTGCAGTACAATTGTTACATGGATTTTAAAGCAATCCCTGGTGAAGAGTATAACATTCTGCATATATTTGCATTAAGAAATATTAAGCAAAAAATTATAAACATCTATTTGTTTTAATCATTATTTCATCCTCACGCAGAAAGCCTGCAGAGTGAAGACTGAAAGCAAATGATAGTTATGTTTAAGCAAGCATGCTATTGCACAGGAAATGAGTGTGCATAGATGCATCTTTAGCAGTCTTCATTGACTGCTTCATGTTTTTCCAGCAGTTGCATACAACATTGAAAAGCAAGTCTTTGCTTATAGCATTCTTTTGTTTAATCCTACATGTCTAACTATAACACCCGTGCTTTAATGGATATTCAACTTTCTATAATGTATGTTTCTTATCATAAGTTCAGGAATATATGGACATTACATAAGTTTGAAATTTTGAAGAAATCTTTGTGCTATATCAATATTGCCCCACGTAGTTAACTGGTGAATCCCTCACTCAGTCCCCTGCACATATTCTTAAGTTGTCCCCGGTAAAATTCATAGCAAGACTATGTGTGCATACAAAAGAAGGGGTGACTTCCTTAAAAGAAAAATAAGGACTAAGAGTTATCGCATGCAATAATAAGCAATGAATATTCCATGATATGCCTTCCAATTTTTTGATGAATTAAGTTCTTTTAATGCTTGTATTGATACTTTAAAATACAGGAACAGAAAAATATGAGGTGGTGTCCAGCTGTCGTTGCCTTTGACCATCTTTTGCAGAGGAAACATACGATAACAACTTTTGTGAAGAATGCTGATGAAATTTGGTAGGCCAAGGAGTTCTTGAAGTTCTAAGTTTGGGAAGATTGAACCATAGGCCCGCTGTTGTTGATCAACCAGAACTATGCGCTCCTCTCTCATCTATTACTATATATTTCAGTTGCTTGTAGTCACATATTTCCAACTCTTTCAGCACTAGGAGCACTAGACTTCAAGCAGTGGAAACTGTGAAGAGAGATGTCAGCATGACACAATCTACTGGTTTCTCCTTGTCAAATCTTCTTAGGTTCAAGGTCTCCACAAACACTCTGTTATGAAGTTGGCTGCACTGCATTTGTTTATATATAGCTCATGTAGTTTCTCAAATAAGTCAAAAGGAGTTGGACCATGGCATAATTCTTTCAAATCATACATGCATTCAAGTGGTAGCTCAGCCAATTTAGAGAAGACAGTTCCTATCAAAGATGAAAGATTGGTAGCATCAATCAGACACTCTATCTCAGAACAAGAATTAAGCTTGATCTCTCGGCATTTTGATGAAGTGAAGAACTTCTGCTCTTTGCATCAAATTCTTAATTGTTGCATTTGAGATGGAAGCATTGCAAAATTGTTCAATAGATATGCCTCTTGATATTGAATCGTCCATTGGCAGAAATCTTTATTTTGTACAACTTTTTTATAGATATATGATACCTTTGCAATGTTGGAGAAATGGTATCTTAAATTAGCAACAAATTCATTAACCTTCCAATTTTAGTACTTGGCCATAAACTACATTTCTTTCTATTTGTAGAACTCTGCAATCACTTCAATTCCTTTCAATACCTTAGATTTCTTTTTACTTAATGTCAAATGCGGTGCCAAATTTTTGAACTGGGCCACGCTATGTGACTATGTGCACCCTTGTAATAAAGGATACATTCTTTTTTTTAAAGTTTACTCATCATCACCTTTGGTTATCAGCATCAGACATTTTTATTACTGGTTATTTCTATATGTGTCAGTAAAGTCTGAGTTATGGCAGTGGTATTGGATTTGACCTTCTGAATTCCTGTGATATCAAAGTAAACATTTGTGTTGTTGTGTATGCTGAAAAACAGAAAATAATTGATGTATTACAATGTTTTAAAAACCGGATCAGTAAGGAACCATTTTAGAGGATGAGCACCGGTTGGACCAAATGGTCGGATCGGTGATGTCATAAATATAATTTTTATATAAATATAATATTTAATGTGTTTATTGTATATTTTAAGTTATAATAAATATATTTTTATCTAAATTTGTTAATAAAATTAAAGTTGACCTAATGGAAAATGTCTTCTCTCTTCCTTGCAAGGAGGGTTCAAATCTTCTTATGGCCAATATTTATCTATTATACAATCTAAATGTGAATAAATAAATAATGCAAATTTATTCACAAAAGAAACATTAGTTTGATGATTCAAGTCTTTTATTCATTTCCTTTAGGAAGGGGGTTCGAATCCTTTGGTGGAATATTTTTAGATTTTATTCAAAACGATGCAATTTGGAAAAAAAATTTAATTAACCGTCCGATTATGTAAAATCAAACCAGTTCACTTTGGTTTTCACAAGTTTAACCGCTCTAGCGGTTTAACCCCCTAACCGAACTAGAATTCAGACCGAGCACCGGTTGAACTAGTTGAACTGCCCGGTCAGGTCTAGTTTTCAAAACACTGATTACAATTATAACATAAAATTGATTTACTCCCTTGATTATTAAATTAAGACCAGTTGTAAGAACTGTAAATAGAAGTTTTTGATCATCTAGGTTATTTATTTTTCGTTTTTTCGTAAGCATAGCTAATTATAGTATAGGAGTCGAGTGATTCTTCTCAATATTGCACATTTGTAAACTATTTACACATCTACAACACATTTCAAACAATTTCCTTAACTACAACAATTTTTTTTTTTTTTTTTTTNTTTTTTTTTTTTTTTACTTTTGCTGTTTAGTGTCGCATTTTAGCATGCATGTAGGGTGTTGAATTTTGGATGAGGCTCCTTTCTTTGAAGTGTCGAATTTTGGGTTTTTTTTTTTTCACATGGCATGAAGGGTGTCGAATTTCTACCAAGTGAGTTCTCCTTTGAAGTGCCAAATTTTGGATGGAGCTCCTTTGAAGTGCCGAATTTTGGGTTTGTTTATTTACTTATTTATTTTTTAACATGGCATAATGGTGTCAAATTTCTACCAAGTGAGCATGCAAATAGGGTGTCGAATTTTGCCCCTTAGAGTCGCATTTTGATTGTGGGGCACATGTGGAGTGCCGCATTACCATAGTGCAGCACTCCACATGTGCCCCACCTCAAAATGCCACTCTTAACTGTCAGTCCCTGCCCGTTTTGCTTCATGGATGTTATGTGATGAAGTTTGAAATTGCGACTCAAAATCTCTATAAATATGTGAGAAATGGATGATAGTTACTTGCCAAATTTTGGGAAAGAGAAAGAGTTGTAAGTTCATTGTGTGAAAGAAAAAGAGTTGTAAGTTAGTAAAAATACAAAACAAAATCTGAAAGGTTGAAAGCATTTCAAGAGTTTGCAGTAACTGAGGCTAACGTTTAAACAATTCAAGTTTTTAAAGGTATGTTTACTTAGTTATTTTGATATATGTTTTAGAAGTTTTTTTCTTTTTGTATTATGTGAATAAATATTGTTAAAATATATGTTAAATTTATATTAATAATGTACTATTAATAAATATTGTCTTATGTTAAATTTGTGTAAATGATTTTTTTTAAATTTATTAACATAATGTATTTATTTATATAGTTTTTGTATTATGTGAAGAAAATTTGTTAAGTATTTATCAAATTTGTGTAGAATAAGTCGTCTAGAATATACGAGTCTTCTTAGAAATTGATCACAATGTAGAGTCAAGTCTTTGAATATTGTGGTTTTGGAAACTATTGACATATATGTGGTACTTTGCAAACTATTGCCATGGATATAGTATTTTTTTTTTTTAAACCTGAGTGTGGAATTTTTATGGGGGAGGGTGCCGAAATTTGCCAAATTAATATGTTAAGTGTCGCATTTTCAGGTTTTGTTTATTTTTTTTATGTTAAGAGATTTTTTTATTGAATTGAGAGGTGGTTGTCGCAGTTTGAGGGGGAGGGTGCCGAATTTTGGCCAAAAAATGTGAATGTCAAAATTTTTTTTTTTTTTCTGAATTGAGAAGTCAATGTCGCATTCTCANCGAATTTTGGCCAAAAAATGTGAATGTCAAATTTTTTTTTTTTCTGAATTGAGAAGTCAATGTCGCATTTTCAGGGAGAGGTGCCGAAATTTGAAGTTATGCATGTCAAATATTATTTTTTGAATTTTAAAGTGAAGTGTCGCATTTTCATAAGGGAGTGCCAAATTTTTTCAAGAAATTAGTTGAGTGTCGCATTTTCACACTATGACGAATTTTGAAACTATGACTGACAATTCTATATATAGCTGAGAAATTCACAATAGTTAGTTGCCGGATTTCATTCTGAAAAGGAGAAAGAGTGAACAAAACTTTTGAAAGCATTTTACAATTAAGGCTAAAGTTTAAACAATTCTCTAAAGGTATGTTTATTTAATTTTTTTGGTATTATGTGAATAAATATTGTCATATGTCTAATTTACAAATCAATTTTTAGAATTTTTTAACATAATGTATTTACTCATACAGTTCTTGTATTATGTTAAAGAAATTTCTTAAGTATTTATCAATTCTTTGTAGAATAAGTGATGTAGAATGTATGAGTATTTTTAAAAATTGATTATAATATATGTGTAGTCTTAATTTTGTAATGCAAGATTGTTTAAAATATTTTAGAATGAATATTTTATTCTATATTTAGTTAAATTAAGTAATATATGATATGTGCTATTTATTTTTTGAGATTATGAATAAATGTTTACGTGATTTATCTGATGAATGATGTTAGAATATTATTATAAATTAATATATTGGTAGTTAGTATAAAACGTTTACATACTAATAGTGGATGTATAAACAGTTTAGGAAGAAGATGCATTTTTTAATATATTTTAATTGTCGGATATACGATAGGGCCCAAGGCGTGATGTATGAGGGTCCAAGACCTATTGGGTTAAACTTGAAGAACATATATGGGCTAAATAGGTTAAAACATTGTGTCCACACACGACAATGGGTCTTTAAGAAAATCAAGTGGTTGACCAAATAATCTATAGATTTCCGATATCAGTGAATCTATTATTTTATAATGCATTTCTATTGATGAATGATGTTGATATTGAGATGATGTTTGAAAGTAATGATGGACATACAACTTTGGGTCCGATTGAGATATATGTGGAGGTAAATACTAATAGAGATAGTGGCCAACCTGAAGCTGTTGATAGTGCTGGTCCAAGTTCAATTCCTCATTCATTTCCCTTATACAGTCAAGTGAATTTAGAATATAAGGGATGTTATCAACTAGATGTTGCTACTATTTTTCCCAGTCATCAATCTTATCCTAGTTGTAGTCAAATATGTATGGCACCACGTGATTAGGGCTATGATTATAGTGAACCATGACTGAGTTCTGATAGGAGGCAAGTGAGGAGCATAGAAGAAACTGCTCACGATAACCCGGTTATAAGTCCTGGTGACTCTCCCTTTGATCCTTTGATTGATATAAGTGACAATGATGAAGGTTACAATGAAGACGAAAATGAGTAGAGTAGTGACTTTGATGATGAGCATTTATTGGATCTAAATGTTGCTGGTGGTGTTGATGATGGAACTGGTTGTAGCACCTCACAAATTGCACAACCACTCCAATATAGTGTTCCATTAAGTCATTATTCAAATGTCAATCACGACGTATTTAAGATAGTTGATGATATTGTAGCAGTTCCCGGTGGAGAGTGGCAAAGAGGGCAAGAGTTGTATGTTGGCCAAAGATTTCAGACAAAAGATGCGCTGCAACTTGTTGTGAAGATATACTCCCTACACATGCACCAAACATTTACAGTGAAGGAGTCGGATCGTCAAGTTTGGAGCATCATTTGTCCGAATCACAATAACGGGTGCAATTGGCCACTTAGAGCTTGCTTGAAGAGAAAAAGCCAATTATGGGAGATTAGGAAATACAATGGTCCCTATACTTACACGTCCCCCACCCTAACGCAAGATCACAATAAGCTTGATGATAGTGTGATTGCTGAGAAGCTTTATGAAGTAGTGCCAATGTGAGGAACATGTGAAAGCAGAGAAGAAGTGGTTATACCAGATTAAACTAGAAGCAGAGAATGAAAGAGTAAAGAGAGAAAGGGAGAGAAGAATCTCGAAGAAGAAAGTGCATCTGAATAGTGATCTTTATCATTAACAAAGTCAAGTACATCAACATCCTTTTATAGAAGGATGAGTACAAATGAATAATTACATTTCAGTATAAGCAGTTGACGTGGCATAACTGATTACTTAGTAACAACTATTCTAACTGATTAACAAACTAGTGAATACCAGCTCATCAATGAGCTGGACTAGCCTGTGTCTAAAGGAGCCATGTGGTGCAACTACTTAACAATTGCGTTAGTCATTTATGGGATGGTTTGTGAGAAGCCAGATGTTCCCATCAAATTAATACAGGAACGGATAAGAAATGACTTATCGTACCAAATATCTTATAAGAAAGCATGGCGTGCAAAGCAAAAGGCGATTGTGAAAGTGTTTGGTAGTTGAAAAAAGAGCTACACATAATTGCCTAAATGGATGGCTGCAATGCAAGCCGCGACACCTGGAACTGTGGTGGAATGGTGTTATGATGATTACTGCATTGGGAGTCATGTTGTAGAAGGGACTAAGATGTTTAAGTGTGTCTTCTGGACCTTCAAGGTATGCGTAAATGCTCTTCCTTTCTGCAAGCCAATAATTCAGATTGATGCACAAATTATAATGTGTGCACCCACTCACTGCATCCCTATCAATTGGTAGCCCTAACAACACTTTCACATCCTGCAAAGTGATGGTGCATTCTTCGATTGACATGTGGAATGTGTGCGTCTCTAGCCTCCATCACTCAACCAGTGATTTGTCTAAGTGAATGGAATGCACTTTTGCGACACCGCCAAAGCTAGCTAGACCCACATAATGCAACACTCATGGGTCATCTGGGAAGTCGCAACTGTCATGGCTACGAGTGCGCAATACTATATTCTATTGTTTAAAATATGAAATCAATAAGTTAAAATACATCTCTACATTATAATACATAAAGAACAAATATCAAACAAATATTATTCTTTTATACTTTATTTACTTTATTGCATAATATAAAAATTCACATCATATTAATTATATCTACAAGATTATTTCTATGACTAATCTAACTTAAATATAAATATACATTACTTCTTAATATTGTACTTCAAATTTAATTCTACAAAATCTAACTAATAGAACATACATTATGATCTAAGCATTAACATTATATTAACTATAGCTAAACATACATTAATCTAATTTAACTACAAGCATACATTATTTTAGAGCATTATGATATAAATTTAGATTTTTGTAAGTAGTAAAAAATAAAAAAGAAGAAAAGAAAGTGTGTTAATAAATTTTTGTGTCATTAGATCTAGGAGCACCAATAGGAGAGCCAAGAATAGATTTTCTCCTCTCCCCATTGGTCCAAGTCCATGTATTATCCTTATTAAGTAAATAACTAAATTAAAAAGAAAATAAAAAACAAACTAAAAGAAAAGCAATGGAGATGGTCGGGGGAGACTAAAGGGAAAAGTGGGAAAGTGAAACAAAAAGAGAAATATCTAGAGTGAGGAGGAGACCCAACGTGAAAGAGAAAGAAGGGAGAGAAAGGAAGAAAGAAGAAAACCGAAAAGGGGGAGGAAGAGAGAAACCCATTGGAGAGCGAGAGGGAGAGAGAGATATCTTCTTTGGGGCTTTTAGAGAGAAACATGAGCAAAACCAAAGTCTGATTAAGTGAAAGAAGTGAGGAAAGCTGAAAGGAACAAAAAGTTGAGAAAGAAAGAGACCCATTGGAGAGGAAGAGAAGATTCTGATGAATTTGGTGGCGGTTTCCAGAGGCAGCAGCGGCGGAGGATGTCAAGGCTAAGGATTTGTCCATATCTTCATTATTTAGACTGATTTTCAACTTAGGGTAAAGCTCTATCCTTCTCCTTTTCCTCTTAGCTTTCTTCAATTTATAATTTAGCTCTTTGTTTTGTTAATCTTGATTGTTAGAGATAGATGATAGGATGCTTGAGAGTTCAATTCCATTTTTGTAATATAGAAATTTTGTTGATGGAGTTAGGTTATTCTTGAATGTCTTGTTTGTGCCCTTTCTTAATTTTTAAATTTCACTAATATGTCTTTAACCTTGATTGGATTTGTGCTGTTTAATTTTTAATGGAAAAGTGAGGAAAGAATTTTTAAAATATGATGTACATGGATGAGGGTTCTTGAGGTAGTTTCTTTGTTCTTTATCTTTGGATTATTTTTGCCTTGTTGATTGTACTGGGATTTCTATTTATCATGAAGTGCTTGCTGTCCTTAATACATTGCTCTATTGATTCATATAATTATGCTGATTCAAGTTAATAGAAAAGTGGGGTTTGTTATTGCCCAATTTTGCACATAATTGAGGATTGTTTTCAGCTGTATTTTTATAGCATTCTGTTGACCATTTATCTTGAAAGGATACCAATAGAGAGTCAACTTGCATTCTATTTTATCATGAAAGAGCACTTGCATAACCATTTTCGCTGCTGTCAGTTTCTCACTGGCAGCACTCAATGTTTCATTTATTTTCTAAGCTATAGAGCTCCAATTTGAGTTTTTCTTATCTCGTTTGAACCATAAGACATATATATTTAATTTGTAAAATTTCTAGATTTTTTGAATGTCTCTCCTGATCCCAGTTTGCATTTCAAGTTAGCTGTGTTTTCTGTGCTGTGAAGTTGCTAGACAGCTCTGGCAGTGCTTAGTCTTTTAATTATTTCTGGAACTATAGAGCTCGGAATTTAGAACCGTTTCTCTCGATAGAACCGTAAGATATGTTTCTTCTTTCTGTGAAATTTTTAGATTTTTTACATGTCTCTCCTGCTCCCAGTTCTCATTTAAAGTTAGATGTTTTTTTGTACTGTCCGGTTATCTGTCTCCTCTGGCAGCAGTCATTGTTCTTATAGCTGGAGCTACAGAGCTTAGAATTTAGCACTATTTATTATGATAGAACCGTAAGATGTGTGTCTTTGATGTGTGTAATTCTCATATTTTTTGCATGTCTCCCTTTCCCCCAGTTCACATTTATGGTTCGCTGTCCCGGAGCCATTTGTAGGGCTGTTCAAGAGCATTTCTCCTGCCTATTTTGTTTGGTTTTCTATGCCATTTAAAGATCATCTTTTGCATGCTGTGTTGTTTCTATTTTGAGGCATTTTGAAAGTTGTTCTCGGCACTCGGCACCTTTTGAAGTGTTATTTGAGTGTATTTGTTTCCTAGTGATTTCGTTATTTTGCATTTGTTTTTGTCGATTGTTTAAGGTTTTGTTTGGCCTACTTTTCTGGTTTATTACCTACATTTTTGAATTGGTTTTCCTCCCTATTTCAATGGTATCTTGTGACTGTTCGGAGTAGGTCTTATGTTTCAACTCATTCCTATGTTGTTTAGTGACTTTTTGAGCATGAATTGGTTGCTGATTCTGCACTGTTTTAAGTTTTTCTGTATTCATCTATACTGTTTTAGGACTGCTTCATGGCTCATTTCTCATGCTGATTCTGCACTGTTTTAGAACTGCTTCTAGGCTCATTCCTATGCTGTTTTTACACCAATTTTTTGACTGTTTCTGCACCATTATTTTTGAACTGTTTCTGCACTTGTTTCATTAATTGTTTCTATTTTGTTTCAGACTAATTTCCCTTGTTGTTTAGCTAACTTTAAGTACTATTTAAGTTGATTGCTTTTACTGTTTTGACTAGGTTCATGGGGCTATTTCCAGCTAGTTTCATTTACTTTTTCAATCTGGTTTTTGGGGCTGTTTTGGGTTTGTTTACTTGGCTATGTTGGCATGCTGTTTTGGAAATATGAGAGGGCTGTTGTGGTTGGAAAATAGAATTTTTTTTGATAATTCTTTCTCCCATTTTTTTCTTGATCAAGGACCTTTTTAATTTTATTTTTTTAGACTTATTTCTTATATTCTTCTTGTACTCCTTTGGGTTTGTTCTGGATTTTTTTTCTTTTACTATTTCTGCGCTATTTCAGTTAATGTCTTTTTTATTGGCTTTTACTAATCACAATTTTTGTGAGTGCATGATTTTTTTTCCTCTTGATGGGAATTGGTGAAGCCATGTGGTATGTAAACAGATCCTTTTTCCCAAGCTCGAGAGCATGAGGTTGATTTGAGTCTCAGACCGAAGATGCAATTTTTCTTTTTCTTTTTATTGAAATTTAATTAAAGTCTCTTTCCCTGAGACAAGTGTTGTAATGTTATGAACTTATATATTTGCATTCATTTAGGGTTTAAATGTTTCTGATATAGTATCCATAGGCCCCTTATTTATCATTGAGAGATAGGACGATCCATCTACATATCAGGTGGCCCACTCTATCGTTCTTGGGTAAGGATAAGCGCCACTCCGGAGGACGCAATATGCGAGGAACGGGTGGAAGGATTGAGAGCACATTAGTTGCATGCATTTCATATTTAAATTTGTTGTCAGTATTCTTATTCACTTGTGTAGTTTATTATTTGATGGATGAATAAAATATATTTTTGGTCATATTATGTTCGTACAATTAATTTTAGGTAACTGTCTTTTAAATGGGTGTTGTGAGGCGCCTAACACCTTCCCCAGACACAAACTCACTCCCGAACTCTCTCTAATTTGCAAACCGTTTTTAAAATTCAAAAAAGGGTTTTTTCAATTGTTTTCCATTTTCTTAATACAATTGGTAGAGACTCCAAGTTTTCTTTCGAAAACTAATCTTTTTTAAAAGTCTGTTATTCGCGTCGTAGCGATCTTCAAGTACATTGTGACACCTGTGGTTTGAGTTTGGTAATGAATATACAGAGTTTTATGTGTATGCTTGAGGCAATGAATCTAGTTTTGAATTGAGGCGAAATAATCTGACTACTAGGCTGTTATTTTTTTTTTTTTTTTTTTTTTTTTTTTTTTTTTTTTTTTTTTTTTTTTTTTTNTATCATTGAGAGATAGGACGATCCATCTGCATATCAGGTGGCCCACTCTATCGTTCTTGGGTAAGGATAAGCGCCACTCCGGAGGACGCAATATGCGAGGAACGGGTGGAAGGATTGAGGGCACATTAGTTGCATGCATTTCATATTTAAATTTGTTGTCAGTATTCTTATTCACTTGTGTAGTTTATTATTTGATGGATGAATAAAATATATTTTTGGTCATATTATGTTCGTACAATTAATTTTAGGTAACTGTCTTTTAAATGGGTGTTGTGAGGCGCCTAACACCTTCCCCAGACACAAACTCACTCCCGAACTCTCTCTAATTTGCAAACCGTTTTTAAAATTCAAAAAAGGGTTTTTTCAATTGTTTCCCATTTTCTTAATACAATTGGTAGATACTCCAAGTTTTCTTTCGAAAACTAATCTTTTTTAAAAGTCTGTTATTCGTGTCGTAGCGATCTTCAAGTACATTGT
The DNA here is from genome assembly GCA_003255065.1 of Cercis canadensis. Lineage (NCBI taxonomy): Eukaryota > Viridiplantae > Streptophyta > Magnoliopsida > Fabales > Fabaceae > Cercis > Cercis canadensis. The sequence goes on from QAOA01001691.1 coordinate 151,532, forward strand.
GACACCTGTGGTTTGAGTTTGGTAATGAATATAAAGAGTTTTATGTGTATGCTTGAGGCAATGAATCTAGTTTTGAATTGAGGGGAAATAATCTGACTACTAGGCTGNTGTTTTGGTTTTTTTTTTTTTTTTGGTTTCAATAATTAGCTTTGGATTCATATTGAGATAGGGCTAAAAATGCTACTTATCCTCTGTTTCTCATTTTTGCTCCATGATTGAAATGTTTAAGACTGAACTCTTGTTTCTGTTGTCTTCTGAATATCTTGATATCTACTAGTTTGTGCTAACCGTGTATGTTCAGGGGCTATGAAAGTCTTATTTTCTAGATTTCTTTATTGTATATTGCAAAGGCGATTTACTGTTCCTAGACTTAAGAATTTGAACTGTTTATTGCTCTGGATTCATTTTAGATGCTGTTTTTGCACTATTTCAGAGGAGCTGTTTTGTTTTTTTTTTTTTTTTTTTTTGCATTATTGAACCGCTTGGGGACCATTTACATTGTTTTAGTCCAAGTCTACCGCAGCTATTTTAAGGTTACTATGCACTGTTTAGTTTTGAAAATAGCTGTGTTTTGAGGCTGTTTGGGCATGCTTTTGAGGGCAGTACCCAGAGTTGATTTTGTGCCATCTTGGGTTGGTTCTTATGCCATTTTGGGAGCTATTTTGCATGTATTTTTCTGCTTCCGTTTGGGCATATTTATTGCTGCTGTTCCAAATTGGTTTCTCTTGCTGTTTTGACTGGCTTCAAGGGTTTGTTTCGGGCTAGTTTCATTTATGGTTTCAATCTGATTTTAGGGGCTGTGTTGGGATTGTTTGCTTGACTGTTTTGGCATGATCAAGGGCTGATTGGGGTCTTGTTGGTTATCTTATTGTGGATTGTTATAAAATGGTTCAGTCTTTAATTTAGCATGGAAAGGAGCACATGAATGTTTCATTCTCGGATGCTGGCAGACAGCTTTGGCAGCACCCGGTCATTGTTTTCTAGCCGGAGCTACAGAGCTCCAATTTAAGTATTTCTTATCTCATTAGAACTGTAAGATATATATCTTTTATGTGTGAAATTTTCAGAATTTTTTCATGTCTCCCCTGCTCCCAATTCTGATTTGAACGTGGCTGTTTATTCCCTACTGTCGCTGCTGTCATGTTTCTGGCAGTATGTCATCTTTTGTCCCTTACTTAAGTTGTAGAGTTCCATTTTGCTTGATTCTTATTCTGTTAGAACTGTAAGACATGTTTCTTAAATGTGTTCAATTTTCGGAATTTTTGTATATTTCCATTGCTTCCAGTTCTAATTCAAATATGGTTGTTTTGAGTAGCTAGCTAGCACTTGAAATCTTGGGTTTTCTTGGGACTTTTGCATCTTGATTTGTGGGTGTTACAGGTTTGTCTGCATGCTACTTTGGCACAAAATGGGGCTGATTATGCACTATTTGAGCTGCTATAAGGGGTTGTTTTCTTGTCTAAAATGCATGACTATTCTTTTAGAAAATAACCCCACCATTTTTGTCTTCCATTGAAAGATCTTCAGGGTTACTTCAAGAATATTTTTATGCATATCTTGGGTTGACTTTTTCAGTATTTTGGAATTTATTTGGTATGTGTTATGCTGCTGTTTTAAGTTGCTAGCTTGTAGCTTCTTTAATTTATCTTGGTTTGTGGCCTTTCGATGCATAGCTACTTTGTAGGTAATTGGCTTTTTTTCTCTTGGATGTCTTCAAGTTTTTTTTCTCTCATGATAAGTAGTTGTTAGAGCATAAAGAAAAAGGGTTAGAATTTGATTGCTGTGTTGAATTATCTGCTAGATATTTCCTTTTTTGAATTGGTTTCGCTGCTGCACTGCCGTGTTTAAGTAGCTACTCTTGGCCGACTTGCATGTTTTGTTTAAATTCTGTTTTAGCAGATTTTCCTTGGCTGTTTTAAGGGCTGTTCTAGGTTGTATTTCTCATGCCTTGTTTGCATCATTTTAAGGTTTGTTCCGAGTTAGCTTCTTTCTCTATCGTGGTTGTTTTGGTGCAATTTTAGGAAGAATGTGGCTAGGCTTAGTGATTATTTTATGAACTGCAACTTGTTTCTTTGTTTAGAACTAGGAATGACTATCTTGTAAAATATTTGTTTTTCCATGGTATCTAGTATCCCCAAAGTCGTTGCAAATCTTGCTTCAATTCTTGCTTTATTTTAACTATACTAATGCTTGTCTCTCTATGGTTCCTTCTGAGCTGCTTAAGGGTTTGTTTGGGAGTTAAATTTGGGGGGAAAGGAGAGGAAAGGAAATGAGTAAATGTGTCTTTCCCCTTGTTTGGGAGTTCAAGATTAAAAAAGGAAAGGAAATCAAGGGGTAATCTCAAACCCTTGCATTCCTTTTTTGCATCACTTTTGTGTTCTCCCAATTTAGAGGGTTTGGAGAGAAAAAAGAGTAGTTTACTATTATACCTCTATTTATTTCTTCAAAAAAAATTTCAAACACTATTTAGATAACATTATTAAATTTTATATTGAATATATTTATTTTATAAATAAAGGATAAATTTGTAAAATTGTAAATTTTTAATTTCTTTCCTTTCCTTTCCTCTCTTTTTGCTCATTTTAATCATCCAAACAAAGGAGAGGAAAACTCCTCTCTTCCCCTTCCCTTCCTTTCCTTCTATTTCCTCTCCTCTCCTCTCCTCTCCCCTCCAAAAAAACTCCCAAACAAACCCTAAGTGTTTATTTCAAAATGTATTGGGAGAGCTATATCAGAAGCTCAAAGTTAGAAGATCATCATTCTTTTTCTTTTATTTTGAATGTAATTAAAAGTCCATTTCCTTGAGACAAGTATTGTAATACCTAAAATCATTCATTTGCACTGCATATAAAATATATATCTACGTCACGTAGTATCCATAAGCTCTTTCACTTATTATGGGAGGATAGGGCGAGTCAGTCCTATATGGGATGCCTTTCTCTATCCGACCTAGGTGAAGGTAGTGCCACCCCGGACGGTTGCTTTATGCAATGAAATGGTAGAAGGATTTAGGTATCGGTAGAGAAATAATGCATTACACGTTTAAATTATTTATTTTTTACTTTTGTCAGATATTTTTGTAATACATTTATTATTTTGAGATAAATAAAATACATTTTTGGTCATATTATATTCGCACAATTAATTTCGGGTAACCGTATTTTGGATGGGTGTTGTGGGGTGACTAACACATTTCCTGCACACAAATTGACTCCCAAATCATCTTTGGTTCACAAATCATTTTTTTAAAATTAAAAAAGAGTTTTCTAATTGTTCTCCATTTTTTTAATACAATTAGTGGTGACTATAAGTTTTTTTTTTAAAATTAATCTTTTAAAAAGCTCATCATTCTAGTCATAGCGACTTTCAGATATGTTATGACAACCACTTTTCTATATTGAATAGTTGTCACCTGGAGCACAAAAGAGAATCCACTATCTTATCTCCTTTGTCCTTTTGTGATAAAATATCCCATTAATTTATCCTTAAAATGTGGATCTTCCAATGGCACCTCCAAAGGGAAATTTCCTCTCTTTCATAAAAATTGCTGATCTAATTTTTTATCATGTTTGGAGAGTCCCCAGTCCTTTTAGAATCTTCAAGAGTCCTTATCCACATTAGCGTTCTTGGACAATTACTTGCTGGAAGAACGAGTTCTCTTTCACTAGAACCTGTTCTTGCTGAGACAGAACTAGTTCTCAAAGCTACTCACTAACATGTTCTTAAACACACATTAAAGCAAATAAAACAAGGTTAGTGACATTAGTATCATTTGTTATTATCAAAATTGGATTAGAGAATTGTGGGGCCAACATCCTCTGCTCCCTCTCCACTGCCGTCCATCTTGGCTTCTAGCTTTCTATACCTCCTCACTGCATCGTCTCGCTCCACAAATATTCTCAAGGAGGATTTTTCAAATTGAAGCTTCTGTTTTTTCTTCTACGCCTCCACTATTGTTTTATCCATCTCCTCTAAAACTGTTGCAATGTCATTACCTTTGCAACTTTGACCGTACAATGGCCTTAGTTACTTTTACAACGTGAGAAGAAGTCCAATGTAAAAATTGAATTCAAAACTTGAAAAACAAGCAAAACTTTTAGTGAAAAATATCAAATCAGATTTGATTGCATTACACTTTAAGTATGAAATACAATGCAAATTTCAACAAATAATCACTTTGGCAGAGTATTTTAATTTCACAAATTTCTTACAACTTTCCACCTTGACTTAACACTAGTCAAAAACCCTTCATGAACACCATGAAGCCTCCTATTTGTCAACATCGCAAATAGAAACATCATTGCCCTTTAATCACGTACTTGCTACACATAACCTGAATCGGTTCCACCTAATTCGAGTAATCTAGTGTATCTGACAAGTTGGAAAGCACCATCCAACTTCAACCCAAGTATTCACGAAAACAATATAAAGTATGTACAGGATAAAAACCGTATGCATATAATACACATGCAATAACATCTACCCTCGGGGTGAGAATGGTAGGATCTAGTTGTGTGTCAGTGCAGGCTAGGTGGATCGATGGTATCATTTAGATATTAAAACTTAGGACAAAACACAGGTCTACTAAAACAGACTAATTGGTCAAAAAGACTCTAATATCATGTTAAGGAATTATCTGTCCCAAAAACTGAAGTATATCTAACGCAATCACTAAAATAGAGAGTGATATAATGAATATGCAGTTTGAGTAGCGGGAGTCATGAACCTATAAGCTTGGCTCTATTGGTCATACTGATTACCAACTTAATTATATACAAACAATATTTGTGTGTCCATGCGGGAGGTGTTGCCCTATATTAATTGGTGGCCAGAATGAATTTTGTTGGGGATGCAAACACTATCACTTACCTAAAGGGTTGTGTACATCTAAGGCAAGATATGGACGTACATGACTTTAAGAGAGAGCCATTATTCTCTATATATTGAGTCATGTGTCTGAGAGACATGACTATTAGAAAGAATATGGCTTTTCAAAATAATATGACCCTTCATAAACACACCAAACGTCCTTTCGAAGCAACTATTCATGGACAAGAGAACAGAGACAAATAATTAACATGGTTCAGAAAATCAATTGCCTACATCTAAGGAGAGTATACCACTCTTCAATATCAGAGAAACAATACGTAAAAAAAAAAAAAAAAAAAACCATTGAGTTTAATTTCTAAATCCAATCCTAAAACCCTTTTATGCNAAAAAAAAAAAAAAAAATAGCCATTGAGTTTAATTTCTAAATCCAATCCTAAAACCCTTTTATGCACTCTAAAAAACCCAAAAAACCAACTATTGCTCTCAAGCCATTTGTGCCTTAGGCATCTAAGCCAATATTCACCTTGTGCTAGTGTCTCTATTTAAAACGGCAATTTCTTGGTCCCTAATTATATGATCCACTCAATTCTCAAATGCTTTCCCACAAAATAACCCATTATAAAGATGAGTCGAATCCCAACATTGACCTTGAGATGGGGCACTAACAATATAAAGTGACAATGAAACAGGATGGTAAACAAAGGACAAAAGGTATAAACAATCATAGAAGGAATACAGAAAATAAACATGCGAAAGAAAGCATAAAGTTATTATAAATATCCTTAACCCTAATTAAGTCTCCAAAATAACTAAGAAAAAATTTCATAGTATATAAAGGCTCAAAGGAACATATCATCCAAACAAAATATAGTTCATAAAGGGGCAAGAGATTTGTCAACATAAGTTGCATTAGCAATGGAAGAAACATCCCCTCCATTCTTATCTTCATCTTCAACAGCATCTTAGTCCATCTTTTTCTCATGAGAAGTTAGTAGTGATCTCTTTAAGATCTCTAGGAACTTGATATCCAAGACAGTGTCCCCACCATCAGCAGTCAACAGTTTCACCAATTCATTGATAGTTTTTTTCACCCCTTCGTATTTTTCTTTCATTAGGTATGAAAAGCAGTCACTCCCCATAAAGTCCGCCACAGCCTTCTGCTTTGCACTCTCTATGCTGTCTTCCAATTCTCTGCACCTCTTCATTGTGTCATCTCCCTCAAGTTGAGTGATGTTGGTTCCAACATATCATTCTCATATCTCTGCAAAATAACACTCATGGGGGATTTTTCAAATTGAATCTCATTTATTTTCTTTGATGTCTCATTCTTTATCCTATCCATCTCCTTTTGAAGTGCTGCAATGTCTTCATCATCGCAACTTTGACTGTCAACCACGGCTTTCCCTTTAGAACGAGAGAAGAACTCTGAGGGAGGATTTGAATCAAAAAGCTATACCAACAAGCAAAACTTTAACTTAGAACAAAGTCTCCAAAGTTCCCACATTTTAACGAAAATGTTAGATGTATGACGTTACTCATATTGTCCATAGAATTCTTAGGTTCACCAAACATTGAATCAAAAAGCTATACCAACAAACAAGACTTTAAGTTAGAACAAAGTCTCCAAAGTTCCCACAATTCAACGAAATTGTTAAATGAATGACGTTACTCACATTGTTCATGGCCTTCTTAGGTTTACCAAACATTGATTCCATTGATTTGGTTGCTGTTGAGCCTTCACCTTGAGATTTTGGACTAGAAGTGCCGGCGCATCCGCTCAGTCTTGCTTCAGCTCTAGAAGTTGAAACCCGGGGAGAAGTAATACCAGCAGGGTTCACAGCAAGAACAACTTTAGCATTAGCAATGGTAAAATTAGGGTTACCAGAAATGAGTGAAGAAAGTGAATGAGGTATCTTGGGGTTCAAAAACCTCTTCTCCGGTATGGTAGTTAGAGTTGTCTTATCTGACTTCCTAGACACTGTAGAGATAGGTATAGCAGCGGAGCGTTTTCTGCTAGGAGTATTGCCTCTAGAATTAGTAGCAGCAGCAGAGGAGTTCCCATTACCCTCCTTTTTCTCACTAGAATTTTGCTGTCAGAAGTACGAATAAACAAGTGTAAGAATAGTTATCATAGTGAGAATTTGGCAAGAATGGAGTTACCATAGACGCTATAGGCCACCATTAGGCCTATAGCGTCCATGGTAGAAAACATTGTTTTAAGTTGTAGTTGCAATTACGTTGTAATCAGTGATGGAGCTTGAAGTAAAATGTTGAGAGGGCCAAAGGGAGATAAAAGAATTTTCAGGGAGCCATATTAAAGATATTCAAAAAATTTAGGGACCATATTAATTTTTTAAAAATAAATTGCAATGAAAAAAAAAAAATTTGGGAGGCCATGACCACCCTTGCCCCAATGAAGCTCCGCCACTGGTTGCAGTTGTGGCAATTGCAGAAAAGTATGGCTCATGTGGCTTGCAATTGCAAAGAATTGTCGTTGCAGAAGTTGTCACAATTACTTTAGTCATTAAATAATCATTCTGTCCATTAAATCAGTCCTTTAAATGATTATTTTTATGCTACGAAGAGTTGATTTGATAAGTAATATGATTATTCAAAAATTAAAGTAACATAAAAAATAAATTAAAAACTAAAATGACAAACAAACAAAGCCTAAGTTGCCCTTGGCATTTTCTATTACCTTCAAGACACCGGCTCCTAGTGCCCTCTTGGAGGCCTTGAGAGTAGCCATAGGCTGCTTCATTTCTTGGGAATATGGCTATGATTCCTCTCGCTACTTTTTGCCTTCAATTCAGTCCTGCCCTTGGCAACAACGACTCTTTCCTTGACCAATCCTTCCTTGTTCAATTTAAAGAAACATATACAAATTGAACAAATCAAGTAAAGGTTTTGACTTTCCAGCCCAAAATTTCTAGAGATTTTACAATATGTGATTTTCAATTACAGACAATATCAAGCTTTATAAAAATTTAGGGGACTTTTTAAGCTAAAGTGGGGTAGATTCGGGTGTCAATTCAAGGCTCTCAAAAACTAAGAGAGAAATTAAAGAAAAAACCAATTGATACGATAAGTTTAACTGAGTCAAAAAAAAATTTAATTATTTCATGTCAACTTTTATTTGTATGTACTTTTTTTTTATATGAACCTGTTGTGCACCTTACCAAAGAACTAACTGTTTTCACTTATACATAATCATTATATTTTTCGAGAACTTTGCAAGATTAAAATCAAAAGTTAATTCTACTAAACTTTTTTTTTTTTTGAGACGTAGTAATACTAAGCAAAGGGTAGTTTGGAAACGCCTAAAAATTTCACATAGGTCAGCAGCAATTGTAATAGATAATGAAAATATGAATAGAGCATATACCTATATATTATTGAATTTGAGAGTCGATAAAGATTAGACCAAGCTGAATGTCTTCAAGAAAAAAATATGATACTAGCTATCGCTTGTTAAGAATATTAGTCCCTTTATATATACGTCAACGGTTAAATTTTAATAAAGTACATATGAGGATCTATAGATTTTGAAACTTACTTCCTTGGTCCTCACTTTAGAGCCTAACCAAATGTATTTTAGAGGATCTGAATTCTTGGATCAGATTGTGTTTTCCTTGTGCACACCTCTTATTTTAGAGGATTAGATCGAATCCTTTAGCAAGATTGTATTTTCCTTGCATAGATTATTATATTGTTAGGCTTCCAAAGTCACACAATTAACCCAAATTTAGTTTTCCATCTAAGGGCCTAAGTAAAATTCACTAAATAAAAAGTTAGATTCAAATTCAGAGTCGTAACCAAAGTACTAAAAAAATGGTTATATTCTACCTTTCTTAAGACAAGTAATTATATAATTAGGCTTCCATAGTCACACATTAAACCAAGATTTTTTTGTTAAAAAAAAAAGAGATTTCATTGAACAATTATATTTGATCTGAAAGCCAGATTANTTTGTTAAAAAAAAAAAGAGATTTCATTGAACAATTATATTTGATCTGAAAGCCAGATTATTTTTTCTTAGGTAAATAATCATATCATAAGGCTTCCATAATTAACCTTGATTTCTATTTAACAATTATATTTAATCTATCTAATGGCCTAAGTAAAATCTATTGAATTAAAAGAAAAATCAAAAGGCCAAAGAATTTCTCATCTTATCTAAAAGGCAATGATTTGTTGCCGAAAAAAAAGGAAGTGATTTGTTGTCAATAAAAAAAAAAAAAAAAAAAANTTTTTCGATTATGAGGAAAGCCAAAATAATTAGATACTCTCTCTATTCTTTTTTAATTATCGTTTTAGAGTTTTTTTTTTTTTTTTGTCTTATTAATTTTTAGTTGTCACTTTCCCAAAATCAAACTTGCCTGAATTTGTTTTGGAGTAAATTACACTGATATCCCTTAAAGTTAGCTAATTTTACATCTACTTCTCTATATTTTCTAACAAAACCACTAACGCCTTAATTTTTCAATAGTCAACTGGAAAAATAAATTGGATGAAACTCCAAAAATTCCCTTAATGGAATTTCCGTTGGAACTCAAAATTCCAACGAAAAAATTCTGTTGAAATCCTGCAAAATTTTTGTAGTGACTTGAAAAAACTTTGTTTCTTGTTTCTTTGGGTCTTTCAGTATAAGGGTAATTTTGTCAATTTAATAATTTTGTCATCAAAGAATTAAAAAGAAAGGAGAAAAGATATTTAAAGGAAATATTCTTAACAGTTACTTAATTGGAATTATATGTTAAGTTTTTAAAATAGGAGAGAGGTAAGTGTAATATTGGTTAAATGTAGGGAATGTTGACATAATTTACTCTGTTTTGTCCAATTTTAACCCATCACACCCATTATATGGTTAATTGACTTAAATAATATAAGTTTGCAAATTATTTATGTAAAAGAGGTACTTTCCAAACTATTTATTAAAATTGGGTAATTTTGATTATTTTAATGAAGCACAATGAACACACTAAATGAGATGTAACATGTAGGAGAGAGAATCGTTACACCACATCTAGCTCAAACATTGTGAGACCTGCAATTTACTTCTTAATAGGTGATTGTGAATAGTGAACATGTTAAAGGAGGTTTAGCGTATTCAAAGTTCAACATTAAAATAATCAAAACTGTCACATTTTGATAAATGGCTTGAAAAGTGCCTATTTTGCATAAATAGTTTGCAAACTTGTAGTATTTCGGTCAATTTGCTCCCATTATATCTCCAATAAATGCTCAACTAAAAAGATTATCTTGCCTCAAATCTATCTAATGAATTTATTTCCTCCCATATTTCTCTCTCTCTCTCTCTGTCTCTCAAAATTTTGAATTCTTCAATAAAAGGCATTTTGATAAGGGAAGTAATTTTTTTCAATATCATGACTATTTAATAACTTTCTTAATTCATCAAGGAAAATTTGTGTATCCAGAGGTCAATGGATTTTTGGGGAGGTCATGAATTGCATTTCCAATCTATAAAAAGGGAAGTATTAATATCTCTTGTTGATTTCTCTACAAAACTACCTATTTAGTTTTTATTCAAGCACTAACTTAGTAGGAATAAAACAACTTGGAATGACAGGAAGGCTTAAATGTAAAATCAACAAGAGTGCTAAAAACAAAAACAAAAATCAACAAGAAATTTCACATTCATCTTGGAACAAAAAAAGTTTCACCTGTCTTGTAAATTTGTTTAGAGTTATAATCTAATTGTATCAATAATTGCTTATTATTATTTTATCCTAAAATAATATTGTATGTAGAGTAAAAAGTCTTTAATTTCTAAAAGATATAGCAAAAATTATTTAGGTCCCTAATTTTTTTTATATCACTTGAGTCCCTAATCTTTTAGGGACCCAAGTAATTTTCAGCGTATTTTTGAAGGATTAAAATTTTTTTTGCTCCAATTATTTGTGAAATTCATTTGAATTGTGTTATTTGTTAACTTATAAATACACATTTTTATTAAGACCATCTTCAAGATTTGCGAATTTTATGTTCAAACTTGAAATTGTAATCAAAGTACTTAAAATAAAAATACACACCTCTATTCAACATTTAGACAGACTTAAACTTTAATTAGACCCACTTTTGCACATAGATTCAATTTTCTGATTTTCTGCAAATTACCTAAACTCTTCACTAAATCACAATTAGTAACCTATTAAAATTAGAACTTTAAATTATTCCAGTTAAGAATAATTTAATAATGATTTTAGAAACATTATTAAATTATTCTAACTCCTCACACTTTCTCAATTTTATTAAAAGTTTTATACATTTTTTAAAAAACTTTTATCCCCTTAAATCAAATAACCCTACAGTTGAATCGATTAACATATCCTCCCTTATTTGGCGAGTCCAATTTTAATCACCACAATTATAATTTAGACTAGAGGAATTTAACCAGTACAAAAACAACAATTTGCAGAATTTGGCCAGTGACAAAGTGGTCTAATTGGACCTGAATTAAATGATAATAAGGACAAAGTGAAATAACTAGGGGTGAGCAAAAAATCGAGAACCAACCGATTTCAACCGAACCGTGGCCAAACCAAGCTGTATGGTCGGTTCAGTTAGACTAGTTAAGGTCGGATGAAGATTTCAATAAAATTTGGTTTGGCTGGTCGGTTTCGATTTTACTAACCAAACCCAACCGATAAGCATGAAAAACCATGCTAGCTGTCCCACTTTATTTATTACTTGGTCGGTCAAATTTTTCATTCTCATAACTTTTTAAATTTTAACTCAATTCCCAATTACTCACTCACATGAATTACGATAGTTCAATCTCCAACCTTTCCTTTTCACTTTTATAATTTGAGTTTTGAGTTTTCCCATTCATTTATAATTTTAATCATCCTTGTCCCTTTTCTCTTCTCTTATCTACTATTTTTATCACTTACTCAATTTTTTTTAGTAAATTCTCTTCATCTCTATCCTCAAGTATTCAGTATTCATCCCTTTCGATCTTAACCCTCTGCCTCCTTCCCCTCTCTCCCCATGGGCACACCGAATCAACTGATGCTGAAGCATTTTGCTTCATAGTTTACACTTCATCTCCCTGACTACATGGGTTGCAAATTTGTAGAGCATGCCTCCCCCATTACCTCTGCTTCTGACAATGAATTTCAAGATCTGCTTTCTATTTTCTTTTTGTCTTACTTTTATCTTTGTATTTAGGGCTAAGTTTTATACTCAATGTCAAACTCCTTCAAAATATATCCCAAATCTTTTATTTTGTTCCTCCAAAGTCTTTGATCTTTCTATGATTTTTTTTTAAAAAAAAAAAATTAGTTTGGGCTAACCGGCGGTAACAGACCAATCCAATCCAAAAACCAATTGGAACCGACCATTCAGTTTTACGACTACATCGGTCGGAATCGGTTCTCCTCCATGCACCTCTCGGGTAGCATCGAGCGAGTGTTCTGGTGGCCAAAACTGACCGAACCCAACCGGTACTCACCCCTAGAAATAACCCCATTTTCTCATATAGGTCTAACCCTTGTCCAAACATTTGTAGCTATCATTGACCCTATCACATTGCTTTGTTCAGAAATATAAGGAGAAATGAAGCAGAAGAATGAGCCATGTCAGAAAAGGCCCTTGAGATTTCATTTTATTAGGTACATATAGGGGAAGGAAAATTAATGAAAATAAGATATTGTGCAAATAATCTCAGGAATCTGAAAAAGCAAACTAGCCTCCATAAAACTCCTGCAGAGAAATTTGGCCAGTTCAATTAGCTTAAATCAGAGTTTTCACAAATTCCAGAACAACTAAGAAGAATAAGACACCTAAAATTCTTTAATCTGTTTTACACCCCCTCAAGATGTCAAGAACAAACCTTTCTTCTTGAAAGATGCAGTCAGACCTAAGCACAGGAGCTTCTTTATGCACATGAATAAGCAGATAACTGTGGGAAAGCACTTCTTTGTGCAACATTTTTAGGTACTGGTTTCTGAAAATCTTCCGTAGGCTAAAATTTACAGTCAAGGATAAGCCTTGTTTCTATGATGAGATCATCAGTGTTTCCATATGTATTCACTGACTTGACAACAGATATGTAGTATCATATCTGAGCATGTCATCTACAAAATCCATTGAAGAAAGGAATCACAGGGAGTCTTTGAAATTGAATAAAATTTGTGTAGGTCCGGATGGCACTCCATTATACACGCATGTATGGCTGTGAAATTGAATAAAATTAGTTGAAAATGACAACAGTAACTAGTTGATGCATTATTATCAGCTAAGAAAAGCCAAATCAATTAGTATGTAATTCAAGGGGAGATGAGGGAAATAACTATAACAATATATATTTACAGCATATTGATAACGCTGTAAATCCATCATGCCTGTTCTTAACCTGATGTTTTAATACTCCAGCATACTAGGTCACAACTGTAGCAAAGAAGGTCAAAGAGAAGATTTCCTTTTTTGAAGTAAGAAAAATACAGTGCATCCTAATAAAATTACATAGACACTTACATCCTTTAAATTTACTTTCAAAGAAATACAATATCAAAGAGGAAAAATAGTATGTAAAAAATAAAGGGCTTTTACTTGAGGCATTCTTAATGGAACGCTACATTAGGAAGTGATATTTGAGAAAGGGGGGGCTGTTTGAAACCACTCCTAATCAGGCCAAAATTGCCCTTCTGGAATCCTCAGAACCTCCCAAAAGTCCAGCACAATAACTCACTATAGCAATCTTCAATTGCAGTTGCTCAAAAACGAGAAGAAAGTGAGATATAAACTTACAGATCCACCAATCACATGCTCAGATCTGACAACAGAAGCACACAATCAAGTCCAAGAAAATAAAGAACAGTCTCTACTTTGAGTATGCAGATCTCACCAATGCAAAATAAGGACTTTCATAATTCACCAATCTAAGGATACAGAAATCACCACCTTAAAGAAACAGAGTGAAAGACTCACCACTCAATAAAATCCACAAAAGAGATACAAAACTTGAAAGGAAACCATCAAAATCTATTCTGCAGTACAAAGTCTGAACCCTTTTCTGATACAACTAAACTAAGCTTCTCTAGGAAACTTTACTAGACATACAGCTGAAATAGAATACATATAACTTAGGGTAAATACAAGTAACCAAAGTTTAAAAGGTAGTAATGAAGTAGTAAGTCAATAATCCCCACAAAATATGTTGGTTTTGGCTTCGCCAACACTTGAGCTTATTTTAGAGATGCTCCTGCATCAGGATGTTTAATTGAAACATTGAAATCCTTAAAACGCAAACCATTGTGTTGCTAAAGCATAGAAGGACCTGTTCCTCTCTTCTGCACGATCTAGGCTTGTGAGTATGCAGAATGTATGACTCCCAACGCATTCCACATTTTATATTTACCTTTCATCTTTTCCTACCAAATTTCTTGTTCATAATGCTGTCTAAGTAATTGCCCCATACCATAACTCTTGCAGCATGGACCAGAATCACAAAATCCTAAGTTCAAAGACCACATTATCTCAGTTTTTTGGTTTAATTTTGAATTTGGGGCTGATTATAAATTTTGTTCCTACGGGTACTTCAGTAATTTTTGTAACATCTTATCACTTTTCATACTTTTAGGTCATGTGCTATATTTGGGCTTGGGTCTATGTTATTTGGGTGTTTATGAGTCTTATTTTATTTTATAAGTAGCCCTTAATGGTTAGAAAGAATAAGTTCTTCTAGGATTAGGACTTCATTCCTTGTCCTTATAGTTTCAGTTTTATGAGATTATTCAATAAATTGCTTTCTTCTTGTTTGTGCGATGCAATCAAATACCAAGTGCGATGCCAAAGGAACCCTAAGTTTCAATTTCTCCTGTTTTCTTCAAATTTTCTACACTTCCCAGATTTGACTCCTTCTACAGACAGCATTAAAAATCCATGCTAAGGATAACCTATAAGATTATTGCCTTCGATTTTTCCATGATACCATTCACATCCCCAAACCACCACCTAATTTGGCCTTTAAAACTCATCCTATTAACTGCAAATTGCTCTTTCCATAACACACCCACAGAAATATTCAATCGACCATCACCCTTAAATCACCCAAGAAAACCTGATCTAAGCATTCTAATTCAAGACCCCCTTGCCGTCCTACATCAATTACTCACTCAGTTCAAATAAAATTTGATTTTACAGGCTTCTATAGTACCCTGCATTCTCCAGATTTGTGGAGCCCACAAGTAAAACTAATACTCAGCTAAGAATCTCAACAACTTGGACATCCTTCGAGTCTCAGTGACTCAACAATCTCACAGCTTGGTTCCTCTAAACCAATAATTCTACATGATCGTATTTGTTAGTTCACCACTTTTACATCAATCCATATTGACAAATTACACCAAAATCAATACATAAATTCAACTTGGAGTGGAAAGAGCAAAAAGCATCTGAAAGAGAATAAGGAAGGAAGCATAAAAAGAATCTCTAAAACATGCACAGCCAGTGCCTCCATTGAGGTAAAACAGAATTCTATGAGCTCTTCAGATGCAACATAACTGGACATTAAGCTACAACATCAAAATTAAATCAGAAGAATCTTTTTAAAGTCAACTTTTAACAAAATCCCAGATAAAGGTAAACATACAGAATAAAAAATAAATAATCACACAGTTAACGTATATAAAATCATAACATCGGAGAAAAGAAATTCCTTATATGTTTCAAGTTCAAGTGTCTCCATGTATTAAGATAAAGGAATTTAATTATAAAAAGAAAACTCCATGCTTAATTTATCAAATATGGGCCTGAATTGTGGTCAAGAAAATAA
Organism: Cercis canadensis; assembly: GCA_003255065.1. Lineage (NCBI taxonomy): Eukaryota > Viridiplantae > Streptophyta > Magnoliopsida > Fabales > Fabaceae > Cercis > Cercis canadensis. The sequence goes on from QAOA01001691.1 coordinate 167,160, forward strand.
AACCATATCAAACTGTTTCCAACTGTTAGTTCATAACTCAGGCAGATACTTTGCATATGCAAACTACAACAGAGGACCACAATTTTAACATTCCCTTTTTCCACAGGGAACTAATTTCTCCACAGCAAAAAATTGAACCTTTATTTGAAGAAACATGCAACTGAAATTCTAATAAATCATTCACCAACAAAGAGTGAATTTCTTATAAATATTAAATCAGAATACCTACCCAAAGCCAAGAACTATTTATCAGCTTTTCCTTATTGCAGCAGATAGAGATGCTCTCCTCTTTGATTCCTTGCAATTTATAACTTGATCAAAAATGACTATTTGAACAGATTTATATTTCACAGTTTGTTTGCTTCCTTCAACATCTTCTGGTTGGAATTCTTTCTGCTCAAATCAGATTTTACTCCAACAACTTAAGCTTCCATTCCAACACTTCAGTAACTTCTATGGCTAGACAATTCGAAATAGATTCCAACTAGGGAACTAGAAGCATCTTCTTGTCTTTCTCTTTTTCTTGTCACTAAATCATTGATATTAATTGGTGACCGCCTGAGTGCTTTCAGAAGGCCCAGTAACATCTATTATAGACAATAGTGTTCTGCATTCTAAGCTAGCATCTTACCCATGATTTTAAGCTTAAATTTCTGTTTGCATCTACGAAGGAGACTTATTTTTTGATACCAAATTATTTGTCCTAAGCAGCCTCCACATTGACTTTAACATTCAAGACCTAAATATTCACCCAACTACTCTGAAAACATGTTCATTTTTATTCTCAAATTGAAGATGAAAGCCTGAATATGCATAATTTATTATTTATTTTTGATAAAGAGATTTTATTAGAAAGAGGAAACAAAGAATACAGGTGAAGAGGAGTACAAGATATCCTCCTGGACAAAAAAATAAAAAAGCAAACAAGCTCTTCAGTACTCTTTGCAATCCCTTTGCATAGCTGACAGAGAGATTGCTTCCAAGAGCCTCAATAAGTATAGTTCAAGCTTATAAGAGGGGTAAATTCCAATTAGGTGCGAGTTGACATAAACAATTTCATCTTTGATTCACCAAATTGTTTATTTTGTTATAAAATGCAGCTATCCAGTCCAGTTTCAATAAATTAGGGATATTCTGCCAAAAACTGCAGTTATGGACCAAACTGGATTTCTTTTTTTAATTTGCACCCAAATGTAATTGTCCCAAAGGGTATGTTTGGTAGAGGGGGTAAAAAGGGTAACATTTAAGAGAGTAAATTTTACTTTCTTTATGTATGTTAGGTTGCACAAATGAACAAGGCGTAATAGTAACCATTATCCTCAATGTGAGTAGATTAATGTTTATACCCTAATTAACCTCCTTAATGCTACTCCATTAAATTTTACCCCCTTAATCATACCAAATGCACCCAAAAGGAAAAGGGTGGGGGAAAACAGCATTAGTCTGTATGCTAGTTCACAATTTTCTTTGGCATCATTGCCATAAGATATACTGATAACCCCTTCTCCAAGTGCTGATTCACATAACCTCCCGATAAAGATAGTCCCCCTTTTCCCAATCCATGACTTACATAAACTCTAGATAAAGACAATGTTCATACACTAACCTGTATTTTACTCCCACGCACAATCTGTCATTTACTGGAGCTTTTATATCTCATTATTCTCCTTCTGGGAAAAACACCTCCCACAACATTGCTCCTTTTCACTTTCAATCAGCGTCCTTTTCATTCATATTGTTCTTGAGTGCCTTCATTTCAGATCATCCATAGAGAGAGAGTTATATATATTTTTACATAACCAACAACCTCCAGCGAAATGATTCTCATTTCCAGTACTCATGTTATTTAAGATCATCGTTGAAGGAAAGCTTCTTATGAATCACCTCAGTATTTAGGTGAAGAGTTACAAACTTATGACTCTTGCGTCTTTTCTGTAAGAGTTCCAATTTCAAAACAGCCATCTCTGCAAACTACAAAATTCAAACTTGAAACCACAAAATTCAGCATTTAGGGACCTTTCATGCATCCAAAACAGTGTCCGCCCATGATACAAAAGTCCTGTACAACAATGGATTTATTAGAATCACAAATACAAGGCTATGGAGAACTCATATATGAACAGAAATTTTGAATGATATAACAACAACCTCATGACAGTAAGAAGTGGGGATCAAATAAATGAAGGAAGTAATAAAAAGATTATTTATATTTTACATTTTTCTGCATATGAAAAAAAAATAAACAATTTAAAATTTTGAAATATAGTTGTTTGCTAAGGGTAAAATCATATTTATTTATGAAAAGATGTAATGTTTGAAGAGTTCAGTGCAGCACATTTGTTGGGAGAGTTGTCTTCCCATCCAATCCTTCCACATTTGGAGCAATTTGAAATGAAGAACAACTTCCTTAGGTCCGTTACCTTTTGTTATGCTCCCTTTACTCAAAATTAACATACCATTTTATCCACATACCCCATTGCAGACTATATAGCAATTATAATTTATTAGGATATATGGGAAGAACTACAAATGGTAAAATCA